>CM061919.1:208303109-208480955 GCA_031002005.1 Vandiemenella viatica | reverse complement strand
AGTACGCTAAGATCTGAAATCACCTTAACCTTCTTTTATTATTATTGCAGATAGTTACATTCTAGTGCGTTGGCTCATAGTGTTAAAGAACACATGTTGTCTCATAATATTTGAATAGTTAATTCTTATTAAATTTGGAAATCTATTTGGGGTTAGGCTAGGTCTATCATCGTAGATGAAAATATGGTCTTTTCACATGATCTAATGTGTGGAAATTTATGTTTAGATTTATTGATTTTTTATGGGTTCTATCTGTTTAGACAAAATCTACATATTTAAATACTTATGCTATTACATTGGTAACTTGACGTCTATAGTGAGATATTACTCCTAGGAAAATAGTATAATAATTGGACACCCGCTCAAGCAGCAGATTTATA
Organism: Vandiemenella viatica; assembly: GCA_031002005.1. Lineage (NCBI taxonomy): Eukaryota > Metazoa > Arthropoda > Insecta > Orthoptera > Morabidae > Vandiemenella > Vandiemenella viatica. Next base: position 208,480,575 of record CM061919.1, on the reverse strand, counting down.
TCTCTGAAACACATGGTCTAAAACGCATAATGCTGAAAAAACTCCAGTAAGTAAAAAAGATTATAATACCCACCAAAAGAGCCGAGACAGAGTACTCTGTAAGAGTTAGCATGTTTTTGTTTCTGAAGTATTTAGCGATAATTTAATTACATAAACCAATACCATAGAATGGTATTGGTTTATGCAATTAGTAGCACTTCCATTACTAGCTGAGCAAAATACAATTTTTTCAGAGTTTAATTAGATGTCAACAGACCAAACGCATTATATGAACCAAAAATATATGAATATATTGTTGAAAACTTTTGAGATTGAAGATTGTCGCATACTATCTTTGAGGTAAGTTAGGCAGAATCACGTTACGTCCATAAATTGGAAGTATTATACTGCTGGATTATGATTTTGTGTCGTAAATTGCTCATGTGGTTATCAACTTTCTGCGAGTCCATTTTTAAAAGAAGCGTTTTATCCATACGACTTTTATAGAAATGTTTGGAATATGCACTGTGTTGATAAACGCCTAGCCAGTGCCTTGGATGCAACTAGCAATACTAACCTGCTACAATGGTTGCCTACGTGTCAGGTATATGTTTTCTCGTTAAGAATATGCTTGAATGGGAATGTGAAAAAGTGTATGTAATTTTTAAAAATGTTTTCATATCACCTTTCAGCGTAACGAAATTGAATAGGGACCAGATTTAACTGAATAAATTAAGATTTTGCTAAGGACGCCACAGGATGTAACATAGCATTATCAGAGAGTTAGCTAGCTTAAAATAATAGTGGCTAAAGTATATACAGTCTTTTTGAGAAAAAATGAATTGTTTGTGTTATTATTTTTAGTTGAAAATAAGAAAAGTCAAGTAGTAGAGTATATCTTTACTAACAGTATCATCTTAAATTAGTATATTATACGTACAGTTTTCCTTTCCAAATACAACAGCTCATAGCTTACAGATCTCTTTCTTTTTCTAAGCATTTGAAGATGAATTAGAAATTAGACTAATGTTAATTGTTAGTTATTCACAACACAGTTTATACATCTTACAGAAGAATGGATATAAAAACTTAAAAAAACACATTATTGACAGGTGAAAGTTACGTTTCACATTGATAGCGAGTAACATTACAACAGTACACGAAATCTGCTGCGTAGTGGTGAGATTCTCTCCTCTATCATAGAATTCATCGGGGATGACATTACTCTGGTAGTGGAAGAGTGCACCATCTGTAACACACACCATCACCACGCCGTATTACAAGGTTTGTTATTCTCTAATACGTATCTTGTAGTTTGTGGTAATATTTTCAGATCTTGTGTAAAGTTAATTTCCTGCTTTGTTCCGGATTATTGCATAAACTTGCGTTAGCTCTGGCGCATGCATATATTTTTTAATGTATTTCGTCAAAAGTGTTAACACTTAGCCTACCCGCCTTAATCCTTTTATAGAAGCCTTCAGAACTTAATTGATTTATTTGGCATTTGTTCTTTGGACAGGTGCACATTAAATTATTATAGTGATTGCTGTCAGTTGTTCTACGAGTATATTTAACTAAACCGGAATGTGATTCGAAAGACGTTACGAAACTTACAGTGAACGTTGTACTACACTGAAGTGCCAAAAGTCATGAGAAACCTCCTAATGTTGTGTGTGACCACCATTTGAACTGAGAAGTACAGCAACCCGACGTGGCATTGACTCAACAAGTCGTCAGAAGTCCCCTAAAGAAATATTCAGCCAAGCTTCGTTTACAGCCGAAAGTGTTGCCCGTGCAGAACGTTTTGCACGAATTGAACATTCGATCATCTGTCAGATATGTTCGATTGGATTCATTTCTGGCGATCTAGGTGGACAAATGATACCCTTGAATTCTCCCTAATGTTCCTCAAACCAATCGTTTTGGCTTGGTAACATGGGAGTTTCCATAAACCGCGTAGCTCCATTTTGGCTTCCTGTGAACCTCCCTCCCTCCCCCGTGTAGCCCTACGTGGCTTTTGTCTCTATTCCCCCCTCCCCCCCTCACCGCATGGCACGTAGCCTTTTTCCTTATTGATTCCAGAAGATGTTTTGTACTTTTTTCTCTAGTCAAACTATCTTAAATTATATATGGAGATATAAGAACGAAGACTTTCCCGGCGTATGACTGCAATGTAGTCTTCAGTATCTGTGGGTCAGCCGACCAGTGCAGATGTCTCCACACCTGAAGAAGACGGAGGAACTAGCCGTCGAAATATCGTGTTTCCACAACACAATCCGGCGGTACACCCGTGAAGAATATATACGGAGATAGTTAAATGACGGAAATAAATATTTACATGCTGTTGTGTGTTCTGTACCTTATTTTAACTGTGACAAATAATATAAATAAGAATCTACGTGAGTTGACTTGGAAACTCCCGCTCCCCCCACGTAGCTCAGCGTAGCTTTCCAGCCAACCCCTTCCCCCCCCCTTCCCCTAGACTGAGCCGCGTAATTTATGGACGCTCCCCATGACGCAGTGTCACCATAGAAAACTCGATAGGTTGTTCGGGGTTTACTATAAATTTAATATCACAATGACGATGCGGTATTAAAGTGTTAATCTATAATGTGGTGTTAACATAGTTTGTTTTTATTTTTGACGTACCATATTCCAAAAAAACTGAAAAAATAAACAACCAAACTCAAAAAAATATACTAACCGAATCCAAAAAAGTGTGATGTTACGCTCATTACATTCAATTAACGTATTCAGTTTATTTTGATGTCCTAAATCTCAGAAAACTGAAGACATAATCAAGCGATATCAAAATATAAAACAGAATCCAGAGAGTAGTACAGTGATATTTTGTATTTCTTGAATGGATGCTCAAACAAAATGCAGAAGTTATCTCTTCTTGCTTCGTTTCCTGACCACATAGAACCAGCAGATTTTAAATTACACCGTAAGATTTTATACCTCATCCAAATTTGTGAGGTAGTTTTTTGCGTTAAAAAACGACATATTTAATTTTCTTAGTGTTGAGACTATACCTACTGATCGATAATTCAAATAGGAACTGTGCAAGGTAGTCGTGGTCACTCTGAGGGCAGTGATATATTATTTGCCACGGTGGTGGCGCGGGAGGCGAGAAGGTACGACAGCGGGTACGGACTGCGAGCGAGGATGAAATGGAGAAGTTTCTCAAAACAGCCCTCCACGTCTATCACAAGTGGCAGGGGCGCGATCATTTCAAAACGGTCTCTATTACGACAAATACGGTTTTACCGTTATATACAAAAAATCTCAACATATAATTTTTTCCAATTAGAAAACTATTTGGTTATTTGAGTGTTAAAAATACAATCACTATGCGACAATTTATTAAAAAATAAACAGGCTCTGCCTTCTCTCTGAAAATGTATTTTTAGTGTATTGTAAGACCTACAACCCTTGCCTTTTACCTTTACCTGTCTTGCGACTCCCCGGGCAAGACTTGGGGGGGGGGGGGGGTTCGCGACCCTCAGTTTCAAAAACACTGGACTATGATAATGCTGCGGACCACTAACTTATGTAGGTCTAATTTTTTACCTATGCATGTATTATTAGCATCTGGGACCTAGTGTATTGTACCAAATCTAAAAGCATGTTTAGAACTTCTACGGAAACACATTAGTGAAATTGTCCAACCCTACGACGTGCCGCGATGCATCAGACCTGCAACATTACCCTCAGAAAAGGGTCATTAACACAATCATTAAATGAACAGTGCTATCTGTGATGCCAACTGGAAATGTATTTAGTTAATAGGCTATTGTAAAAACAATGCTGTCCTATGTTCATATCCTGAAAATGCCAGAGTTTTGCCTGGTCATTGGAATATTCATGGCTTTTACATAGTAAATTTCAAGGCAGGTTAGTACCTTTCTTAGAAGTAAGCTACGTTTGACGGGTTCTGGGTAGTTGACCAATAAAATGGAGCACTTTTATCTAGTTAAGGCCATCCGTTAGCATAGCTCAGGTTCATTGTAATAAGCAAGCTATTCTACCTGCTGACATCCTTCTACAGAGTGAGGATAATAACATGAAGAACCCTGTCAATAATCGAGCGGATTCTTATTTGGTGTAATGTAACATGTTCAGATGCACTATAACATGATGGATATGCGAACAGAATCTTTATGATTGTTTTGGATACAATACAGAAATAGGAAAATTCTTTCTGTGTGATATGGCATCTTTGTCGGTGAGGAATCTGATTGTCCTCCAGAAAATTATATTAAAAGTTTGACTGAAGTCAGTGCTTCAACTTAGAGAAATTTTTACTAAAATATGAAAGAGTTTTCAGATAACTACTACTACTGTACAGTTCCCGGCATTGTGCAATTTGAAACTAGTCGCGTTATTGAGGTGTAAGGTGAGATGGCCAGACCTGAGGTAGGCGAGTGCGCCTGCGTATGCCAGCAGGACTGTGACAACGACTACTGCGACGACCATGGCCGACGCCAAGCTCTCGCTGATCCCCAGGTCGTCCGCCAGTCGGTTCAGCACCGTGGGCGAGGAGTCCACTGCAACAGGTGGATAACCACTACACCTCTCTTATAGGCAAGACACAAAAGGATAATTTTTGTAACATAATTGACTCACGTTCTAATCTATTATTAGGACCTACAGTTGCTGCTATTCCGCGATACACTGCAATTTTGGCAGGGGGGTAGCGGAAGGTGCGTTGCACCTATCCTAATGTGTAATCATTTATGCATGGGAAGGAATATGTGTGATATGACAATAGGCGCCCATGTGCTGTCTTATGGAGCAATCCCGGCATTCGCTTGGAATGATATAGAAAACCTATGGGCAACCCTGATCAGAATGATTTTTCCCCTGTAGGATTCCAAGTTTTCTCGTTCGATATATCCTTCCTATTATGTACTCTCATCGCTCGTGGGAAGAAAAACTAAATAAAATAATCTGTTCTGGCCGTAATTTGTCTTATCTTATTTTATCGGCAATTCCTGCTAGCAAAATATGTTTTGTATCATCCTGAAACAAGACTGTCATGTACTTTCTAATAGGGTTTTTCACGAGAGCAACGCCTACGTTGTTCCAGGTCTTCCATACGCTATAATTCCAGTTATACATACCTTTCACGAATCGGATGACTCTTCTTTAGACCTTCTCAAATGTTTAACCCTTTTTGATGAGGGCCTCACAAAGAAAAACAGTACTTCAAATAAGATCTCACTAGTACTTTGTTGCAATCGATTTTACTTCCAGCACATACTGTTTTGAATTGCGACCTGGGAAACGGAGCATATGGTTTCTTTTTCGGAGCTTTCTCATGAGACGATTTTGTAGTCGGTAAGTGGCGGTTATATTGAAATTATATTGCAGAAAAATTTTAGTTTCTTCATAGCTATTGGACTGGACAATGTCATAAATTAAAAAGACACACTTTTCCTAGTATTTTAAGTTTATTCATACACCTGCTTTGAGGAGTGAAGGGGTAAGCGTTCAAACAGAAGAAAAACGTGAAAATTATGGAGATGACAGTCCATGAGTATTCTTGATAGAGCTTCTTCTTTTTGTCTGTTTTGAATAAAGTAACAATTTTTTAGGCTGAGGGAGGAAGACCCGAAACTGGAATTACAATTACGAGCAGCCCAATCAAATTCGGCACCATATGTTAGGATTAGCGTAAATCAGTCTCGATCATTAAAAGTACTCGTTATTAACTGTAGAAGTGTTTGTAATAAGCAGCCTGAGCTTGAAAGTATTATTAGTAGCACAGAAGCAGTTATTGTATTAGGTACCGAAAGCTGGTTAAAGCCGGAAATAAGTTGAGCAGAAATTTTTAACGATAGCATGAATGTTTTCCGTAAGGATAGGTTGAATTCTTATGGAGGCGTTGTATTTATAGCTGCTAGTAAACACCTGTCGTGTAACGAAATAAATATCGATACGGTCTGTGAAATCCTATGGATTAGACTAAATGTAGCTAGGAAAAAACTTGTAATAGGGTCTTTCTATCGTCCACCAAATGCAGATGTCGCTATTGCTGAGGCCTTAAGAACTAATGTAAGTAACATAGCTCCTCAATTTTCAGATCATGCAATAATACTAGGTGGTGACTTCAACTTTCCGTATATCGACTGGACTAATTACGTCCACGTTACTGGTGGCAGGGATAAAACATCCTGTGAAATTATTCTTGACCTTTTCTCAGATCTTAATCTTGAGCAGCTCGTCACTGAACCAACGCGGTGCCACAACGATAACGAAAACATTTTAGATATTCTCGTTACGAATAGGCCTGAATTATTCACAGACATTTCTACCACCATGGGAATAAGTGATCATAAAGCTGTAATTGCTACAGTAAAATTAATAGCCGCGCGCAAAAAGAAAAAAGAAAGGGTCGTTTACAGGCTCGAAAGGTCCCCAAAGGAGAGTTTAAGAACGTTTTTGAGGGATATTTACATTACCTTTATAGAAGGAAGAGGCTCGGTTGAAGAGATGTGGCTTCGATTCATGCGTATAGTCAGGGAAGGTATGGACTTATATATACCGAAAAGGACGATCAGGGATGGGAACGATCCCCCGTGGTAGACGCGTGAAGTTAAAAGGTTACTTAAAAAGCAAAGGAAGATACATGCACGCTCAAGGAGGACGATGTACAGAAAAGTTAGCTGAGACACGAGAACATGTTAAGAATGTGATGCGCGAGGCCTTTAATGACTTTAGAAGCAACTCACTTTTCAAGAGTCTCAACGAAACCCCAAAGAAATTTTGTTAGTGGTAGTGACAACAATATGTCAGTTCTATCACAAGACGGTCGGGAAGTTGATGACAGCCGCAACAAGGCTACCGTATTTAACACCAAATTTAAAAATTCTTTCACTGACGAAAACATGGAAAACATTCCCGTTTTTCCACGGCATGTTGAATTTGAGATGGATCCAGTACAAATTGATAGTGTATGTATCATAAAGCAATTAAAGCTCCTGAAGTGGGGGAAAGCGCCGGGTCCCGATGGTATACCAGTAAGAGTATTTTCGGAATACGCGGAAGAAATAGAACCATTTCTGTCAGATATATTTCGTAAATCTTTAGAAGAAAGGAAAGTACCTTCCGACTGGAAAATAGCGCAGGTGATTCCCGTTTTCAAGAAAGGAGATCGGAGAGATCCTAGGAATTAGCGACCCATATCTCTAACATCTGTTTGCAGAAGAATTCTGGAGCATGTCATATGCTCTAACGTTATGAAGTTTCTAGATGGAAACGAGTTACTTACAGCTAACCAACACGGATTTCGGAAGAACCGATCGTGTGAAACGCAACTGGCTCTATTTTCGCATGACGAAATGAAGGTTATCGATGCAGTATCAGAAGTTGATGCTATTTTCTTGGATTTCCAGAAAGCTTTTGACTCTGTACCACACAACCTGCTTTTGACGAAGATTCGAGCGCACGGTATATCTGATCAGATTTGCGAATGGATACGCGATTTTCTAACTGGTCGGTCGCAGTTGACGGGGAAGCTTCTTCAAAGCTAGATGTTACTTCGGGGGTTCCTCAAGGAAGTGTAATAGGGCCACTTCTTTTCTTAATTTTTATAAACTATCTCGGTGACAACGTTAATTGCAGGATGCGATTTTTTGCTGATGATGCATTTATTTATAGGGAAGTGAGGTGCTCTGACGATTGCTTAGAAATTCAGCGCGATCTGGATGTTATTTCGGAATGGTGCCGTAAATGGCAGCTTACACTTAACTGCAAAAAGTGCAAGGCAATGCACATAAGTAATTAAAAAAAAAGCTGTTTTCTCACGACTACAAAGTTAACAATTCAGTTGTTGACACGGTAGACTCCCTGAAGTATCTAGTACAAAGCAACATGAAATGGGACTTGCACATAACTTCCGTCGTAGGCAAAGCTAATTCTAAACCACGTTTTATAGGTCGTATTTTGAGAGGTTGTAATGCTCATACAAAGGAAATTGCGTACAAAACACTAGTGCGTCCGCATTTGGAATACTGTTGTGCAACTTGGGATCCTTATCGCAAAGGATTGATTAATACGTCAGAAAAAGTGCAGAGGAGAGCCGCTCGATTCGTGACCGCTAGTTACAGTCCTTATGTAAGTGTCACAGAGCTGATATGTGGGTTGGGCTGGGATTGTTTGGCGGACGGACGACGTCGTTTTCGTTTGAATTTGTTGGAGAATATGCGGAAATCTTTAATTTACGAGTGCAACGAAATACTTCTTCCGCCAACCTATTTAGGTCGCAAAGATGCCGTACTGATAAATTGATGTATTATTTCTTTCCTCGTTCTGTTTGGGATTGGAATGCACTGAATTAGGATTGGTGCTTAGCACCCTCTGCCACCCACAGTAATTGTGAATTGCAGAGTATAGATGTAGATATAGATGAATTGCCACTTCGCCTTATTGTTCACCCAGTAAGTTTGAATGTTAATGCAATGAGACAGAAAACATGGCATCTGTTCTTACTGCAAGGCAACTGAACGGTTGCGTGGAGATGTAGTCTTTTTGGAATGTTCCTTCCGCACGACGACGCACCCTAAAGCCCTAATCATAACAACCTTCCCCACAAGCAACCTTTTCCCCTTATGACTATATGTTTGTTAGACAGCGAGGTCATACAGCAGGGCAAGACTGGAGACAGCAACGGGGATGAAATAGACTATGACGGAACCAGTCAAACTTTCACCTAGAATGACTTTGAGAAACCGTGGAAAATCAAAATATGGATTACTCGACCGGGGATCGAACCGCGTCCTCCGGAAGGCAAGACACAAGCGTTAACCACTCAGTTCTCGGGGTTCAGTGTAAATATGTAACTAGCTTAATGATTCCTGTAGAGACTATTATAAAATATTGACTGATACTGGTCAGGGTTCTTGAATCTGTCTGTGGACTCTTGAAGAGATTTGAATATTTTGATTCTGCGCTATTTCCCCCCCCCCCCCCTTGCTTATAAACTCAGCTTCCCTAGGTGACCACTGATATTAGTATTTAATGTGGAGTCCTTAGTATTTGCTTATAATGTTGATAATTTTTTTTAAATTGTAGAATAATTATTGACTGAAGAAATGTTTAGAATTCTCAAGTAATTAATAGGAAATTTTTCTTCACTGAAGGCAGATCTCACAAAGGGAGGTCGCCAGTTGTGAAGTTCAGATTCAGTTCATACTTTGTGAAATAAAAGATCATGGCCATAGGTGTAATGTAGCAAAGCAGCAAAGTGCGATTCTTCGGCGCTGTCGAGAAAATCGGAATTGAAATATTGCGTTGCGTTCAAATACTTTCTACGCTAGATTTCCAGGGGCGCGTGATGCATCGAGCAAGCTCTCTGCGTCATAAGCCCGTCGTCGCTGGATCGAATCTCATTGCAAGCAACTTATTTTTTTTTTTTTTATTTATTCAAAAATGTATAGAGATAACTCCTGGTAGTTTCAACAATTATGCATATAATATTTTTAAAAAAAAAATTCCTTTTACTGTGGGATAACCGACGGCGTCTCGTTTCGACCCTCCCGTCCCCTGGTGCGGGAATGAATATCTGTCATTCAGCTGTGACGGTCGAGTAACGATGTTTGTATCTGGCGCAGCAAATATTTCTATTTTTAAATATAACTTTGTTTAGGAACAGCATAATGAAGTTTGAAAGCGTCGATTTTTTTTCACAACAAACGGCATTTAAAAAATCTATTATATGCATAATTGTTGAAACTGATTGATGGGAATTATCTGCATACACATTTGAAAAAATAAAAATGTTTCCACTAGCGTCATTCGATCGGGCAACGACGGGCTTATGAGGAAGACGGTTTGCTTTCTCACTGCACCACGCGCTTTACATTTCCAAAAGGGGGCGTCCATTAATGACGTGAGGTGAAATAGGGGAGGGGGGGGAGTCCGGCGAAATCTCACGAAACCTCACCAAGGGGGATGGGAGGTGAACGGAAATCTTGTAGCATGGTAGAGCTAAAAAAAGCCTACAAATGACGCGCAAGTCGACTTTAGGGGGGAATTTGGTCCAAAAACCGGCCTTGGGGGGGGGGGGGGTATAACCGAACTCTTGGAAGCATGAGACCTAAAAAAAAGTCTTAAAACAGTTGCGAGGTCGATTAGTAGGGGGGGTTTTCTCCGTCAAAATCTCACGTGATTTTAGAGGAGGGGCGTCCGACCAAATCACTCGAAGTCTCACCGGAGAGGGGGGGGGGTTCCGGAATTTCGGAAAAACACCTCACGTCATTAATGGACGTCCCGTAATGTAGAAAGTATTTGAAGTAGCGTAATATTTGAATGCCGACGGCGAATAAGTGCGGTACAGCCTTGCCTCATTACACCATTACACCTATAACACACAGTATGTATCGAATCTGAATTTCACAATTGATGGCCTTTCCTTGTCAAACGTGCAAGAGGGAGTAGACGTCTTGGAATGGGACTGGAAGCAGAAGTCCCGCTAGATGAGTCGCTCCGCGCAGGGGCAACATTTATCCCGCGAATTCAGCGATGCGGAAAACCTGCGAGCTGCGATGTTTATCACCGCCGCGGCATTAGTAACGTGTTTCTCGCTGTTCCATTAAAATACCAGAACCAGCCTCCGGCGAGGCTTCGACAGTAGACGTATCGCCTGCGGACGAGGCCACTGCAAATCTTGCTGCCGGCAGCGAACAATCTACCATACAGCGGCAGTTTCCAATCTGGAAGGCGCGGGATAGTGTAAAGGAAGGCGCGAGAAGTTTAACACAACGTAAATAAAAATGTATACATAGCATCGAATTTCGTAATATACAGTATATAATTTTATATTTACCGCCACCTACTGGAAATTTGACGACAGCAATTTAATTTAATTTTATTTAACTGCAATGGAGCGCACGGTCCGGTGGCAATTTCCCTACACACCCCCTTTCCTGCAACTTCCTACATTTGCCCTCTACAAATTTCAACTTTAGATTCTTTCAACGTTTTTGGTAAATTATTCATCATTTCTCTTGGAGCGTCCATAAATTATGTGAGGTGAAATGGGGGAGGGGGTCCGGTGAAATCTCACCAAATCTTACCAATTGAGGGGGGGGGGGCGACTACGGAAATCTCAGGTGACGTTTTGAAGAAAATGTCGGACTGTAGAGCTAAAAAAAAAAAGGTCTACAAATGACGCGAAAGTCGATTTTAGGGGGTTATTTCGTAGAAAATTGTGGATGTTGCCGGCTTTTGGAATTGTGAAACTAAAAAAAAACGTCTAAAAAAGTTGCGAGGGCGATTTCTAGAGGGAGGGGGGTTGGACCAGATCTCACGAAGACTCACCAGATAGTGGGGGGGGGGTGTCCGGAAATACACTTCACGTAATTTGTGGATGCCCCATTGGTAACTTATTCCAATCCCTGACACCCTTCCCTAAAAAAAGAGATTTGCATGACTTTTAATTCGCAACTATACATTTAACAAAACGGCAGGTTTAATTGCTAGTCGCAGAAAACTCAAATACAGGCATCACTCGTAGCTGAAGTGTTTACAGAAGCATTACAACGGTGTGCGAGTTTATAAACAACCGGCTAGGCGCAGCAACAATCAAAACAATAACCATCCAGATTTGGATTTTCCATGGTTTGCCCAAATCATTCCAGGTGAATGCCGGGATGGTTCCTTCAAAAAGCAATGATCGAATTCCTTCCAGTACCTTGCCCATAGTCCTTTCCCGTCTCTAATGACCTCGAAGTCGACGACGCGTGAAGTCATAACAAAATTTTTCCCCCCTAAGACCAGCATTCTAACCGTATGAGCTATGGAGATTTGAGGCGTTCCCCACCTTTGAGTTTTATCCAGTTGGTGGTCCAGCGCAGCTTCAGTTGTGGCTGCAACACGATACACTTCCAGTCGCCGGTCATGACTGGGATAGCTTCCATTTCCACCGTCTCCACCTGAACGACATCAGAATTAGTGTTTATATCTGCCTCCCAGAGGAACCATATTAAGAGAAATGATACAGAGGTATAACCAGTTCCTTCCCCCACTATATTAATACGTATGTGTAGGTTACTGTAGGACAGTGACATGTGAATATCTAATCGCTTTTGTTGAAACCGCTTCTTAATAGCTACTGCATGTTAAATTTCAGAGTATTTGACTCACTTTTTAACACTTCGTAAACGTAAGCCCAACGTGATGAACTTAATTAGGGTAAAATACCTGACGTATCATACTACACTTCAGCGTTGTTCGTTCTCCGATCCAGATTTCCACACGGAAGACCTTTGTTTGCATCCTGGTTTCAGTGAGTCAGTCGTAAATGTGTTTCTATTGGAACCAAAACGTCGTAACACGTACGCCGTTTTTTTTTTCCAGATAATTCCGTGGATAAATGCTGTTGTAATGCGGGTGTTGCTATGCAGTAGGACGCGAAGCTGAATGAATGTTTTGGAAATTTTGCCATTAAATATGTTAAACTGCATCTGCTTCCACAAGAGTTTTATAGGGTAACGAAGACCGGTTGTTGTTGTTATTGCTTTAGGGCGCGCCGACAACGAGGTCATTAGCGCCCTAACAATTGCCAGCTATTACTGTGGCTTAAGGATGTACTAAAATACTGTCTGTATGGTCGACTGTAAAGGGGTCGGCCACACAGACAGCAAATAAAATAAATCACAAAATTAAGACGTGGCTGTAAAGGGGGCATCCATAAACTACGTGAGGTGAAATAGGGAAAGGGGGGGGGGTTCCGGCGAAATCTCACCAAGGGGGGGGGGGGTCTATGGAAATCTCATTTGAGGTTTTGCGAAAAATTGTTTGTAATGTAGAGCTAAAAAAAAAGTCTAAAAATTACTAGCCGGGGGGGGGGGGGGGGGAGAAATCCGGAAAAACACCTCACGTAATTTATGGATATCCCCAAAGGGGCCATCGGGACCTAAAGTCGTCCAACATGTGGATGGCTGTAAAGGAGCCAAACAGGTTTACAAAACAGTTACAAAGGAATTTAAAACACTACACGTCTCGCTGGCTATATGATTGCCAGCTAGACGGAAATTATAACAATATTAAAAATAAAAACAATGCACACGGATGGGTGGCTGTAAAGGGGTCACCCCTCCATCATAAAACTAGGCCGATCTGCCTAAAATTTTAGGCACTAGACCGGCCAACACACAAAATTTTAAAACTCTCGCCACACTGCTGGTCTCGTTGTTTAAAATAAGGGATAGATCATTGGCTAGGCCAAGGTCTGTCCTTAAGTCTAAAAACAGAACACACAAACGAAGGCCGGTATGAAATGTTTCTGTCGGTCATTGGCGTTGTTGGAGAGTTTCCTGAAAAGAAATTCACTAATTTTAAACATTTTTATGTTATTTCTTAGACGACCCTTTGCATCAATTTAATTCATTATATCAATATTCTTCTAAAGTAAGGAGAGGTGGCCTTTTCAAAAGAACCATAATAACCACTAATTTTACATCAAAATTTCCTTTAACTTGCCAGTCAAATATTGTATCAAACAACATTAAAATAACTAAGCCACTAGTCCGTAAAGCGACAAAACGCGCTATGGGATTCGTCGATATCCTTTTTGGTACTAAATGGGATTAAAGGGTGACTGGCCTAGGGAAGCATTCCGAATGTTTAGCTTCGAAGAAAAATCCTGGGTATTATCCAGGATCGAATTCGGTCATGCCTGCTTTAGTCAGGTAGTTCCTCTTGAATTGCGCGACCTACCCTGATATCATTTTCCTTACTTAAATGAATTGTTTCTTGCGGCTCTAGTAGCATATGGACACACTACCGATATGTATTCCTGAACGCAGTTCTTAACCTTTTGGCTTACAACCATGTGTGAGGCTTGTGGTCAGGGTTTCTGGCCAAAACTGATTATCACGAGCCTGGCCCGTAGTACGTCGGACGGGTCAAAACTGACTATCACGACCCTGGCCCGTAGTACATCGGACGGGTCAAAACTGAATATCACGGGCCTGGCCCGTGGTACGACAGCCGGATCAAATGTAAACACCACGAAAAATATCACATGAATAAAGATTATTATTTTTTTGTCAATTTTTGTAAAAACGCTAATTGTGTGCAATGAGAATTTATTGAGAAATTGAACTCAAATGTATTGATTTATTTTTTATTTCAAGATAATAAACCTTCTGTGATATATTTGCTTCAATTATTAACGTTTACTGTTTTTTGTTTATTTTCATATACCATATAGTTTTATTCAGTTTTTAATTTTTAATTTTTATTTTTGAAATTTATTAAATTAAATTTTCCCGAATTATATTTTGTAATAGGTAGGACACCCCACGTATGTCGAATGCGATTGCTACAAATTAAGACAGATAAGCCTAGCCGTGGATAGCTGGAAGGCTCCATAGTTTTGTTTACGCTTTGGGACCACACTGTTGAATTTTAAATCAAAGGGCACTTATGCTATGGACCAAGCTGTTGATGTACCGAGGTGTTGTTGTCTCCACGTTACTGTATGGATGTGAGACATGGATTCCTTACCGCCACGACAGTAATAAAATATAACGATTTCACTAGCAAAAACTTCGTTCCATGATGAACATCAAATGAAATGATTAAGTTTCCAGCATTACAATTTTAGAAACTCAGATGGATTGGACATGTTCAGTATAAGATTAAAAATAGACTCGTCAGTTTTTGTGTGGTGATTTCAGCACTGGTAAAGGACCTCTCGGTGCCCCCTAAATGCGTTAGGAAGACAAACTCAAAAATACCATGAAGAACACTAACACAGACGTGAACACCTGGGATTACCCTGCAGAGGACCGAGATCTCTGGCCCAAAACCACTTCCACAGTTGTCGCTTTCTTTGAAAAGGAATGCAGGAGAAGCTCGTAACAGAAGAAAAAAACCTCGATAAATATTACATATTCTAGCTGTTTCCCGCGACTTCGTACGCGTGGATCTAAAATTTTATTGCTAGAATTGGCTACACAAAGCTGAAAGATACCTAAGATATGTCGGCATAATATGACGGGAACGCTATCGATATACCATTCTACCGTCGAACCTGTCTCATTTATTCATATCGGAAAAAAGTATCATATTTCGTTCCTATTGATACAAAATATTTCAGTATGTCGGTATACACATATAGCCATCAAAACGTAAAAAAAAGACGGAGACTTACTTTCGCATACACAATATTATTATTTTAGATCACACAAAAGCTGCCTGTGGAACCAGTATACCCTGAATAAAGTAAACGCTTCGGGCACTATTCTATCGGCAAAGATTTGCCAGACCATGGTATCATTACTACAAAATCCTAGGCTTGGATCAAACTATGAAAAACAATTCATAAAAAATTTGCGCCCAGTGGGGTTTGAAATCGAAACCACACAGGAGTTTTCTTAAAAAGCATGCACGTTATCAATGTGCTACGCTGTCATCGCTCTCTAACGTTACGCATTACAAAAATATATAGATATTATGCGTTTGTCTTTCACAGTTCAGATAATTTTCATAATTTAATGACAATATGTTCTTATCTATACAGAATATGGTATCCCAAGTCCATCCTAATGTCAAATAGCATCTCCTTGTCAAATTTCATCACGATTGGAGTAGGCGTTTAGCCCGAGAAACGTAACAAGCAGACAGACAGACATAGTTACTTTCGTATTTATAATATTAGTATAGATTACTGATATTATGATTTCACCTCCTTTCGGAGATGGTTTAAAAGTGTAGTAAATGTTGACTGCTATCGTTCGGGAACATGCGAAATTAGCTTTTTTTTAAACTGCTTTATGTCTCTCAACAGCGAGGTCTTTAGAGACAGGAAAGGATGGGGGCAAGGAATGGGAAGGAATTCGGCCATGGCCTTTTTAAGGAAGCATCCCGGCATTTGCCTGGAGTGATTTGGGAAACCATGGAATACCCAAATCTGGATGCTCGGACGGGGATTCGAACCGCTGTCCTCCCGAATGCGAGGCCAGAACGCTATCCGTTACACCACCACGCTCGGTGCGAAATTAACATCTTGGCATTAACATCACTGGCAGAAGAAAAGAACATAATAAACGAATACACGAACCTGACGGACCCAACACTATACACAGTGCTCAAAACCAAATAATAAACACAACCACCCACCATAAAAAGACAAAACCAAAAATAGTAATACACCAAACTAAGCACGAACACATATTTAAAAGCGCGCCACCCACCGAATAAAACAGAAGACAAACGGTAAACAAACCTGCTAATCAGCGTTGTATAGTAACTAAACGTAAGACATCAGAACTCAATGTATTACAGTGCTACGCAAATAATCACAAAAATGCAACCAACATGTGTAATATATGCTGCAGCTACAAACAGAACCGATGCTAAAACGCTGTACAATTATAAGCATATGTGACCAAAGAAAAATGTAAGTAAGCTTAAATCTGTATATACCACAATTTTCATGTTTAACTTGTAAAATAGAACAAATGTAATTATATGTGTAAATACCCACAGACAGAACTGCTAAAGATGCTTCGCAAATGAAGCGAAACGCGTTCGGAAAATAAAACAACAATTTCAATTGCATTGGCGTTACAATGATTCATAAAATTGATGCGAAATTACTTTGCATTTGATGACCAAAAATGGCTTCTTCAGTTGAAACCGAGACTTGCTAGAGCAATAAAATAAAGCAACTGAGAAGTCTACTGCAGATGCGGCCTTCCCATTGTGAGTGGGATACTGACCGCGGCGGGGTCGACCCTGCCGAGCCGTATGAGCCTGTTGCCGCCTGCGCCGCCCCGCCAGACCACGAAGAGCCCCTTGTAGAGCCCTCCGAGAGCCCCCGCCTTGCAGCGCATGGGCAGCATCCTCGTGGCGCGCACGTGGGTAGACTCCACAGGTCGCACCGCCAGCGACTGCGCAGCCAGCGGCAGCGGGTTCACGCGGCCAGGCGTCACCGCGAAACAAGCGTACACGCCGCTGTCGGCCGCCTCCACCGCCGGCAGCTCTGCAAGACACAGTGGTAGAGAGTGACAAGAGATGTAGAGCAATATCAGTGACAGAGTCTTTATAAGCCGAGACGAAGTCGAGCTCCGGAACGAATAATAAAAAACCCTAACACTTATTCATGATTAATTGACTTTCGAGTTATGCCGCGTTGTTTATTTCATTACCTGAGCTTTCGGCATAACCCGAAAGTTAATTAATCATGAACAAAGATGGCCGTGGAAGTCTGAGGAACCAAACACTTATCTTACACTTTCGCCAGAAGGTACCACAATTGATAGGTTAGACAGCGCATTATGCTCCAGAGCTTGCCTCGTTTAAATGTGGATCCTGATAGGTTGGCCCAATTGGGAACTCATCCTTTTTATTTCTTGCATTAATACTCCCGTCGTAAAATAATGGATTTATTAACATAATTTGGCTCCACATTGAACGAAGATACGGCGTGTTTTGGGTGCCAACAGTTCTTTAAGTTTTTATATTTGGTATTGTCTCTGAAATTTACCTACGAGTTAATCGGAAGGTATTATTATTATTATTATTGGCGAATTCTCCCAATAAATGGAATACGTTAAGCAAATGACCCAATCAAGTTTTCTTTGAGTTCTTTGTGTTGTTCCAGTAGGCTTTCATTCTTTCCGAGAAAGCTTGTTTGCGTTCTTCCGACCACTTAGGTTGGTATTGTTTTTGTTTTGGTTGCTCAGTCATAACTTCCCATTCGTCTACTTCGTGTCTGAAGGTGTCTCTTTCTGTGATGTCTGTTGCTCCAATGTTTGCACTTTTAAGATCTTTCCGAATTTTATTCAGCCAAGGTGTTGGATTTTTAAGTGAAGATACATAATCTATTATCTTTTTTGTCAATCGATTTTCTGGTAATCTCTTAAGGTGACCAAAGAATTTCATTCGCAGGAAATTATTATTATTATTATATCAGTGATGAAAATACACGGTTCTGATCACACGAGTTAAATTGAATACTTCTTTCAATCAACCACTACATTACACATTTGAATTTTACATTACTGCGATAAATTATTATTCCTTGCGCAGCCTAATAATAAATTTTCCTTGCATGTTCGGCGAACGAAGGTTACGACGTGGTTACTGCGCCGGACCAAAGATACTCTATATGTACATTCGTACAGACTAAACTAATACTACCCCGATCCCTACAACACACTACTATCTGTGGAAACCCGTGACACATCTGATTACAAACATTTACACAATTTACATTTGAGACAACATTAATAACATAGTCATTCAGAAAAATAATTAAACCATCGACAACAAACAAAATGTCACAAGCTCTCAAACGCCCCGCCACATTGCTGTTTACTAATGCTATTGTTCAGTTCCAAACAAATTTATATTAGGTACATTCCATAATAATTAACTGTGAACTGAGACTGTTTTCGGTATTGATATATGGCAAAATCACTTCAAAAAACGTTTGCTTGTTTTGTTCGCAGTTTACTACGGAGTGTTTTTAATATTTGTCTTTTAAATACAACAAAGTATGAGAGCAAATTACATGTTAAAAGAGGTTTATTTTTTTTTTTTTTTTTTTTTTACATAGACTCCGTAACAAACATGGACTAAAATTGACTTTCAAGGTCAGTCATATCTTTATTCTACAGTAAAAAAAAAAGATACCAACATTGAAAAATGAATCTTATTATTTTACTTCATAAGCTCTAAACATCCATACCCCATACCTAAAGTTAGAAAATAAAATTGGCAACAAAGAAACGGAAATTAGATTCATTTTCTTTTGAGTAAGCTAAGCTAAGCTAAGCTTGGTATTCAAACTTTAGGCTGGTTGGAACCTCCCGAATGAGGTATACTTAATCTGACCAGTTCCTTTCCTTCTTACCTAACCTTTCCTCCTTACCCAACCTTTCCTCCTTATCTATCGGGTAAAGGGAACAAGCTAAAGTGGAATTTGAACAATAGAAGCTTTTTGCCCTACTTCACATTGCACATTTAGCACATCCAGAGGTGAAAGTTGGGTTGAGGGACTATGAAAATACTCACCAATACATGGATTAAAACTGGGGACCTTTCGATTTCCAGTCAGACATCTTAATCACTGAGCCACCAAACCACTCTCCTGTGGGGTGCAGAACCCTAAAATGATGACTGTTGTCCAGAGCTTTGCACGTGTAGGGTGGTATCGACCAATGTAGAGGTCCAAATTCCGAACCACGACCATGATCCTAGAATGCTTGTGGTGTGGGCACCATCACTGTTTGGCCGCTTTCCTTTCGAAGGTTACCGCTTCGTACCCAATCGATGGCCGGCAGGCTAAGTCAATGTAGGGTACCGAGCGTGGTGGTGTAACGGTTAGCGTTCTGGCCTCGCAATCGGGAGTACGGTGGTTCGAATCCCCGTCCGGGCATCCAGATTTGGGTTTTCCATGGTTTCTCAAATCACTCCAGGCAAATGCCGGGATGCTTCCTTCAAAAGGTCATGGCCGAATTCCTTTCCCATCCTTGCCCCCCATCCTTTCCCGTCTCTAAAGACCTCGCTGTTGAGAGACGTTAAGCAGTTAAAAAATCGAAGTAGGACGTACTTGCGGACATTTAGCTTCGAGGAGAAACCATAGGTTTCTTCTGAATTTGGAACCAGTTGTTCCGGCTTTCGGTCTGTAGGTCTGCCGACTGATTAAAGGGTGACCCGACAATCGAAGGAAAATAGGCTTAGAAAATGAACAGGGAAGGATTAATACAATTTGCAGCACGAAAGAATTTCAATATACTAACACAACTCTTAAGCAAAAAAAGTAATAGTGTAAATTTTGATTGAAAATTAAAAATAATCTTGCGCTTAAATGCAAACACTAGAGATCATTTTGATCCTTATATTTTCTTTGGAATCTCTGAACCAGTGCTGAGTAAGCGGAAAGGGTCAGAAAGAAGATATGAATTAAATCTTCGCGCTACTAGACAATAGCATGAAGAGGTGTTGCAGCAAAAGTTAAGAAAAATTTCGAAAAATAATTTATGAGTGGCTAGATAAAGTACAACTTTATAAGAGAGTTGAAAAAGACAGAAAAAGTAAGAATGATATGATATTTACATATCATATAAGATATTGGTCTGTATGCTGTAAGAGTCTAGAAAGTGCAGCCGATATTTAAAAAAATGAATGCAAGTTGATCTGTTATGTACTATTTCCAATTCTAAGTACATCAGAGAACAAAGCAACCTCAACATGAAACATTCAGACACAGCACTTCAGGTGCATATGAGTTGATGATAAATACCTCAGTGCTTTTAGCAGCCGCCATAGTATAGATAAAAACTATTCGAGAGCTGTCACGATGCGTCATCGCAGAGTTTTGTCCTCAATGTAACTTAATCCTCAGGTCGAACAGTTGTTGAAATTCATGAGAAAAATAACCTTGACCTGCGCTCTTCCTGAAAAAGTTACTAAATCAATCAAATATTTTTTTATTAATTTTTTTTTTGTAACTACATTTGGCAAAAGAAAACCCTGATGTATCATCTATTCTTTGTACTACTATCTTTTTGATGTAATTACGTGTATGAACTCAGTTGCTGAAGTTTGTCAAGAAAACCGACCATTACGTAAGATGGGAAGATTTCAAAAGTTTATTACTTGGGGAGTACCATCGACAACTCCTAAGTAAATGTGTGATCCGAAACCCCAAACTACTTCTTGTGACTAGCATACGAATAGATGTAAAAACAACTCAAAATCATATACAAACATTCTTTACATTTGGGGCCGGCGTATTTCCTTGTATGCTTATCTCTGTGAATCACATGTACAGTACCTGGCTATACGTCGTGTACATGTTATGCAACTACGCCAGATCTTACTGATGTTAGTTGTAAGTAGTTGTGACGTACTTCGCTTGAGTTTCGGTTGCAACTCATAGTAACTCCTGCTGAAAGTATTTTACTAAGACAGCAACTATGAGAGGTTTTTACTATTTCTGTATGATTTCGAATGGTAAGAAAATACTGAAGTTATTTCCTGGCGAGAGTTGTTGTAGTGTGGTAAGTCAGAAACTGTAACCTGTTGTCATGTTATTGCCACAAACTATACTCAACATTGGAAGATTCAAAGAATATCTCCACATACGAGGATCATATTGAAAGTCATGAGCAATATTTTTAAACAATCTTAATTTTTATTTTTAAGCCAAACCAAGTAGATCATATTATCAACAGACTTTTCGTTCACTTTTCAACATACTATCCCGTTTTCTCACACATTTTTTCTCCATCATTCTGCAAGTTTGAAACTTCTTCATAGCGGCTTAAGCACTATGCGGATGCTCATTGTCCTGTTGGAGGATGATCTTCTTTCGAAACCTTTCAATAACCTAAGCTTTGAATTATTTATTGCGCTGCACTATGTCCTACTGAAGTTTTGCAGCGATGTCATTCACAGCGAAACGTCTGTTTTTTCTAAGGATCGCATCTGCTCTTTCCTTGTTGCATTCCGTGCAGGCAGTTCGAGGGCGCCCACTACCAAGCTCGTCTTGGATACTCGTGTTTCCATCTTTGAAGTGTTTCACCCATCTCCTAACACTGCTGGGGCACATACAGACATCTCTATAGGCACGTTGACATGTCAGGTGAATTTCAGCAGCTGATTTTTCCGCTTTAACAAGGAATTCAATGGCAGCACGCTGTTGATACTAAATATTGCAGTCCTCCATTTTTTAAAAAATATTGCCTGTGGTCACGTGATAGCAACAAACAACATCACAATCTGACAACACTTCGTGAACAGACTGTAATTTACGACCCTGCTGACTTTTAGTTCTATTTTTGAAATTTTCATGGTTTATAATGAGTTTCTCATGACTTTTAGTATGGCCCTCGTTCAGTCACGTACAGTAAGAGAACACCAATCCCCAGTAGCCAAATATTAACGTCATAATAACACCACAGTTCAACCAGTTATGACACAGAACATCTAGTCCACGTGTAGCTTTCGTCCAACGAACTACGAAGTCCTACTCCACCAATATAGTCGCATGGCACATAGCACATTATGAGGCTGTCTTCTTGGCATAATAAAGTATTCAAACATAAATAAAAGCTCCCTGTAATTTGCCCGTTCCTTATTTATGTTTTATGACAAAAGGATGGCACCAGATACTAGGAATTATTTCCTACTATTTCATATTGTTCGGGAGCCGCGTAGAACATCTTACTAGAATCTTGACGATCGGCGTTTGATCCCAAATAAAGCCGAATATATTTCATCCCTAAATCCATCTAGCTTGCTGTCGAATGAGTACTGTGAGGTAAAGGTAAAGTCGGTTGGCACGTTAAACTGAGCACTTTCCATCACTAGTGCCGCAGGTTGGAGACAGGATTATGGAACTCTACCTCCGCGTATATCATTTTATTTCATATTGTTCAGGGCAGAGTTTGCGTTCTACCTGTGGCAAGGTCACTCCATAGATCTGACTCCACTGTAAGGCCCCTTTACCAGGCAAAATTACAGAGTTAGGTTACGATAATCATGAGAGTGGCGCATTGCACGGCTTTTTAAAACACTGTTATTAAGTAGCAGATCAATCGTTTGGTGTCTCCGGGCCATTAAGGCCATATGTATTCACTTTTTAACATACGATATTTCATATACTACTACTGTATCACAGTTTTCTACAAGTTCGATAAACTTAGATTTCATTTCACCTCTAAGGCAGACAGTAACAGTACTAATGACTGTCGGATGATTTTCTGAGATTAACACATTTGTCTAACTGTTGGGACGTCACCACATTTAAGATGCCACTATAGCCGGATACGAAAATGTAAAGATCCACAGTAATTTGTATCAAAATCGACAGTTTGTACTCCGGCCATCCAGATTTCAGTTTTAACACGGTTTTTCGAAATTGCTTCGGGCGAATGCCAGAATTGATCCCTCAAAAGGCCATGAACGAGTTTGTTCCTTGTCCCCGGTGCTTTCCCGTCTTTAGTATCCCATAAGTTAAAGAGAAGCCATGTTGGTACCGAGCTCGTAGCCGGCGGTGGCAACATTGATGTCCCTGCCGTCGTGCTGCCAGGTGAGGCTGGTCTCTGGAGCCTCCTTCATGATGGTGGCCAGCAGGGACAGGTCGGCGCACTGCAGGAACACGCGGTCGCCCTCAGCAGCCTCCGTCGACGCGTGTCGCCGCCGCAGACCCTTCAGCACGGCTACCTCAGTGTCTGTAATACACAGCACATGTCAGCCAGTTTACTTCGAAACCGCTCGTACTCATTAAATTACCTCAAACCTGCGCAGTGTTCTGGCTTCACATGTCGAGGGTCTGACACGCATTTGGCCCCGTGGGTCTTCTCAACACACTGAGTGGAATCATTGTTACAGCGTACATTTATATATGCCATTACAGCTTACTGCAGAGAAAATGTCAGTTCCTGACATTACAACTATTTCAAATTTCTTATTTTCATTTCCTAATTACTGCACTATAATACAGCTTTTTGGGCACACAAAATGTCAAAGAAGTGAAGCCATTAACTGTTCCGAATTTCCGCATTGATTGAAGATTGCCAGACTAAGCTTCCAGAAATTAGATTTCAGGTTTCATCAGCTTTCATGGATTTCCCCAACCAGTATTCGAAGTGAAGTGGTTGCGAACAAAGGAAGGAGAAAATTGGAACGGGATTACACCCACCCACTGCATGGCCATGCTACATCGGTCTAGAGACTCAAGTTCAGAAAAAGTTTTCTACGAACATAGCGGAAACTACTTGGGTCAACCTGAAAAGGCAAAAATGCAGTTGCAGAAAATTAATGTCCTCAAAATCTCGGAATCACTGACAGTTGCGGAGGGCTTGCCACCTTGTCACGAAGTGGATTGGAATGTCTGGAGGTCCGTGAATCAATTGCAGAGATGAGTGGTCAGTCACAAAGTAAATCTGAAGAAATTTTGATTATAGCGACTCAACCAATACTAACTGTGAATGTAGTGAGGGCCAAACCAAGAAACATATGCTCCACTGCTCTTTGCATCCGTCAAACTGCAACTAAGACGATATGTTCGGAGCAACACCGAATGCACTTGATGTTGCGAAGTATTTGGCGGAATGGGTTTAAAGTGGTTAACTTGAACAAATTTTAGCTGCGTAATTGACGTTTGTGACTCGATTTTTTTTTTTTTTTTTTTTACTTATGGCTTTACGCCTTGTAGACGGCTAAGGTCATTAGAGGCGGGATGGGACTGGAAACAAGGAACGGGAAGGAATTCGGCCATGTCCTTTTTGAAGGAAGCATCCCGGCATTCGCCTGGAGTGATTTGGGGAAACCATAGAAAACCCAACTCTGGATGCCAAAAGGAGGATTCGAACGCGCCTCCTCCCGAATGCGAGGCCAGAACGTTAACCGTTCATTCACCACGCTCAGCTTGTGACTCGAGAATAAATAAAATGAGAGGGGGGGGGGGAGGTTATGAATGTAATGATACGAATAAATTGATATGAATAAATTTCACGTATAGCGTGTACTGGTAGACTTGTAGAAAGCAGTTGAAACACTGGAATAAACGTTGTCTTCGCGTGTAGTTACCAGGAGTGATCTGTCCACAGGGGAAGGTGTTGCAGGCCTCCTCGACATACTCCTCTCCCTCGCAGTCGTGGCCTCCGATGGTGGGCGTGGGGTTGGTGCAGGTCCTAATGCGCCGCCCCCAGCCGCCCCCGCAGGTGGCGCTGCAACTCGTCGGCGGGCTCCACGCAGACCAGCCGCCGTCGACTCCCTGGTGTTCCACGTCTGCGCAGCCCAACGTGTCCTTATAATAACTATAACAACTATTTTCTCTCTTTATCATCAACAGTGATATTACTTGCAGTCTCCTGAACCGCTTTATTTATCTTGGATTTTCCTGAGGTGAAAACGATTGTCGTACCTTCGTAGCCCAAGGTGTGTGAACTAACGGTTCGATAATTCAACCAGCACGTCTTTATTGCTTATTAGTTCTTGCGAGGGTTTAACTACCTGAGAGTAGCCAAGAACGACATCCAATATTATAATAACGGATTCAAGTGGTTTTTCCCTCTAGTGCTGCTAAATAAAAAAGCTTTGTTTTCGCTTACGCCTTTCGATTATTTATTCAATCTTCCTCGGTGCCCTGTAACAAGTTATGTACATGTTTTGATATTGTTATAGGTTATTTCTGTTACAGGTAATTACGTAAATTATATTTATACTAATCTGTTATTAAATGTTAAAAATATTACACTACTTACAGTTTTTTATTTCATGTTTACATCGAAGTAGGGGAAAGTTCAATCTCAGTGTTTTGTTTTTCGTATTACGAGGGCTATTGCAGCGCACATTTCAAATTAGAATATAAAAAAAAAAACAGGCAGCGCGGAGATGCTCACGTTGTTACGGCTGTAGCCGATTGAAGTACCGAACACGCATATACCAAAATATACGTGATCGGCGCGCGCCTAGCGGCGTCAGGCGAAAACGTTCCCTACTTCCTGAATAGCCCTCGTAATATGTGTGTCCTTTTTTACCACAAATACTTGTTTCATTTTTGAAAGCACACTATTGTATCCCACCTGCTATGTTTGTATATCCACTAAACACGCATTTTTTGTTGTTTTTGATGAAATAGTCAATGATGCTTACTACTTTAAGAAACTGTATTATCGACTTGTTTGTTCATATTTTTAAATTGTATCCATGTTATGGCGGTGCGTTTGATTGTTGAATTGTTTTTAGTGTTCTGATTAGTGTCTTGTTTCGTGAGGTGAATGCATTCATTGATAACATTTTCCCCTGCACGGAAAAACCACTAGAAACCCTTATTTTTAAAGCACGTAAGGACAAAAGGCCTAAAAATGAACATGCTGATACAATGTTATATTTCAATCTGTTTCCTATTTGATTGGTAAGTTGTCAATTATTAAATGTGGCTCTTAATGAAAGTTGGCTGTTAATTGATAATGTGAGTGCATAACTAAATTAATTTATTGCTATTTGAAAGGAATATAAAATTAGATTTATTTTTATAATTTACTATTTGGAGAAATAACCTCGGCCATTGAGTTCTGAATACGATGAAGTTCGCTCACGAGCAAAACAAAACGCATCTGCAAAGAGGCAAGTGTGTCTTAAACCTTGCGTCGAATCGGAATACTTTCTGACTTTCTGGAACAAATTGTGTCAGTGGTTAGTTCAGTGGAATCACATTACTGGCGTGGCAGATCATATGGCGCCGGCTACGTTAGCACTAATCTATTGCAGTAGGCACGAAACATTCTACAGCTTCACACAAGAGTATTAGTACCGCCTTGAAAAACTTGCCGTCAAGGAATGACACCTTTATGTACTGTACGGTGGGACCAATTGTCCAGTCTAGATGTGACATACGTACAATGTCTCGGTTTTTTTGATGACGGTCGTAGGCGTCCTGTTATTGTAAAATCAATTTCCTTACCACTTTTTGCTATAAATTACGACGAAATCTCTTCTTTTCTTGCGTCTTCAGCTCTCGGTTACTAATCGAACCTGCAAGTGAACTGCATAGCCTATGAGGAGTCATACGGGATTTTACTACTGCTCTACTATTATGAAATATTGTGTCTGATGGAAGTTCCTGTTTATTGCAACATGATACGACTGCAGTTAAAAGTGAGACGATATTATGAAAATAATTGCGTGGTGTAAAGACTGGCAGTTGGAGTTAAACGCTAAAAAGTGCGTTTAAGTAAAAAGGTGACACCATTTAGCTCTAAATATATAATTAATGGTACTGACCTTAGAACGGTAGATTCCGCAAAATACCTAGGGGTAACAATTCGTAATAATTTTTCGTGGAATGAGCATATCGAGAGTGTAATTGGGAAAGCAAATCATATGCTCCGATTTCTAGGTCGTAATTTAAAACAATGCATTCCGGAAGTTAAATCGATTGCATACAAGTCGCTAGTGCGGCCTCACTTAGAATACTGTTGCTCTGTATGGGGTCCCCATCAAAAGGGATTAATGGAGGCATTAGAGATGGTTCAAAGAAGAGCCACCCAACTCGTAATAGGTATATATAGTTTGAGGGAAAGCGTAAGAGCGATGTTGAAGGAGTTAGGTTGGGAAAACCTGGAGCACCGAAGGCGTTGTTCTCGACAGAAGCTAATTGAAAAATTCTCGACTGACTTATTTCGGAATGATAGTAAACAAATATTGCTACCAGCAACATTCATGGCCGCGAAAATAAGATAAGAGAAATCAGGGCTAGAACCGATTCATTTCTGTACTCATTTTTTCCACTAGCGCTTAGGGAGTGGAATAGAAAGGATTTACTGGGCAAGTAAACATAAAATCCTACAGGAGTAGCTTTTGATAAAACACTCCGGCCATCCTGATCTGGGTTTTCCATCTTTCCCCCAGATCACTCCAAGCGAATGCTGGGATGCTTCCTCACAATAGCCCATGGGCGCCTCCTGCCAAATCCCGTATATCCCATCCAAACCATTACGTTTCCGGACAGGTGCAATACACTCTCCACCACACACTTTTAGTGAATTACGGAGTAACAGTAATTATTATTATTATTATTCTCGTATAAAAAACATTAAAATACACAGTTAAATACATTGAGCAAATCAACAACTTTAAACACACTTAGCCCAGTACTTTGCAACCTCAATCGCATTGTGTGTTGCTTGAAACAGGTCTTCGTTGTTTCAGGATGATGGGCACCTAGGGCACTCGAGCATATGATTCATAGTTTGGTGTAACAGTAATAGTAATAGAGATAGAGATATAGACTTCCAGTGGCGTAAATCGAACAAGCGGCTAGGTAACCAGACTGATAAGCTTCTAAGTTAAATTTGATGTTTCAATCGAGTATTGTCGGGTACTGGTCAGAATAGATCAGTAGGCTGCCCTAGGCTAGAAGTAATTCTCTTCCGTAAATCAGAAGCAAGTGAGAGCGGGTTCTATTGCAAATGAACTCTGCTGAGATCGCAGTAGTTGCCTCGCGTCGAGTATTATGCTGACGTGACCGTCGGTATTTTCTGCTCGGTTGAACATGCTGTTGCTGGCACGTACACTGCTTAAGCTGACATTTTGTAAAACTGAATAAAACCATAAATAATCTGAAATAGAAAATATATCCGCTACACTTGCAATACGGCACTCATTAGCGAACAAGAAAGTTCTTTTAGATAATTCCTGATGCCTCACACTCCAGGCGAATGCCAGGATGCTTCCTTCAAAAAGGCCATGGCCAAATTCCTTCCAGTTCCTTGGCCCAATGCCATCCCGCCTCTAATGACCTCGCTGTCGACGAGGCGTAAAGACCAAGCAAACAAAACCTGATGCTTCGATACTGCTTGGATCGTTGCCGCATCCATGACGCTACTCTTTTGTATTCACATCCTAGAAATCGCCGAATGTTAACTGGCGGTTTGGAACGGCGCTCCGGACTGCCGCGCCGGAGCGTGAGGTTGGACTGTCGCTCCTGGAGCGTGCGACGAAAAGTGGTCAACACTGCAGTCGCGCGCGCCAGGACTGCGGGTTGGAGCGTACGCGCCAAAAATGACCGTTATCCCGTGGCGCGTGGACTTTCCGCCGGGTTGGAAAGTTTTGTAGACGGTCCAGCTTGCAACAATCGGTTTTCAGGTCGTTGTTGTCTTTGTTAGTTGTGCTTGTGTTTATAAGTGTATTTAAAATATCCTCCAAAAGAAGTGTGCCCCAACTGCTTCTACTAGCATGGATATAAATTTTACATTGTTGCAATATGAGAACGGACTCTGTAAAAGCTTTTAGGCTGTCTGTAGAGTTTTATTATTGAATTGTAAAGTAGCGAACATTTCAGCATTTCGTATTCGACTGCGAAAAACCGTATAAAACTACATTCAGGATCAAGTTACCTGGGTCACGATTTGGACTCGCTCCAGCCGTATTACCCGTCTGATACCCGGGCCAGACTGCTGGTTGACGTAGGGTATGTAGTATACCTACAGAGTCTTCTCTCCTCAAAGCAATTTTTTACTCTTCAGAGGATGTAAACATAACCATTACCATTCCCTGGAAGTGTAACCTAGTCTATCACTAAACTCTGCTTCGACCAATAACACTGTTTACTACAGTTCAGGGCTAGGAGTCAATAATAGCAATGCTCACTCAATACTGGAGAGAAGTGGGGTAAGATTTGTTACTTGTTATGTTTCGCTTATCATGTATCTCTGTTATAACTTACTGAAGATTGAGTTCGTTAGATGGCTCGATGTTGCACCACACATCTAACTTGACGTAACGTTATTATAAATTAAGTGCTATGTTAAATGACCGCCTTCAATATCATGAACATGTCATTTGAGGCAGTCCCACAATTAAGTCATTTAGGACTAGAGACATCTAGACTTCAGATTACTATGGTTTCCCCGATTTAATATTGTTTGGTATAGACCACGTTCAACTTCTATCACAATAATTTTGTTAGTTTCTGATGACCTGAGCTAAGTTCCACGTAACAGGTCTCTGCAAAGGCGTGAGGCAAATTGCTATTTGGAATATCATTGTGAAAATGCGTGGTACCTGGGGGCTCGCAGTTGGCCGTCCACATGATGGAACCGTCCTGGGAAGAGAGGCTGAAGAAGTAGAAGACCAGCCTCTCCTTCACGTCAGTCTCCAGAAACAGCAAGTTGTTCCACCACACTCGCATCCGAGTCTCGGTCCATCTAATAGTATAGCACACAAATTATACTGATTACGCAAACGTGCGAACATATTACAACTGAAATAACCAATCTTATATGCAACATATGGTGTTAAGCTGAAACAATTAGTTGAATGAACATAGAAACTAGAACCATTTCAATACTTTATTTCTTTCATAGCTTTGAATAGCAAGAATTCTGTGACAATCTGTCTCGGAATTCTTCGGTTTCACCTACCCATTGAAAAGTGAGTGAGTCGGGTAAATTATTCCAAATTTCTTTCTCACTTATCCAACAGATTTGATATGAATCATTTTGATACTGCCACAAATTCTAATTCAATGCAATATTAATATTAAATAGCTTGTGTTTAAATGGCACAAAAAATTAAGGAAAGGGAAAATTATGCAGATTCATCAGGTTTCGCTAAGTTCCATTAATAAAACAAAAGTAAAAAAGAAAGTGTTATTCATTGATAAGGACGTTGCAAAATATATGAAACAGTCTCTCACGAAAGATAGTTATAAACAATAAAAGTGTAGAAAGCATATGAGTGGGTAAATGATTAGCACAATTATATCCTTCTCTGAAATACAAATCTGAGATCAGGGTAAGAATAATTTAGGTTGTGCCATCCTGACGCTAAGTCTTGTGTTACTCATGATATGGATGTATTGTAAGAGGAAAGCAAAGTGTATCCGGGTGCTAGACTACGAGATTAAATCAAAACTTATTCTTACTCTGGCTGTAGAATTTATACTAAACAAACAGTTAGTAAATAAAAATGCATAATTTTCGATATAAAGTACATTGCGCTTTTTTATTTTATTGTAAGAACATATTTTGGAATGCATTGCAATTTAAGAATCCCTCGCTGTTCTAACTTGTCGATTAGAGGTGAATCCTTGTCTACGCATTTTTTAAACCTTACTTCGAGTATCAGGTCAAATTTTGTTTGCAGTTGTCTCAAGACTTCTGCTTATGTTCCTCCGATAGTTATTTGGGCATGTAGTTATGTAAGAAATTCTTCGAAATAAGAGTCTGTCGTTGATTATTTCAGTACCCAGAGCCACAGCTGGTTTGCTATATAACCCACTTTCACTCGCCATCAAGCGATACGATATTGGCTTCCAGGCTTACCTTCAAGGCAAACACTTACGCAACTTTTCTTTATCTTCTGTATTCAGTCATACCATACGCGACAAAAACGCATTACGACTCATCTTTACGACTCTTTTTTCATGCAAACTGCAAATTTTCAGTAGTCGTACTGCAAGAGGGTTCGCGGAAATAACTATTATGACCACTCGTTAATAAGGGACACCATGTGAAGAGAGGTAAAGTAATTGAATAGTACCCGTTTAAAGTAATGTAATATCCATTATAAGTCAAAATGAACGATGATGGAAAAGCATAATTACTCAAAAGCCTGGTCACCCCACTGTAGCTTACGTTACTACAATGTAAATTCTGTTGCTGCTTTTCTGTTGGTGTGTCCTCACTTAAGATACTGGTAGCTAGCCTACAGAAAAAACTGGCACTAGACTCATATCTCTAACTGAGAAAATTCCTGTCCTTTATTTCACTTCCTATCCCACAAGGATTAAAAAAGTGTTCCATAGTTTAATTTTTTTTCACTCTGTCCCAAAACCATCAACATTACTGGTGGTATTGTTACAACATTTCGATACTTTGCACTTTATATATATAAGACGCGTGTGTTTTTATATTTCACTCTGCAACCACAACTACCTAGCGCAGACCACTAGTGTTTGTGTGTCATAGTAGCCTCGAGTCTCCCATCGTGCACTATGGTGATTGCATGTGGTGATAGCTGTGGGGGTGTGGGAGATATGGTGGTTGAAAGTGGTCGTCCTAGGACATTTTCATATTTCGGCCAAAGTCTAGAACATGACACAGTTTTCGGCTTTACCAGATTTTTCAGCTATTAACAAATATAAAAAAAAATACGCAACGTATTTAGTGTGTGAACCGATTCAGACGGGTTGCTGATTAGACAGCGGATAACATATGCTACTTATTATCTTGGAAATATTTAAGGTTCAGTGTAAAAACATAAAAACTTTCAAAATTCCTGACAGACACGACCCAAGTCGTGGGCACCGGTAGTACATACTTAAGGTAAAGATCGTAGGGTTCTTACGGCTCCTGCCGCTTCCCGTAGGATTCGCGGAGGTGGAGCTCCACATTCCCATTACTACCATTGGCGTAAGAATGGATGTGACGGGGTCAGCGCCACGCTCCGGTCGTTCTTTACCTTCCCGCGAAGATTTCTCCCCGGTACTGATTGGATAGCAGGCTGAGTAGGCCTGGGTAACGGTTCCGGAAGTTCAGCTTCGAGAAAAAATCCTCGACTTCATCGGGGATCGAACCCTGGTCGCAGTCAGACGCTCTACCACCTGAACTACGGGGCCGCCCCCAGCACATACATATTAACTATTACTTTATTACTAAATTGTTTGGATAAGATTCCTCCTATACTCTACCCAAGTGTTGCAAATAAACGTTTTTTATACTGGCTTGAAAAAAAACATGAAAAAAAAACGTTTTTTTTTTTTCCTAGGACACTTTTTTTTTCATAACTACTAAATCTCAAATTTGTAAGGCATTTATCGTTTAATATGACTGTTTTAGAGTTTATTCTAAGTACTTATCTTAATTTTTAAGTCTACTATATATTCCTGGATCAGTAGAAAGATATTGCCAACATTGATTGAAATTTTCTTTTATGAACCGGGATTTCCCGAAGAGGCTAGGATGCGCGAGAAGGAATCAACGTTCCCCGTTGTTTGGATTGATTCTCGCTATTTGAACTAATGCTGACAACCCTACGAATTTATCTGTAGACCTACGAATCATTTTTAAAAAAATTAGGAATTTAAAATTTGTCTACAGTTTTTTTGCCTATTTTTATTACTTATTGTGCTTTCTTTATATTCGTATACTTGTTAAACTCTCAGCGTATAGTGGTACTGAATCATTAAATTGTCAGTAATTATGAATTGTTTCCTTGCAACCGTTGGTGTAAACCAACGATTGAAAAGAAATAAAGCTCCTATTTTGTATGATAATAGATTTAAATTCAAACTTAAAAGACCAGTACCTGGGTGACCGATCTTCGCTCGGTATCTTTCGATTTCTGTTCAGTATCCAAGATTTCGAGTAAAGTTTGATTAAAGTATAAGGCTTGAAGGCTTCCTAGGCGTTTTGAGGTGCACAGTTAACCAAAGAGAAGTTTAACTAACATCAGTAGGCTTACTGGTACCTGAACCTTCTACGTAATGAGGTTAGAGCCGTTTTCGAGAAACCAAATACAAAAGTTGCTCTTTTTTTTTTTTTTTTTTTTTTTTAAAATCGTGTTAAAAACTTGAAAATCAAAACGTTATCTACATGTGAAATTTCATCCAAATCGCTAGATCCATTTGCGAGACGGCCTCACAAATTGCTTAAAAAAAAAAAAAAAAAAAAAAAAAAAAAAAAAAAAAAAATCTATTAATATGTTAAACAGAAATTTTAATGCCAGTTTGGTATTAATTAATGGTGCGAGATTTGTGGTAATTCAAAGGATTCTACGATAAACCTTGATGATGGATTCTTATGTAACTCCACGAGAAAAATTGAAGGTAAAAAATATATTTTTTTTTAAATATTTCGCTTAGTTCTCGAGATATCGTATCTCAAAATTGACGTGGTTGGTTGAAATGCGACCTGAACCAGAAGACAAATTTCGCCATAGCCAAGTTTGATGAATTCGTATGAAACTCGTCGAGACAAATCGAAAATAAGGAATTTATTTTTCTGATATCTCACTTAGTTCTGGGGATATTATATCTCAAAAGTGAAGAGGTTAGGATTAGATCCGTCCTGGACCAGAAAAAAATCTACCAAAAGCACTATGTCTATATGGTGGAAATGTACTTTCAATGTTTTATTTTGTACCTAGTGGTTTTTGTTAGGTTGAAATACGGCCTGGACCAAAAGAAACGTCGCTAAAAGCACAAGGAACTATACCTATAACTGATTTTTGACATGCTATATCTCGAAAACCAAGAAAATTTATTATTTATTTTCGATATGTTTCATCGAGTACTATGAGAATTCATCATCAGGTTGTGACGTCAATAGAACATCATCTGTGCTATATTTATTCACTCCGATAAAACTATGCTCATACCTCGCAGTAATCTCACATCTTCTGATCAGCATTTCAAAATGATAATAAAACAATTCCCATAAGAAGTAACCTTCGTTATAAACAATAAAGCACAAGGTCAGACGATTCAAAAGGCAAGATTCTATTAATCAGAACCCGTTTTTTCGTATGTGCACTCGCACGCGGCTTTTCAGGAATTTGTAGATGTATTAATATTTAATTATGCACTTTATTATCAAACTCTACTCGAAATCTTGTATATTGAACAGAAATCGAAAGATGTTTTATAATTAAGGTGGTAGTATTTAATGGCTAACTAACAACCACTATTTATAGTCAAAAAGTAAACGATGATTACTTTATAACTGGTACCGGTAATATTAATTTCAAAGAAGTTTCTGTAAAGTTATCACCTCTGATAAAACCATTGATAAATTTTTAATTATCTTTCTCTTTAAATGTTTTACAATTGAACTTGCAGTGCTAATATTTCCACGGGTCAGCCAGTATACAAGAACTGTTCGTTTACCTATTCTTTGGAATCAAAGAAACTCTATTTGTAGGCTTTCTGGTACCTAAATTGTCTACGAGATGGCGCTAGTGCCGTTTTCGATATACGGAGTGACAAAATTGTTCATATTTTGTAAACTCGCTTTTTAGTAGGGAAGACAACTATTCAGGTAATCTTAAAAGTCAAAACATTATCTAAATACCAAATTTCATCCAAATCGTCACAGCCGTTTCCGAAATCCGAAATATATATATATATACAAGAATTGCTCATTTAAAGATATAAGATAACACAGAACTATCGGCGCAGTCTTTATGCTCTGTGTGTACTTTGCTCACAATTTAAAATTGCAAAATATTTTGCGTACAATACAAGAACAACCAGTAAAAGAAAATGTAACTACTTCTGAAGTTATGGATATAGAGGAGACAGAAGAAGAAACAGAAAATTCCGACACCGACCGAACTAGGTTGATAGTGCCGATACTAGTGAATGTGGTACTGACAGAGGATGAATAAAATTATGTTGCCTATATAGATACATTTGTGAATTATTATGTAAACCCAAATTTAGAAAAAAAAACAAGGGTGCTCGGTTTTTTCATGCTGAATTTTTTTTATTTTTTTTCAATTTGCAACACTAGTCTACTCCTTCTCTTTTACTTTGCTGAATCCATCCACAATACCCCGGTCTATCTACTAGAGCAATATCTTTTTTTGTTTGATAACCAAAAAAATATATTAAAATCAACTTGTAGATTTTTGTGTATACATGCCGAACTACTGTCATCTGAGGTAAGCAGTGAATGCTGTTACGCTTCTTATTTTATCAGTGAATATATATATATTACTTACGGCTTTACGTTTTGTCGAGGTCATTAAAGGCGGGATGGGACTGGGGACGAGGGATTGTAAGGAATTCGGCCATGACGTTTTGAAGGAAGCGTACCGGCATTCGCCTTGAGTGATTTGGAAAAACCATGGAAAACCCAAATCTGGATGTCCGGACGGGGATTTGAACCTGCGTCCTCCCGAATGTGAGGTCAGAGCGGTAAATGTTTTAATTATATTTCTGCGACAGTCAATTTAAGACATATAAATCATTCACAAAGGAAAAAAAAAAACATTAGACAGTCTTCCCTTCCCCATCCCATCTTCTCCACTATTGGCAGTGTTTATGATATATCATTAGAA
Source organism: Vandiemenella viatica (assembly GCA_031002005.1). Classification (NCBI taxonomy): domain Eukaryota; kingdom Metazoa; phylum Arthropoda; class Insecta; order Orthoptera; family Morabidae; genus Vandiemenella; species Vandiemenella viatica. The sequence goes on along the minus strand of CM061919.1, from coordinate 208,445,055 downwards.
CAATGAGGGATACTTCTCATAATTTTCTAACATGCTTCACATCCCTTCCTGTTGAGAGCGGCTTGAAAGCCCCGTGTGTCCCGGCTGACCAGTGGTTGACTCACTTGATGTTCACCTTGGTCCAGCGGTCCTCGTAGAAGATCCTCTGGGGCAGGCGCACCTTGTCTATTTCCGACAGCGCGCCCTCCTTCTGCCTGAGCAGGTAGATGCGGTCCTTGCCGGGGCCCTCGCCCAGCGTGACGGCGTGGTAGTCGCCCTCCCCGGGCTGTCTGATAAGCGCCACCAGTGCGGCTCCAGAGCCTCGTCCGTATATGGTCAGGCTGCCGGGGGCTCCCTCCAGAGGGTCCCGCCGCCACAGTGTCAGTGGCAGCACCTTAGTGTAGCGACGGGTAGTCGTCACCTCAACGTGGCACTCTGCGCACACCACAACAGATCTTCACTTTCGATAAATTTCATTAATCGTATAACTTTCCTGATTTTTTTTCGTGCTTACAAAAATTTTGGTTCCATATTAAATATCTTTTTCTCTCTCAAGTATACATCTGACGACGTCACTGTACATAAAAATTGTACCTATCAACTAAACAAATAATAATAGTCCATATAAATAATTAGTCGTTCTACTCCTTGGCTAGAAAAAAATTATCCGCATTTCTTTCTAATAAATACGATCGAAAATTATAAGTCTAATCACAATCCATAATCACTTCTGTGTCGATTTTTAACACCGATACGTATTTCCACTATCGTCATGAAGCTTTCGACTTCATTGACGTGAAATTTTATCGCTAGAATTGGATTTAGAAAGCTGTTAGTAACGTAAAAGGAGTCGCATAAAGAGAAACAAAGCCTGAGTGACCGATATAACATTACAGATACTTACACACGCTGACTGTCTTTCTGTCAACGTTGAGTTAGTTTTCAAAATTTCATGACAAAACTTGTTACTTATCCAGAAAAAAAGTATTATAAGATTGTTCGTGGTTTAATTAATACGATAATTAAGTAGTCCACGATACGTTTCAATTTAAATTTTTTTATTTTCTTAAACACGTCGTCAAAGATACTGGTTACATGCATTCATACAATCCAGTGATTGCATACAACACTTCTTCCACAGACAATACAGTTCCCGGCCGTCGCAAACTGAGTTGATGAAAAACTTTGCCGAAAAACTAACTGTTTCTCTGACTTGGATGATCGCTTTATACAAAATATACCGAAATTTCTAGAGCACTTCAAAGCTTCCACCAGATATTTCTCGAACATTAATAACATATAAACAATTGAAACATATTAAAAACAATCAGAATTAATACCAAATCATTTACAATCAATACAAAATGGTCAGAAATGGAAATTAAAGATACTTAAACACAAAATTATTCACAGAAATCGTTTTAAACTGTAGCAAATTGTCCTTTAGACATCGTAACTTGCATTAACACTTGGAATTACGAACATTTAAACAATGTTCTTGCACACTTCTGTTCTTAAACATATTAAATGCCCCTAAATAATTTCTTTTCATAAAACAAAGTCTATATACACAGATTTACAGGAAATTTCAAAACAAACATAGCAGATCATATTCAACCAAACTCTAGCTTATTACCAATGCTTTATAAAATACAATTATATTTAATTTTAGGTTTGCGGGCTGTATCCTTTACCCTTCGTAATGATATAGTATTTCGTTATCAAATTTCAAGATCTGTTTAAAACGTAAAAAACAGACAAAGAGACATAGTTACACTCGCATTTACAATATTAGTATACATATCCGTCACAGAATTAAGAGTAAGTTTTAACAAAAAGTATTAGAGTAAACTAACAAAGATTTTAGGATTAATCTTGGTTTTTATATAGTCCGGTAAACCCTAAATAAATTAATATTTTGGTATGAAAATTACGTAGATAAAACTTTGAGAATCGTTCGATCGATGCTGGTTATTTAGATATTAGTTTCAAAGCCCGTTAAAAATTACGCGGTGAACGCAGATTTCTGACTTATTTTCTTCACATCTACTTTAACAGTGACACAGAATATAGCGAAATATAAATACCTTTAAAAACAGTTTAAAAATAACGGCTTGAGTGCAGTGTTCTGGCAGTTTATTTCCATGCAGTTGTCTAACTAAATTGAATAACGCTCATAACCTTAAAAAATGATGCGAAGTGGTACATATTTCTTAGTTTACTATAGCAGCATTATCTCTGGGCAGAGAATATAAGAACACATCGAAATCGTACTAAAAAAAGTACGTTAATTTAAAAGCAATACACACTTTTTTCAGTGGTCTGGCATTCATTTATTCGCAATTGCTTAACTAAATAGAATTGTTATTAAATAACGGCCATAACCCCGATTTTGCAGTAACATCTCTGCCCACATTTACTCAGGTAACTAGTCCGGCCGCGTTACGTTACCGTTACAGACACGATGATGCAATGTATATTGTAGCATTTTATGTAATTAGAAGACAAATGTTCGCTTTGATTCCAAGTGAGAACATTCTCTTGTTAATCTTTCCCTTAAAAGAAATAATAATACACAGTCCAGTCACATTAATGTGACCAACTCTCAAAAAACAGAATAACCACCTTTGGCAGAGCGGAACGCTGCGAGGCGTGCAGGAAGAGAGTCAATTAGGTTTCTGAAGGTGTTCACGGGGATGTTGAGCCATGCCGACTCCAGTGCCGTGGCCAGCTGCGCTAGATTACGCGGTTGAGGATCCATGGCGCGAACAACCCGATCGAAGTGGTCCCACATATTCTCGATTTGGTTTAAATCCGGTGAGTTTGCTGGGCAGGGGAGTAAGGTAAACTCATCCTGGTGCTCTTCGACCCACGCACATACACTGCGAGCTGCATGACACCTCGCATTATCCTGCTGGTAGATGCCATCATTATGAGGAAAAATTATTCTCATGTAGGGGTGGACATGGTCCGCAAGGACAGATACGTACTTGTGCTGATCCATCGTGCCTTCCACAATCATGAGTTCACTCAGTGAATGCCAGGAAAACATTCCCCAAACCATAATGCTCCCTCCTCTACCCTGGATCCTTCCGGCAATTGTTGCAGGGTGTTTGCTTTCAGACGTTTCACGCCGTATGCGCCAACGTCCATCTGTCCGATGGAACATAAATCGTGATTCATCGGAAAAAGCCACCTGTCGCCAGTCTGTGGACGTCCATTTGCGGTACTGGCGTGCAAATTCTAGCCTTCGTCGCCGATGAACAGCAGTCAGCATACGTGCATTAACCAGGCGTCTGCTGCAGAGGCCCATGCGCAACAACGTTCGCTGAACCGTTGTTGAGGATACACTCTTGGTAGCCCCTTGGTTCATCTGGGCGGTCAGTTGCTCAACAGTTGCACGTCTATTTGCCCGAACGCATCTCCGTAGCCTTCGTTCGCCTCTGTCATCTGTAGCCCGTGGTGCATCACATATTCCACGCCGCTGATTTTTGAATAGTGCCATTTTGCCATGCACGGTATACTTTCACCAGGGGGCCCGTGAACAGTTCACAAAATTAGCTGTTTCCGAAATTCTTCCACCCTTGGCCCGAAAGCCAATAATCACGTCGGAAAAAATCGCTACGTTTCTGCATTACGCCAACGATTGAAACGCTTTCCGATGGCCTAGGACATCGTTTATATACATTCCACTGTAATGTGCTGCCACCTGCCTTCTGTGATTGGTTATTTCACGTTGACGTCGAAAGTAGGTGGTGGTCACATTAATCTGACTGGACTGTGTTAACCCCCGAACTTAACAATCTCATGAAAAAGCTAACTACAATTTGCAGAACGATAAAACATTGCTGTAATTGTTTCTGCATAAACTAAATGTTGTATGATCATCGTGGAGGCTGACATTTGAATGTTTGGCATAAAGTTATTTACTGTATCACCACCGTTTCTAGTGATGTTAAATTGCAGATGGCCTTTGGCTAACACTATTAAAACCATAGTTTAGTAGTTATCTAAGTAAAGTATCCTACTGAACTATAGATTTATTACTTTTTGTTCAGATCAGTTACTGTAAATCATTGAGGCTTGAATCTTATAATTAAAAACCAGTGATTTGTGAGTACAGTATCCGGGTGACCTTTTCTCGGCATCTTTCGATTTCTGTTCAGTAATCAAGCTTTCGCCAAAATCGTTAGATACATTAAATTAATTTCACATTTATACAGTTGCTCGTATTAGATAGATTAGATATTTAGACAATATATATTATATATTCACTACATTTGACAACTATCTACATAAGATCTGCATTCGGTTTTGTATAAAATTCATGAATGCACATAGTTCAAAACATTATTTAAAACTTCAGTTTTTTCTTCTAAAGGATGTCACTGCGTGATTAAAGTTAGACGTTTTTCTTGAAGACTTTCTAGGCATTTTGATGTGCATAGTTCCATGCTATAACCAAAGAGAAACTTACCAACATCAGTAGGCTTTCTGTTACCTGAAACTTTTACGAGATGACGTTATAGCCGTTTGCGAGATACCAAATATAATAATTGCTATTTTTTTGTAAAATGCATTTTTTTTTCAGGGAAGATACCTATTTAGACAAACTTTAATAGCAAAGAGTTATCTACATATGAAATTTCGTCCAAATAGTTGGAGCCGTTTCCGAGATACCAAATAAATACAAGAATTGTTCGTTTAAAGATAGAAGAGTTAAACGAAGTAAGTACCTTCGCTGGATATTAATGTTAAAACTGCTTAATTTTAATTTTTTAATTATTTTTGCTTATGGCTCTACGCATCGTCGACGTCGAGGTCATTAGAGGCGGGGTAATTTTAATCTCTTCCCACACTGCATAGTGAGAATAAAGAGGATTATTTTTTAGTAAAAATTCTTTTAATGTAGTTGGCCCCTTGACTTGAATAGTGTAAACTATTTTTGTTAGGTAAATTATATCAACTAACACTTACAGGGTTTAAGATATTACATAGTGTATCTACAGTGTTTAAAAGCGCACAACAGAAAATAAATATTTTTATTCAAAGACGGTAATGGAAACAATTTGTGAGGTCTTAAAAGGTAAGAGCCCGCTGTATTCTAAAGCAGATACATTCCACTGCCTTAAGAGGTAACATTAGACGTTGAAAACTATTATACTGCCAAACATACATAACAGCAACTGTAAGTTGCTACGGGTTTAGCAGATACGAAAAAAGTAAAGTTTAAAAATAAACAAGTATGAGTTTACAGAAAAAATTCACTCGGCTAGTTATTCGAGAGAATTTTATCTGCTCGTATGTACAACGCCGAGCATTTTGTCTTATATAAGTATGATTTTGTTTGGACTCGAGTTTCGAGTGATTTACAAATTCAAATAAAAAGGCTTACCAGTATAAAACTCCACTATGACTCCGTTTTCAGAACACACGAAGCACGTCTCATATGAAAATATACATACACTGTGTCTTTGAAAACGTTACTGCGAATTTTGGCACATGTTCTCAACAAGAATAGAATGTGAAATTTGTTTACGTGTTGTACTAGGAGGGGTGTCCACTTGACCTGATTTCCATGAACAGTAATCGGGAACCTGATCTTCCGTGAAGACAAACTACAATCGGTTAGTACTGTTTCTTTCATTGCTAATTACTTGTTATGTTTGCGGCCGTAAGTATAGGAAGCAAAGGAATAACCAGCATAATAGCCGTTCGCTCATAAGTGCAATAGTACTCTTCATGAACTGAAGGCATCTGCGCTGATATTTGTTCGTCTGATACGGCACGAGCATTGCTTGCAGTTGAACCTTTGAGTGTTGATTACGCAGCTATCCATTTCGTGTACACGTTGACGTGAGGGAATGCGGATATGGAGACCGTATGCCACACGTATTCTGCAGAGACGGTTGCCAAATGTGCGGCTTCTGCTAGAGACATCAACATATCCTGCTGAACGTGCTGGCAACGAGGTCGACATAAGACTTAAGTCTGTGTCCTGCGACTAGTGAACCAGTGTTCACTGCTACCATGTGGGTCGGGCGTGACAGACTGCCGAATAATTTCACTCACATAATGCAAACTCCCGGGATCTGCTCTCCTCACATCAAATTCTGCATATGGTTGCTCTAAAACTTTCTAGAAGACAGTCAGTCCCTTTCGACAATAATAAGAAAACATTAAAAAACATTCCTATTGTTGTGGCTTGTTGAATACCGTTTATGTGTGCGCTTCAGAAGATTCTTATGATTTTCATAAAAAAAAGAATCGACGTTTCCTTGAGTATGTGCTAATGCATAGTCGCCGATTAGCTTATCGGGCCGAACGATTCACCGATCCCCATTGTTTCTCTTTTATGGACAAATATTTCAAGTATGCTCCAAACACCTTCCACTTACAGTAAGTAGCATCTTCATTTCATAAACTGGGGGAAAACTGTTCATTTCAGCTGCGAAATTTATGACTTTCAGAATCAATTATTTACATACGTTCTATTAATTTATGTGAAACGGCTTTAGTTCCTCCATAAGAAAAGATTTTTTCTGGCTCCTCAGTTAATTGAAGAAGTCAAAATTTAAACTTTCTATCATTTTCGGGGACCCTAATCCCTCTTAAATGAAGTGTGCAAAAAGTGGAATGTCTGCTCTAGCCTAGAAACATCACAAAATTTGATGAAAAGTCATATATTCACTCTAATAATACTCACTAATAACATAAAGTTGTCAGCACAGTGCCTGACTGAAAGAAACAGAAGCTTAATTAACATCGTTAATTAAATACGCCAGCTCGAAATTTCTTGCATTTAAGACTGGTTATCATAATGTGAAATTACTCGGAACTGAACGCTTTTTATGGGTTTCCGAAGATATACAGATTTGCCAGGTCACCGTGAGGTATATATATTACTTCTTTTTTTGACACTTTCAAATGATAGGCAGCTTCTTGAACAACACCACCATCGATAGACTTGACTTTTATTTCGTAGAATCACGTCAACGAAAGATACATAAAATTTTACTTCTTGAAGATCTAAAGCACAATAGTAATTAATGTAACATTCCGTCTGAGCATTGTTCCGAGTAATTTTGTCAACTCAGAGAGTCAAGTCCAAAGGCGTGGGTTGTAGTTGTGAAGAGGTACATGTCGCCGTGATTGGCAACGTTTACCCATTCTTTGTTGTTAGGATGTGTTTGCTTCGCTTTGGGTATTTTATTTTATTTTTCGTGGTTTGAGTTTATTTATAATAAGTGTTCAGTATTGACGTGGGCATCTTGGATCGTATTCCACATTGTCGTATTGGCCGTTATTTTGAATGATCTCTTTAACTGAAGTTTCCGCCTTCTCGTTATGTCTTCTGAGTGATGTCACCACTTCAGTCTTTGATCGAGGTTGGTACCGAGGTAACAGTGTAGTTTTCTGTGGAATAATATTGTCTGGAACTTGTATGCGTTTATCCTCACACGCCGCTTCATAACCTATTATTCAAGGTGTTCCAGTGCCGACTGGAGACGTCATGGTATGAGCTGTAGAGTGCACTACGACATAAAGTACGCCATGTCGTCAGCGTACAGCGCTGTTTTTACGAAGTTGTGCCTAGGAATGTCTGAGGTGAAGATTATGTACATTACTAGATCCAGGACCGAGCCTCCAGGAAACCCCGGCAAGGACCCGTTTTCTTGTCGACCCGCGACTTCTCACTCTCACTGTAAACGGTCTGTGGATTAGGTAGCTGCGTACGAGCCCTAAGTGTTTCCAGGGTATTCCTGTCTCCTTTATCTGTTGTAGTAGGCCCTTATGCCATACATCGTCGAAGGTCTTGTAAAAGTCTGGTAGAACCGTACCACAGTATCTGTGATGGTTGAACGCGTCGGTTGCATTTTTCATAACCCGACCCAGTTGATGAATTGTGGAGTGGCCTGCGCGGAAGCAGGAATGATGTTAACACGTTGTACCATCAATCAGCAGTAATCGCTCGAATGTCTTAGACACCGCTAGTGGTAGTAACACCAGCCTGTAGTTCTGCGGAAATGTTGGGTCCTTTCCTGGCTTGGGAAGTGCAACCAATACCGATTCCTTCCCAGCTACCGTGTATCTCTCTTGCCTGATAATCGAATTAAATATTAGATTCAACTGCTGGATTACAGCACCTGGAAACTGCCTAAATATACTGTTGTTGATTCCATCACATCCCGGCACTCAGCTATGACTTTTTTTTAGAACGCTGGTGATATTCATTTCATCAACGTCCTAGATTTCGTGGATTTATTCTTCTGCCGGCGAACGTTGGGGATGTCGACGTAAGGTACCACTACGGGGCGAAATTGTCCTCATGTACATCAGCGAGAGCATTGGCCTTGTATTCTGCTGTAAATAGGCCTTGCTTCCCGTTCATCGCCGGGATACGTGACCTCGTTCTGGTAAACCTTCATGTTTACTTCCAGACGGTGCCGTCCAAGAATCCACAGCTGCGCCCCTCGGTTATCCCAAAGTTTTCTCGACTGGGCTTCTGATCTGGCTTTGACTTGAAGCTTGAGAATTTTGAATAGCGACTTGTAGGTCCGGTATCAGCTCCTTCGTCAGTTCTTCCGCACCTGGTTTTCTCGCTGATGAGTGCCAGGAGCTCTGGAGGAAGTTACCTACCGCGACCCTTCTTCCTCTGAGAGGCTGTCCTGTCCGCAGCCGCGAGTGCTGCTTCGGCACATTTAGCAGCTGCTTCGTTAAGGTCACCTGCACCATTTTAAATTTGTTCTACCAATACTGGTTGTAGTTCACCACGTAACTTGTCCCAATCGGCTCGCCAGTAACCTTTTTTGTTTTCATCCTCCAGTCTACTATAACTGAATTGTGGTCGGGGGACAGTTGAGCCAGTTGAGAATTGGGAAAAATTGAATGTTTCGTGTGATGAAGTCATGGAGACATTTTCCTGATACCTTCCTGCTATGTGAAAGCAGACTGGCTCATCTGTGCCCCATATTGCTAGTCCATAACGTTGCGCTTCCCGTTGCAGCACATTGTGGTTAGCATTCGCTGTTCGGGTTTAATCTACTATAGCCATGACGGACCACACCATGATAGATTTGTACGAGGTCCTGATCCAGCCTTCAGATATCTTGCAAAGACTAGCTGCTACAATACAACAGCTGCCCGCCGCCTGAAAACAGAGGAAATTTCTGCAGGACCGACACATCCAGATGGCAACTACATCCATAGAGAGTATCCAAATCTGCGACTTGAACTTCAATGACACTTATAAACAAAGAGGTCTTAACCGTGGCTTATCATTCGCCAAGACCAGTGTTTCAGACGCAGGTGTAGCTGTCTGGGTAACATCACGGGTCATTTCACCCTGGGAGGAGACTTAAACACCAAGTAAAAGTCTGGAACCGGACGTTTCTGTACCGATGGTTCTCCTGGGCGCGATCAACGTGCAGAGTTCTTTTTGTAGGTTGTTTGCCCCGATTGTCTTCTCCCTGTCTCTAGGGCACCCTCTATACGAGGCATCACTGGGGCATTGGCAGTTTGCGCAAGTTGAATGCCCCTTTTCCCTTCACTAAAGCGCAATCTTTTGACGTGTCCTCCGCTGCACCTGATGCTAACCACTGCCAGCCGACAATGTCTGCTAACATTATCCTATGACTGGTACCGGAAATATTGAGAATGTTCACGGTCGGTTCTCTTCTTCTCTACGCTAATATTTATGTGAAGGAAGAGCTCGAAATCTACGACAGCTTTGTTTTCAACCGTATTGTTTATTGAAACAACGAATAAGAGCATGGGCCTTTGTTCCAGTCTTCTTGTTCGATCTGCTGGAGCCTGAAGGTGCGTCACAGATTCCCATGTGAATCTAGCATCTTTTAGGGCTGCTTCCACCTCAGTGGTAGGTAGCCATATTGGTAGGCCAGGTAACTATCATCTGGGAGAGTTGTTTCTCTTGTATGCCATTTTTCCTTAAACGAAACTGATCTTAACCTAATAGTTCTTCTGATACCCTTATTGTTCTTAAGATCATTATCCTAGCCAGTAATTTTGAAGAGTATTATATTAGACTCAAGATTCAATACTTTTCACATCAACTTGTTGAGAAGATATTTTTCTTAAAATCAGTTAGAATCTCTCAAATTTCTTAACTTTATGATACCAGTTAGAAAATTATTTGAATTCCTTTTCCTCTTAGAGATTTTAGAAGTTCTGTAGTAATATCATCAACTGCTACCGCCTGATTTGAGTTCAAATCTTACAAAGCTCTGTCAAATTCTGTCTTTAAATTAAGATCTCCTAGATCACGAATGTCGACATCGCAGAAAATTACTGTATATCGTGGGATAAAGAATCCAGGAAGGAAACAATGAAAGTGTTTTTTGGCGTTTCGTTCTGTTTGTCAATGCAAACGAAAACTTGGAACGTGTTATTCAACTACTATGGAATAAACTGATAGTGTGAACAGGAACGTCCTGAAACCTGCGCAGCAAGAATACACCATTTCACATGTGTCAGTTTTGTTGATGTGTTTCTCCTGTATTTATCTATTACCAATTGTTAATAGTTATACAGAAACCCCTACTGTTTACACTCTTATGATCGGTTCTAGAAAACGATAAGTTCCTTCTTGATTTTGGAAAGGTCTACATTTTAATTTATAGGATTAAAACTTTGAGTTACAAAAATATTTAGCATGCAGTAGAACCACGCATACCGTCGCAGGGGAAGCTGACGCCAATGGTGTGTCCGAGGATGCTGGAGAAGGAGAGCCTCTGCGGCGTGAAGCCGGCCAGACCCAAGCCTTCTGGTTCCCACGAGAACAGCGCATCCCTGGACTCGTGTCGACCCACCTGCACGCCTCCAGACGGCAGCATCTTCATCCAGAGACCCGTCCACTGGCCAACCAGAATGAAGTGCGGATGCGTCTCCTGATGCAGCACCAGCTCGTAACCTGCGAGAGGCATATTACTTACCACAAATTCCCAAGTATTGTCATGGACAAACCATTAAAGTCAAAAAGGATTCCATGAAAATGTAATCCACTAAAATTACGTTATAGCAGCTATGTTCTGGCGCCCAAAAAAAAGAAGTTTCGCAATAATGTATCCGCTTAAAGGCTTATCGGTGTGAAATAACTGGAAATAAAAATAGATATAAATTTCATGCGAGTGAGGGCCTGAAATGTTGCGGGTATTCAGTAAGTTAAAGAAAAACTGGACTGAAGTTAACAAGCTTTTCGTTAATTACTTTTCCTGTAGTTCAGTCCTGTCGCGGAAGCTGTGATAAACATTTGGTTGTTCGAAATAACAATTCCGACGAATCAGTTTTCACTTATGTTTATTTTCCCGCGCGCTCTATAATAACATTAGCCCCAAAGCCAGTCAAAAATGACGGTTTTAGCGGAGTGTTAGGGCAATTTATTTCTCTGCAGTTGCTTAATGAAATAGAATTGTTATAAAATAAAGCTAATTGTAATTTATCGTCCCTTGTACTGAAGCAGAAAGCTTCAGTTGTCAACTTGGTACAGGTTGCATTTCAGCCTAACCACAATTTCCGCTAATATTGCCGGAAGAAAAGCAGAGCTTCAATCACACGCGAATTAATACATTCGCTGTATAGCATGTTAGTGTCATAATGCATCGCGATATAAACTTGATCCCAAATCTTCACAGATTCTTTTGGACTTAATCTAAAAATTTTGTAAGGGTGCATTTATCCTTTGAACTTTACGCGATGTCGACGTCCTGGTCATTAGAGGCAATGTAGGATTAGAGTTAAGAAACAGGAAGGAATTCATTTATGGCCTTTTGAAGGAACCATCTTGGTAATCGCCTGGATAACATGGAAAACTAATGTCTGGATTATGTCACCCTCCCACCAAGTTTGGTCCTGGTGCTTACTCCAGTAGAAAGGAATGAGTATTTCTCCATAAACAATAACAAAAGTCTGTTTAAAAGCTACATTGTGTAAATACCTGTACAAATATGCTTTTCATAACAAAATGGTCATTTGGTGAATAACCTCAAGAAGAATAACTACAACTAAGCTTGTTCCAGAAGTTACCTTAAAAAATCAGACGTGTGCAAATTATGTTTCTTATTCAAAATTGTTCAGTGAGTGAGAAACCTCAAGGGGAGAAACTGATATGGAACAATTCCATACACTAATGTAATAAAGAAAAACTGGCACTGATGATGATCTAATAAACCGAAACGCATATGCCATAACAAAGTTTTTCATTTGTTAGCTGCACTAGACGGAGAATAAAACCCAACATTAGTATTGCAGCTAAGGATATTGAGCTAAGTATTCAAAAATGTTAAAATATATAACATTCAGATATCATCTTAACCAACTTTTCATTCATTTAAACCACGACAAAAAGCAAAAATAGAAGGTGGCACTTACCCTCCTTGACTAGGCTGAGCGCGATCTTCTCATTGTTGTCGGCTCCCAGCTTCAGCCTCAGGCGCGTACCGTTCCCCGTAGCGTCCTTCCAGAGAAGCCAGATGATGCCGTCCGCCAACTCCGGGTCCCACTCCTTCAGCCAGAAGTGCACGCCTCGAGTTCTCCAGCGAGGCAGGATCAGCAGGTCGCGCCCCGTGCCCACGCCCTGCGTCAGCATCGTGCAGCCCTCTGCAATACAGCGCCGTCACAGCCTCAGATTCTCACACGTCTGGACCGGGAGGTGGGGTTCATGTAACCTGAGGCAGCTATGACGTTTCATGCTTGAACCATTTGACTCCACAAACTGCTTTTTACTATTGCGGTGTGGTAATTAGAGAGGTGAAAGACACATTCGTCTTCTGAGATGGTTCTTCACATCAGTGATACTTATACATAACTGGGCCTCTTCTGTATTTATAAATAGTCTGTGTTGACCTACAGATGGATTATGGAAATATAGTCATAGTTACTCAAATACAGCATTCTATGAAGAACAGAAGATGCCCAGCTATTTATGGAAACGCTATAGAAGTATCAGACTGTACTGGGTAGCCAGTCCCAGCTCATGTAAAAAATTATCAACAAGATTAATGTTCTGGACATGACAGGACCCTGAGTTATTGAGGCCATTGGAACAGTATTCCGGGTTTATATTTGAACTCAGCACTACAAAATGGTTGCATTTCCTCAACAGTCATTTTCCTGTGGGATATGGCATTATGGCGTAGATATATGGTTATACTTTGTTCTCTCCGAACTGGCGGCTCATGTTCTACGAGCTGACCACTGCGTCCAGGTAGGCGATGGTCCCTTCGCATATAGGGGTACTGTATGTGCTGCCGAGTGGGGATAGACCAGTCTGAACTCGAGCCGCCTTGGTTAACTGAACGTGCCATAGCAACAGACTGAAAATATGCCGGAAATATATTTTTCACACTTTCACAACCGTGTCATACAGTTGTCGCCAATTGTACAGAGTGCATGGATTGTGTAAGAAGCCAGTTTATACCACAAAAGTTTTGGATTAAATTCATTCGCGTCGACAGCAGGCGCTCAACACTTGATCACTCTATACATGCCAGCTGTAACGATAGCGTTGCACACCTAAATAGATGAGGAGTGCATCATCTAAAAGAATGTGGAATATCGCTGAAAGGCGAGATAGAAAGACACCGGTTAGCTAGGACAATCACGGATGGAAAACCGAGCGTGGTGGTGTAACGGCTAGCGTTCTGGCCTCGCATTCTGGAGGACGGCGGTTCGAATCCCCGTCCGGGCATCCAGATTTGGGTTTTCCATGGTTTCCCAAATCACTCCAGGTAAATGCCGGGATGCTTCCTTCAAAAGGCCATGGCCGAATTCCTTCCATTCCTTGCCCGCCATCCATTCCCGTATCTAAAGACTTCGCTGTTAGAGAGACGTTAAGCAGATAAAAAAATAAAAACGGATGGAAAAGGAGTGTCGTGATTGGCCGAGAGACGAGAAGCAGCGGATATACTAGTTAAGGTGATCGAGTAGAACATGTGCTCGGGAGTTAGCCGGTTGTGCGAAAATGTTCGCCGAGTATGAGTATTCGGTTATGTGCCGTCCATATTCTAGACTACACTGAATAGGATCGTTAAACATGTGTGCTGAAGAAACTACAGTTCTATGTGCTAATCTGCAGTCTCGAATATTAAGGACAGTCCGATACGACAATGATCATGTCTGGTACCGACATTCTATGCACTGTGATTGAATAAGCTGTGCAATAAATGCAGTTCTTGAGTTCAGCACTCGAGTGTTATTAACCACCACAAAGCGATCATATATTATCATAACAAAGCATATATATAATTATAGCACAGCGACCAGTCTGTATTGTGAGGCAGTATCCTTAGGGTGTGATGCTTGATCGAAAGACGCCTGATCAGCAATTCAACAGAGACCAGCTGTAGTGCTGGGAACATCGATTCCTTCTCATTCTCCGCCGATATGACCTAGCGATAGCACGCTGCCACCACTGAACAATATTCGCTCTGTACAGATGTAGCTTTTCACGTCGTTGTAAATTAATAAATTCTCACAACTCTGGGATGTTTCGAAGGCGTCCATTTCAGCCCTCATTTTCAACAAACTGTTTGTTTATGTGGACGCTGGATACCAGCCTGCTATCAAAATGTCTGTAAGGAGCAGAAGAGTGGATGATCGCGCTGGATCAGCTTTTGTCTTTCGCCGTTTCCGCAGCACCACATAAACAGTTGATTGAAAATGTGGGCAGAGATAGACGCCTTCGAAACGTCCCAGAATTGTGACGTTTATACATGGCTGGAAGCCCGACAAGAGTTTATCTTATCTTATATCTTTAAACGAGCAATTCTTGTTTGTATATATATATTTCGGATCTCGGAAACGGCTATGACGATTTGGATGAAATTTGATATTTAGATAAGGTTTTGACTTTTAAGATTACCTAAATAGTTGTCTTCCCTACAAAATGCGAGTTTAGAAAATACGAACGATTTTTTCACTCGATATCTCGAAAAATGTACTAGCGCCATCTTGTAGACAATTCAGGTACCAGAAAGCCTACAAATAGTTCCTTTGATTTCAAAGAATATTTAAAGGAACAGTTGTTGTATACTGGCTGACCTGTGGAAATATTAGCACTGCAAGTGTAATTGTAAAACATTTAAAAGGAAGATAATTAAAGATTTATCATTGGTTTTGTCAGAGTTGATACTTTACAGAAACTTCTTTGAAAATAACATTACCGGTACCAGTTATAAAGTAATCATCGTTTACTTTTTGACCGTAAAAAGTGGTTGTTAGTTTGTCATTAAATACCAACACGCGAGGTATGAGCATAGTTTTATCGGAGTGAATAAATTTATCACTGATGATGTTCTATCATTACCGTGATGTCACAATCTGATGATGAATTCTTATAGAACTCGACGAAACATATCAAAAATAAAGAATAAATGTTCTTGACATCTCGCTTGGTTTTCGAGATATAGCATTTCAAAAATCAGTTATAGGTATAGTTCCTTGTGCTTTTGGCGAAGTTTCTTCTGGTCCACGCCGTATTTCAACCTAACAACAACCATTAGGAACAAAATAAAACATTGAAAGTACATTTCCACCGTATAGACAGAGTGGTTTTGGTGGATTTTTTTTATGGTCCAGGCCGGATTTAATCCTAACCTCTTCACTTCACATACCTGAAAAATAAATTCTTTATTTTCGATTTGTCTAGACGAGTTTGATACGAATTCATAATCAAACTTGGCTATGGCGAAATTTATCATCTGGTCCAGGTCGCATTTCAACCAGCCACGTCAGTTTTGAGATACAATATCTCGAGAACTAAGCGAGATATATAAAAAAAAATATTTTTTACTTTCAATTTTTCTCGTCGAGTTACATGGGAATCCTTCATCAAGGGTTATCGTAGAATCCCCTGAATTACCACATATCTCGCACCATTAATTAATCCCTGACTGGCATTAAGATTTCTTTTTAACATAATAATAGCATTTTACTTTGAAAGCAATTTATGAAGCGGTCTCGCAAATGGATCTAGCGATTTGGATGAAATTTCATATGTAGATAACGTTTTGATTTTCAAGTTTTTAACACGATTTTTTTTTTAAGAAAAAGGAGCAATTTTTGTATTTGGTTTCTCGAAAACGGCGCTAACCTCTTTATATAGAAGGTTCAGGTACCAGTAAGCCTACTGATGTTAGTTAAGCTTCTCTTTGGTGAACTGTGCACCTCAAAACGCCTAGGAAGCCTTCAAGCCTTTTACTTTAATCAAACTTTACTCGAAATATTGGATATGGAACAGAAATCGAAAGATGCCGAGCGAAGGTCGGTCACCCAGGTACTTAATATTAATATTATTTATTTATATTACATATTAATATTCACTCTGTTTCCCCATTTCGTCAAAATCTCCTTAAATTCTGTAGCAGAGGATTCACCTAACAGTGGTAGCCTTTTCTTTATATATGTCAGTAGAGGAGTGTCATAAATAGGGATTTTCCTGCGTAACAACCATTTATGTAATAATCTAACTTCTCAGTCCGTATCCTGATCGTCCACTCTGATCAAAGAATGACGACAGAAAGAAGGGGAGAAAAAATTTAATGGATGTCAGAACACCCAAGAATGGAAGAAATCAAGAGAAGAAGAATTCAAAGAATATCCCACTAACATAACGGTACATTACAGAGGGGTGCGCAGAAGTGGGATTAAGGGCCGTTACACCACGCGTACATTACGGTTGGAGTCATAAGCGAGATTAATCATCCCTTCGAAATAACACCTGATCAAATGGTTCTCAGTTAATTTTGTGCTTTCCATCACCAACAGTCCGGGATATTTAGAGTAATCAGATGAGTCAAGGCTCTGTACTGGTGTCATAATAAGCATAAGGGAGTGGGAAATTTTTCTTTTATTGGTAAGGGTGTCAGGAATTGGAACAAATTTCCAAGTGAAGTGGTGAATAATTTATCAAAATTAGAATTTGTAAATCGAAAAAGTAAAAGTGGGAGGAATTCAACACTCCAATTATATAAGATAATTTTAAAAATAAAATAGAAAGAGGTAATTAGATGACTAGAGAAATTGCCACCGGTGTGTTAGCTCCATCGCAATTAAAAATTATTATTATTAATAATAACGAGACGATTTATTTATGTCAATCTCCGGAGAGTTATACTTCAAGAAATGGCGTCTTAGCGTAAGTTATTTTTTGCGTTTATACTATTGAACAATTGTATTAATTACCTGAATATATTTGATGTTGAAGCTAAACGTATCGCAGGTAGAGGTACGTATTGACAAATTACAAGTCACTAGCTAAGTATTAAAATACGTTGTTGTGATGCGCGAGGTTTTAGTCGTCCGGCATCGTTCCAACCATCCACGTTTGTATCCTCTAGATCAGGCATGGGCAACCTTTGCTTTGCTGAGAGCGTAATTTCGGGACTTAATCAGCTCGCGGGCCCTAGGTAAGAAATAAGTATGTAGTAGTGAATAAAAATTCACACATTTTTTATTTATTAGAATTACAATTGCATAATGAAACATACAAAAAGCAAATTAACAAAAACAGATAGAAAATTCAATTGAACTATTACGCCTACCCCACTTAAGACATGGAGTCTTAAACCGAATACAAAACTACTTGTAATATTTTGCAGAGATTGATTCTATTATCAACGAGACTAAACAGTTCCTTTAAACTCGGTTTTAGAGGATACAATGCACAAGATATACCTGAATAACTGACATCTCACTGTATGAGCTACTTTCTGCTTTGCCTGTTTACCTTTAGTTGGTTGCTTTCATGTCTCTTATCTCTTAGGTATTGACCCGACGTACACATGCTTCTTACTTAGACTATGTTACCTGGCATTGCGCAGTCGTAGGCGTGGCAGAGGTCTCTGGCGAGGTCGGGGTCAGTGGTGTAGCACCAGGGACCGCCGATGTTGTGCGATGGATCCCTGCAGAAGTTGCTCGCTTCCTCGAGGGAGCGTTCAGCGTACAGACTCTCGTTCAGATAACTCGCGTTCACCTGAATACAGATACAATTATCGCTGCTATTAAATATACTGATATAATTGAGTATAATATTATACAGTACCTAGACTGACGAGTAAGACCTACTATGATAGGGAAAAAAAAATTGTTTGAAAGTTTTAATCTTGTAATTCATGAGTTGACAAAGAACACCTCTGATCACATACGAATTCATTAAAGTTCATGTCAGATTATAAAATTGATTTTTTGTCAAAATGTCTTGTTTTAATTTACTGTGATAAGAATGAGTACGCCTTCAAGATACTGAAGTTGTGTTGATTTGTTAAGAACGTGTAGAATTCTACACGTCCCAACGTCTTTGGTGTCTGTGTAGTAACGTTTAATGTGATTGGCCGAGTGAAGGTGACGCGTGGTTAGGGGTCGTCCATAAACTACGCGATTCGGTCGAAAGGGAGAGGGGATGGGTAGAAAGCTACGTGTTGGTATGTGTGGAGGGGGAGAGGGGGTCCGGAACCAAGCCACATAACTTTTCACTCATATTATTTGTCACAGTTAAAATAAGGTACAGACCACACAAAGGCATGTGAATAATTATTTCCGTCATTTAATTATCTCCGTATATAATTTACGATAGTCTGACAAGAGAAAAAAGAACAAAGTGTCTTCTGCAATCAATAGGGGAAAAAGCTACGTACCGCGTGTAGGGGGAGGGAGGTGTCGATGTAAAAGCCACGTCAGGTGACGTGGTGTGGAAGGGGAGAGGACAGAAGGCCAAAATTGGGTTACGTAGTTTATGGACGCTCCCTTAGCAAAAAGTACTCCAATAATGTAGCCTTTACGCGAAGAAGACGGAGTAATATAAGTAGTATCGATTCCTCAGTGCAAGAAAGTGTATTTCTGTCAAAATGGGTAATATTTTGAGGGCTCGAAGAGTACAGGAGAAGAAGAACGATAGTAATAATTAGAAGAAGAAGAAATAATTAGTGTTGAGAGCTAATTCATCCATACGATATTACTGCAACTCAGCAAATTAAATATTTGTGCTTCCTACTGCAACTTAGTATTGATTAGTTTGCAATGAACCGGAAACTAGAAGTCACGTACAAACTTCTTGTGGCAAAAGTTTAAGGGCCGAATTACCTTCCTATCACAATATAAAGGGTTCGGTAAACTCAAACCACACGTAAATTATTTAGGGAACTAAAATTTAAACTGAGGTTATGTAAGAAATAAAAATGTTTTGCAAATAGTTCGTGTAGGAAGAAGTGAATCAATCATATTTCAGGTGACTGTGTGTGAACAAAACATTTCTTTTATATCTGTTTCACATTATTCTAGTAAAGAAAACTCTTATGATATATTTTCACTATTTATATATATTTATATATTGATATATTTTCATCTTACAATCGGTCACGTATAGCACAAACAAATGTGTGTTAAAATTTATAAGCTGTCTATTAAAATTTATTTAAATCGACCAAACCAGGTACTTTTGTGAAGAAAATATTCACTGACTTCCTACAAAATATGTACAGCGTATTTACATAACCATGAACTTTGAGCATTATATCCAAAATATTCAACTTCTAATTTATTTAACCGTCAAATAAGCGTACACAGTTCTGTTACAAGTGGTAATAAAGAAAACTAGATGATCCGTGCGAGAATTTCGCGAATACGACGAAAAGTTGGTGGTTTGTAATAGTATGAAAGAAGAACTGTCTCATTTGTTTCAATTATTTATTTGTTTGGTGTAATAGATACGTAAATAAAGTAGAGGCCAGTGACGCAGTTTATTAATATCTCTGTGATATGTGCTGTTGCTATCTAACGGCTTGGCTCTGAACTGTCTCATACGCGCGACTTTCACAGTTATTACTTTTGTCCTTCAAACGTCAAATTCCGAAAAATTTTGTTATTAATTTATAATTTTGCCTGAGTGGAGACACTAACCTCTTAAATGATACATCATTTATCGATTTCGGTTAGGTGTCAAGGGAGAAAAATGGCTCGTAACAATAAAACTAGTTATGGAAATAATGATATTTTTGCCCCTTAAGGGTAGAATTCCAAAAAATTCTTTTCTTATGATATGATGTGATCAAAGCAGAGATCTTAATCTTTAATATGATACCTCATTCATCTATTTCAGTTAGATATGAAGGGAGAAAAATGGCTCATGATAAAAAAAAAAATACTCGAACGTTATGGAAATAATGATACTTTTGCCCTTTAAAGGAACAATTCCGAGAAATTCCTTTCTTAAAATATAATGTGAACAAAGCAGTGACCTTAATCTTTAAAATGATACCTCATTTACTTATATCTGTTAGATATCAAGGGAGATAAATGGCTCGTGACACAACAAAAAGAAATGAATTTTAGAAATACTGACATTTTTGTCCTTTAAAAGTTAATATCAGAAAAATTCCTGTCTTAAAATATGATGTGACCACAGCGTAGACCTTAATCTTTAGAATGATACCTAATTTATGGAGATAATTGTCTCGTGACATAAAAATGCGTTGTAGAACTATTGATACTTTTCCCTTTAATGGTTGAATTCAAAAAATGTCCGTCTTAACATATGATATAACCAAATCGAAGACATTAATCTTTATAATCTTACTTTATTTGCCGATTTAGGTTAGATATCCAGGGAGATAAAGGCTTTAGACACAAAAAAACGCATTTTAGAAATATTGCCATTTTTGTGCTTTAAGGGTCGAATTTGCACTCTGTTAAACCCGTCAGTTTTGACAGGCTTTGATGCTAGTGTAAAATAATAATCGCCAGAACACCCTCACATTTTGTCTATAATTTTTAATAATTCTGAAAAAATCGGGTAGAACAAAATGATTAGTATCTGATCTTAGTACGCACTGAGGTTCATAAAACGGCGGTGCTTGGATTCTACTTTTTATAGCTAGCATACCTACCTACCTATCGACAATTCGACAGATCGTATCTGTGTAGATACCTTAATACCTGAGTACCTTGTGAGGCTGATTGCTGAGCCACCTCTGGCAAGTCCTTCCAGTTCGCGTCACATTGAGTCGGCCGATGAAGTCGTTACCCGTTCCCGCCAGACGGCACTCTACGAAAACAGAATGATACACAGTTATTAGTACTATTTATTTTAGAGCTACGGGTTTTGTGAAAACTTATTTTTCGCGTATTAACCTTTTAATCCAGTATCTTAAGATGAATAAATATATGTGTTTTCTAAATTAACTTCTGATATGTGTAATCACTCTCGTAACTACTAATTTAACACGTATATTTCTTAACGAAGAATTTTCACGAACTTCTCTTTGGCCTACAGATGAGTTAATCGTCCATGGCTTTCTTGCTGGGCATGATAACTGCCACTAATAGGAATATAATGGCTGCGGCATTTAATGCTTCTTTCTCTGGAAAACATGTCGAAGCTAACATCGTAGCATGGCTAAATTCTCACGGCGCTCTGTAATTCAAAGTATTAATTACCGTATTCTTACATCTTTAGACTAATATTAGAACCCTAGCGGACTTCTTCTTGAGAATATGAGGTAAAGAGCAGTGTTTCCTGATAGAATTTCTTCTTATTTACCCTATTTAACACATGAAGAAACGTTATTTGTGTGTTCTGTTGCGTTCCATTGCATTTTTGTTTGTTTAGGGCTTTATGCCTTGCGGACGTCAGATCATTAGATATAGGAAAGGAATTCGGGTAAAGAAAGGAATCATATCAACATTCATCTGGAGTAATTTCAGTAAACCATGGAAAACCCAAATCAGGATGGCCGGTCAAGGATTATCTTTTACGCCACCAGACCCAAAGGTTATCGCTCACCTATCAAGCTTGGTGAGTTCCACCACAACAGCGAAAGTAGAAAAGTTTATACTGCTCGTCTGGCAGAATATTCCAGTATTTTTGTCGCAACTTCGTTCATAAAAACTAACTTAGGCCTCATCCCGAAGGTGGGTTGGATTCACCAGAAGGAGTTGTGTCAGAGGTATGACGGCCAGTTCCTTTCCGCTGGAACCTACAGGAATCCAAACCACGGAACGTCCTGCCACAGATCATACGATTTCTTATAATTTACTTGATTTGAACCCGGGACCGAAACATGAACTTTTGAAAGCAAGCTCCTGAACTACTGTGCTACCATAGCACTTACTTAGTTTACATGGACTGTTACTGCAGGGATTTCTCTCTGTCAACTTAAGCACATACCCACCAAATAACTAAATAAATAATGTAATTCCTGCGAATAATACCATGCCGCTCAACCAATAAACATTTTGTGTGCGAGAAGTGACTCAATCCAACTAGTAGTTGTTACGTGAATCGTCTTCAACTGGAACTTGTGGAAACTTCTATCTTAAATTAATCAGCTTTCCGACCTCGCATTGAAACGGAATATACCGTATTTT
This sequence comes from Vandiemenella viatica, assembly GCA_031002005.1. Lineage (NCBI taxonomy): Eukaryota > Metazoa > Arthropoda > Insecta > Orthoptera > Morabidae > Vandiemenella > Vandiemenella viatica. Next base: position 208,422,699 of record CM061919.1, on the reverse strand, counting down.
TTTCTCCGGCAGTATCGGCTGTACATTATTTGAAAGCCCATCGAAGTCCTTTCAGTAGTTTTCGCGTGATTCGCGTTCGGCGTAAAAGGAATAATAATTTGTGGGCACTTTTTAATAAAATATTTTCAGCTTTCACACTTGACATCAAAAACAAATATACCATGTTTTTCAGTGGGATCGTTAATCGAAATTCCGTAAAAAAAATCGATCAGTAAATTTTGAGCTGATACGGTCAATCACAACTTGTAAACAGAGACAAATCACAAAACAGTTAATTACTTCCCTGTAGCTTACTAATAGTTAACAAAAATCATTTTTAAGAAATCTCTTAAATCCACATACTTTTATTATCCAACATTACTACATTGTAATCAAACAGGGTGAAAGGGTCTCTACGCCTCAGAACGCTTGTTCTCTATGATAGCGGGAGAAATAAAAGCGACAGAGAAAAAGGAAGGGAAACTATTGAGGGAAATCTAGGGACCATTGGAAACTGAAAAAGTTGAGTTTAGAAATTAGAGAAATAAAGATCTTTACAAGGAAGAAGAAAATGAAAGGACGTCAGACAAGATGAGAAAGAAAATCAGTTTCTTTGGTCACATAATAAGTATGGATAACAGCATGCTTACAAAAAGAATTGTCAACCACCTTTACAAGAGTAAGAATGGCAACCAGTGATTCCAAGGCGTAAAGAAATACATGATAGATATCGGAATAATAGATGATATAATACAAGACAGAACAGATTGGTGCAAAATTTCAAGAATTTGCAGGAGAAGAGGAAAGATAATAACATCTGGACCCAAGAAAGGAGGAAACAGTAAATTGAAGGGATGAACAACTGTTGGAAGACAAAGAAAGAAACATCGAGATGAATTCACACTTCTCGTGGCCAAAATTGAAGAGGAGGAGAACAGACTTTCTCCGACTTCAATTTCTTTGATAGATACAGGCAGCTGGTTATGCTACATCCTCACTTTCTATAATCACCTTACGTTTTCAGTTCGTTGGCATACTGCTGAATTTAGAATTTTTCGGGACATTAAGGACTATTTTACTGGTTAAATTTTGGCCTTAGTTTCTCTCTAGTTCACTGACAGTTAACCTAACTAATTTTTAAGAAAATAATCTTAAATTCTCAGATTATTCCTGCTTTCAGTTTTATTGACAGTTTTGTGCGTATCGTCACGGATTTAGAATAGTTCCAGTTTTTAGGGTCAAAGATTATGACAAGTTGGCCTGATCTATCCAAATACGAACTTGTGTTTCACCCATAGGGTGAACACTGAAGCAAACTTATTGAATGTGTCCTGACAATTAATTTCATAGCAGTCACTTAGCTATTAAACTGTGGACATAACCTTCAGTTTCAAAAAGACCTGTGGTCGCAGTTAATTTGCGAGCGAAGGCTGACACGTGACACTGTTCTCCAGCCAATAGCTATATAGGCGTGTGAGTGAGTGCATGAGTGAGTGAGCTTGGGAAATTATACAGTAGATATTTATTTAATAGCTAGAACATGCTCGATTTAGAATTTTTGTGGGCGTTAATGTCAGGCTGACCTACGGACATGCAGATGGGCACGTCGCAGCGCTCCTTCCTGGGGGGCCTGACGGAGCCCAGCCGGCCCGTGTAGCACCAGGGCCCCTGGGGGCCGCCCTCGAGGTTCCTGCACAGGTCGAGCTCTGCAGCTCCCAGATGAGACGCGGGTACCGCTGCCCAGGGCAGGCACGGCGCCCCAGACTCCGCGCTGCGCTGCATGCCCGTGTAGTTAGTCTCCTCCGTCGGCGACAGCAGGCAGTCGGGCGGCATGGCGCTGGGAGGGTCTGGAACAAGGGCTCACCTCTAACTCAGTTCTCATTAAAAAAATTAGTCAGTAGGCACTTGAGGTAAGCATTTCATTGATATCAAAAGTAATTTAGCTTCAGGCATTCTGTGTACTGATGAGTACGGTTTGGATATTTATGACAAGTCATACTTTTTTCCCCGCCTTCTCTTTAAGCTATAATGTTGAATTAAAGACATATTAAACGATTCTGACTGTATTTCAATTATTATTAATTTTAATTGCGATGGAGCTAAAGTTCCGGTGGCAATTTCCCTAGTTATCTAAATACACTTTTTTATATTTTTTTAAAAAAATTCTTTTATAATTGGAGAGTTAAATTCCTCCCCCATTTACTTTTCCTATTTACAAATTTTTATTTTAAATTCCTGAAGCGTTTTGTAAATTATTCATCACTTCACTAGGTAATTTGTTCCAATCCCTGACACCCTTAGCAACAAAAGAAAATTTTCCCACTCCCTTATGCATGAAATCGAGCGCCAGCTTGTTGTCAAGGTCGTCTTTCACATTCTATGAACTGTTCCTAATTCTTTGACCAATATCCCTCCAAGCCCCATCACAAACATATGCCCTGTACATTCCCAGCACTCGCTTTACCCTCCTCCTTTCCTCCAATGAGTCCCAACCAGCTCCCTTATCATATCAATCAGTGACTGGGACCTGCGATAATGTGCACAAACAAATCTAGCTGCTCTTCTTTGAACACCCTCTAACTCCTTTATTTGATAACAAAAATGTGGACCCCAAACTACACCACCATATTCAACAAACAGTCTGACAAAATTTTTTTAACCCAATTCCTTAACTTCTCTAGCACATCCTCTCATCACCCTCTCTAGTAAATGAAGGATTTTGTAACCTTTTCCTACCACCTGCCCAATGTACTCTGCCCAGTTGACTTTGTCATCAAACGTTATGCCAAGATATTTGCACTTCAAGTCTTCACGCAAGCAATTTTGTTCCCACCCGATAATCATAATTAACCTTTAGTTTTTTATCTGTGTACCTAATAAGCTGACTCTTCTTGGCATTTATCTTCATTCCATATTCTATCCAGGTCACCCTGCAGCTGTTCACAGTCTTCACCTGTTTTGATCCTATTATATACATGTATTTTATATAGCATACAAATACATATTTAGGCCATTTTTCTAGTTTTGGTCATATTACGATAGTATTTTAGATCATAATTCTCATATTTTGGGGAAAAATCGGGTAATTTTTTAATAGTACCGGGAATTCACTAGAAGTTATAGATGAGAAGAAACTGTACTCCTGTTATACATTGGAGGAAAAAAAAACAAAATGTTTCTTAATTGGTCAGAATTCACCAGTCAAGAATGAAATTTATTCATTATTGTCACTCTCTAAACGCTAAACGTTCCGCATACCTTTTAATCTCGACAATACAGCAGCAGCATGCCTGTGTCGAGTCGCGTCAGTGTCTCACTGTAGCCAATACTTTTGAAAATAATCCTCAGTGTTAAATCCACAGTGGTTCAGTGAGTACCTCCAAGCCGAAAGCAAAATTTTCTGTAAGTGTGAAGTTACGGAGCTACATAAAGGAATTTTAGTACAGAGGAAAGAGTCTTTTCTGTAAATTATGTGAAATTAAAGTGACTTCAACAAAATGATTTAAAATTTAATTTTCCAAAGGCGCAGTGACTGCAGGGAAGAAAATTATTCTGCCTTCATGATATCGACACTTTTAGATAAAACGAATGATGAACAATTGAGCATGTTTTAATGTGTAGTAAATTTAAATTTTTGGACATATTTTGTTATTTTTAGGTCATATTTACCCGTTTCTAAGGTTATATTTGCTAACATATTTCTATAGTTTTTTGGTCATAAAGATCCGAACCCTACTGATGAGTTTTAAACTAATTCATAAGAATTTTATAATGCCTCTAACACCCTTCTATCAACCCTCAGACCCGCCTTTTATTAATTTTAACCTTAGGGATTAAGTACAGCGAGATGAAAATGGATTAATTGTTAATTTGTATATTTTCCATGTGAATGAATATTTCCCTTGTAGGAAGAGACTGTGTAAATGATGTGTTAAACGATTAGAAGTAGTATGCCGCTTGAAATATTAACTGAAAGCATGAAATTATAAATGTTGATATAAGCCACGGTGATTTAGACCAGTCGCAGACATCTTGGAGAAGACAGGGTCCTTGAAGTGGCAGTAGGTCGGCCTAGTTGCGTGGAGGAAAGACGAAAGATGGACAAAACCAGCGTTAGAGTGGAACCTAAGAGATCATCAGAGTCCAAGAGGAAGACCGATAAGAACATACACCGGTTTGGGATTGTGCATAAACTACGTGGCTCCGTCTGGAGTGGGGAGGGATTGGCTGGAAAGCTACGCTGGGCTACAGGGGGGGAGGGGGGGAGTTTCCGAGCCAGGCCACGTAGCTTTCCGTTCATATTATTTTTCACAGTTAAAATGAGATACAGAACACACAGAAGCATGTAAATATTTATTCCCATCATTTAATTATCCCCGTATGTAATTTACAACAGTCTGGCAAGAGAAAACATTGCAAAATATCTTCTGGAATCAATATGGAAAAAGGTTTCGTGCTACGTGAAAGGGGGTAGAGACAAAAGCCACGTCGGGCTACGTGGGGGGAGGGGGGTTCACAGGAGGCCAAAATGAAACTATGTGGTTTATGGACCCTCCCTTTGTTGACTAGTCATTTGGTTGGTCGAGCTGAATACGACACACCTTAATGTGGGACCGTTCCAGCACTCTTACTGCCAGCTGTGGTTGAAAATGTTTCTAGTCGACATCTGTAAGGCTCTAGCTAGAAAAGAGCTATAAATCAACTGCAATGACGTAGGCAGCTCCATGGAATGGTTAAGTGGCTTTAGTGTAAAACTAATTGGAGGCAAGCGTTATAGAATGGATACACTCTTAGGCGATAGCAGATTATTACACAGGTCGGAGATGTTCCTATAATGTAAAGTAGAAGGTCTTCCGATCCAACGTGGTAGTGATTAGTTTCTGAGCAAGCGGAGGGAAAAACTAGCAGTGTTGGCCTAAAATGGTGGTTACTCCTTGCTTACAGAAATGCACTCTATAATTTTACATCGCGCGTCGCCTAACTTCTTTATCGGCACTTGGCTTCCCTGCACCTAGAGATGATTGGATAGAGATGGCGCAACTTTCACACGAGCAGTACATGAAAGGCGTCAGCTTCCTTCATGTGCGCAGGTTGGGTTCATGTTTTTCGCAGTAATATTCAGTGCTAGGATCGACCTTGGAAGACGGCGTCAAGTTACTCAAGAGACACCACCGTAGCATCATGCCGGTTAGTTCAACTCAGGAAGCAAAATACTCGCGACAGCCTGGCAAAAGATCCTCCAAGATCGTTCGACCTGAAGAAGATTGCTTAAACTCTAACTGAACTAATAACTCTAAGAGACCACATCATTTAACTGGCTGATGATGATGATGATGATGATACAGGGCAGTATGTCGCGTGGTAGCCGAGCGAACTGCGACACTTACCCCAATTGCGATCCGAGCGTGGCGGGTGAGCAGTTGACGCTGCGGCCTCGAATTCCGGAGGACGCCGGTTCGAATCCTCGTCTGGGCATCCAAATTTGGGCTTTCCATGGTTTCCCCAAATGACTCCAGGCGTATTCCAGGTTGCTTCCTTCAAAAGGCCATGGCCGAATTCCTTCTCGTTCCTTGCCCCAGTCACATCCAGCCTCTAATGACCTCGACGTCGGCGAGGCGTAAAGTCACAAGAAAAAGATAATAGCGGGTCCGTCCTAGCGCTTACTTACTGTCGGCTGATGTTGGAGATATTCCAGTTGGCATCTGCAAGCATCTGGCAAGGAATGAAAACAGAGACTTAGCGATATTTAGTTGTAACGACGTGAGTAGATCCTTGAAATGATCTGAAAATAGGTGGTTAAGTGGATTTACTATTAAACCTGATGTAAGGCCTTCATTACAAAAATTGTTACACGGGTCGGAGGTTTTTTCGACAGTGAAATGGCGGATCATCAGATCCAAAATGGTAGCTATTGATTCCGGAGCTAGCGGAGGGAAAAAACGGTTGAATTTTCCTAAAAATCGCGCTTTTGGCTTGATAATAGGACTGCCCTACATAAATTTACGTCGTGGACTGACCTATATAACTTCACATCATGGACTGTCACGCATCTCCGTTGCCATTTAGCGTCCCCTGACTGAGTATCAAGCCGTCTTGGTGTATACATCACATGCCGGGTAGTTGCATTTCTCGTGAACAATGAGTGGGCCTGCGGTTCCCAAAGTAGGACTGCCATGCTAAGCGACCTTGGAGGCTGGCGTCAAGTATAGTGGTGTGGCGTTACGCCGGTTCGCTTGGATCAGAAAGCAAACTGTTCTTCTTAAGAGTAATAAATGTCTCCAAAAATTAATACCCACCCGGAGGCCGACACCAGAAGGCCCAGTGCGCCAGAGAGTTGTGTGAGGCGGGGGCGAACCAGCGCAGCTCCCTCACCAGAGGCAGCTCCACGTCAAGGATCGACTTCGTGTCCCACGTCCGCATCCACAGCAGCTGCAGGCGGGACCCGAACAGGCTGTGGGCAAGGCAACAACATCGACCAATTCGATTATCTATTTTCTCAAGATTTGATATTTCATCACTAGTAGACAAAACAGGACTAACACAACACTTAATCCATATCCCATATCGAACGACAACCCTCGGTACGTGAGACCAACGCTCCAACCATTCCAGTACCGGCGTGGATCAGAAATATCTGTTCATTGTGTCATTCCTATCATGAAGACTATTTGAGAAACCATCAAACTTTGACACATCATTTACATATTGCATTTACAGTTATTATCTTATACCGTAATGAGGAATGGTAACCACATAAATATTTATTTTCAATTTTAGAACCCAGTTTATCACACACCACCTGCTGTAATGTGTGAAGATCTTCTTCTTCTTCTTCTTCTTTTTTTCTTTTTTAAACTGTTGAGACCAATTTATTATCCGCCGCCTACTGCAGTGTGTGAATTTCAAACATATTTTTCAACTGTAAAGTCCTAACTCCTTCTGGTGGTTTGTAAACGGAAGCTGCCAGCTTATAATCAGCATGACTGGTAGATATTATGGAACAATACTTTAACACAGTTCCAGCAGTCTCCAAGCTAATGTTGTTACAACTGCAAACTTGCAGCTATTACTCAGAAATCAATTGGACAAATTGCAGAACTTCTTACTTTTTATTATTTGAAATTAATAGAATCCACAAACATTCATCTCAGAAGATATAATAAACTGCAAACCTCTCAAACAGGAAGTGACCATCTAACCGGCCGGCAAGAACTGATATCGCATGCTGAGGACAGCGAGCTGTTATTAATGAACGAATATTCTGAAAGGACAGCGGGTAAGTCGGCTAGTCATATTAAATTATTTCTCTGAACCATCGAGAATATTAACAATACTGTAAATGCCTAGGCCTATTCAGCAATACCACACCGTCGATAAGCGTAATGCCGACCCGGTGGTTACAAATATTAATAGAATCTGTATAAAACCAACACAGAAAATTAAAAGACGCGATTAACATTCTGTAGCTGTTATCCGTAACCGATATACACTCTGTATTACTGTGAAGTAGTAGAAAGAAATTTGTCTGCTGTCCTTGAATGCCTATCAAGCTATTATATGGAAAATCACTTAAGACCTAACCCTTTCTAAAACTGAAGTGTATGCCTTTCATCTAAAAAATAGGAAAGCTCAGCGTAAGTTGAAAGTAATGTGGTCAGACTGCAGACATGTAACACCCCAAAATATCTGGAGTGACTCTCTACAGAACCCTCACATATAAGAAGCACTGATCTCTACAAGAAACAACTTACTGCGCAAACTAGTTGGATCACAGTGGGGCAGTCAACCACAAACTATACGTACATCAGCAATGGCCCTTTGCTACTCTGTTGCATGCCCAGTTTGGTACTCATCATCCACACCAAACAGGTGGGTGTAGCCCTCAATAACGTCTGTAACATAAGTAAAGCCTGCCCCAGTTGACAGGCTTTACCAGCTATCGGGGAACGTCTGACAGTCCTTAAATCGATTGCGAACAGGAGTGGGCAGATCCAAGGAAAACCTATGGAAATGGGGTTATACTGATGCTACCAGTATAAATAGCGAATGTAGTGAGGACTAAACCGTGAACCATATGCTCGAGTGTCCTATGCTCCCACCATCCTGCACCAAAAATAATATGTTTCAAGCAACACCGAATGTACTTGAGGTTGCGAAGTACTGGGCGAAATGTGTTTAAAGTTGTTAATTTGCACAATGTTTTAACTGTGTATTTGATTTTTGTGATTCGAGAATAATAATAACAATGAAAGTCGTGAAAATCACTACCACTTCTATTAGTACTTCATTTATTTGAGATAATAATATCTCAAAGGCCACTGGATACTCATTTACAGCCCTATAGTATTAGAAATGCTAAGGACTTAAGGCTGAAAGGAAGAATATTGCTAAATTCTGAAACTACATCTCGACAATCCTGCAATTTCTGGTATTCTGGAAGGAAGACTCGAATAAAACAACCCATTCAATTTCATTATCACTGTAGCGCAGACTCAGCAAAGAATTTTTTTCTGAATTCTTTTTTCTGCTTGACGTGTTATACATAGTGTCCCGTAAATAGAGGTGCAAACTTTAAGAGGAAGTGGATAGTATCGAAACAATTCAGAATTGCATAATCGGAAAGGAAATGAAAGGACACAAGGCAGAGTCTAGGGGGAAAAAATTTATTCCATTTCATAATTTTACAGGACATGTTCTAAGTTTTTACTGTATCTTTCAGTGGATACGTCACACCGCCTTAGTATGGATCGGCAAACACGTTTTAAAACATCTGACTTTTCTTGACTATTAGGAGCTGCACAGACGATTATTGAACCAGATTCATTTCATCCGGCAAGTGTATTACACACACCAGATTTATGTGCCCCCGAAGAAAGAAATCCAGTTCGCTTAAATCTGGAAAGCGTGGGTCCAAGCAACCGATATACCACGCCCAATCCATCGTTGGTGAAACGTTACAGTGAACTGTTAACGAACACGAATCCACAAGTTAAAGACGCTCCATCCTGTTGGTACTACTTGTTGTGTCTCAGCCTGCAAGGATCTGTTCTAGAAATCTTTTTCCCTTCCTGTGCTCCCATGAACAGCTCCGCCTAGTGACGAACGGCGACGCTTCCGGTTATCGGACCTTGTGTAATTCTGAATGGTTTTTATGCTCTCTCCCTTCTCGTAAAATTTAAACCTCTATTTACGGTGCACCCTCTATATTATGTTAATTGATAACGATTTTTATTTTTGTTAATCAAATCAGTGTACACTAAAACATCAGTTGTCATGTCTAAGACCTTCCGAACGATGCGCAAATTGCAAAGATTTGTTTAAGTGATTGGGACACTGGTTGGGATGACCTGATGGTGAACTGCTGCCACTTCTGCATGGACAGCACGCCAGGCGTTCTCTTGCTCTGCACGGCCGTGCGGGTGACGTCACTGCCGTTAGCAGCCAGCTCCGCCAACGTTAGCGTGGTCACGTTGTTGCTGCGCCTCTGCAGCACCAGCTGCAATGCAGTAAGACAAACATTACTAATAAACTGAAAACACACTAATCCAGAACCGAATCTAGTGGAAGGGGGAGGGAGGCGCTTACCCAGAGCGGCAACTATAGGCTAGCGGCAATTTCAGGGGACGGCAACTTCAATGGTTGACAACTTCAGAGGTTGCAACTTCAGGGGCGGCAACTGCAGGGGTGGCAACTTCAGGGGTGGCAACTTCAGAGGTGGCAACTTCAGGGGTGGCAACTGCAGGGGCGGAAACTTCAGGGATGGCAACTTCAGGGGGTGGCAACTTCAGAAGTGGCAACTTCAGGGGACGACAAAATCATGCTTGAAGGGCGGCAGTTTATGTCCGCGATGACCCTTCTCATTAGTTTTAGCTCCACTACTGTCCTGCGGCAAAAATGGTGGGGGAAAAATAATGTTCGAAGAGGCGGCAATCTCGTAGTTTTTGCCCCGTTTCGGAAAATTTCTAGATCCGCCACTGCACTTATCAAACCAAATTTAATGATGACTGTGGTCCACGAATAAGGGAAAAGTGGTCCGCAGGCAATATATTAAAAATTTAATTCTGATTCTGAGTTAAAATTAATTAGTAACAAGTGTTCACATATAACGGATACCGTATTCGTATTTTGCAATGGTGTATAATCCATAACCCTATAAAGCAAACTTTGTAGAAGCCATGAATATTTCAACGAACAGCCTAAAATGCAGCGTTTCTAGTGAGGATATGACTACATTTTTACTGTAATGAAATATATTTCCAACTAGCATCAGAGAGCTGCGTTGCTTTAAGTATTAAATTAATAATCGCTTTTTGTTACTAAAAGACTAGGGCATGTACACAAGTAAATAAAAATTAGACCCATATAAGTTAATGAACCGTAGGAATTATTTTTTAGATTTGACTGGTCCTCGGGTTGAAAGAGGTTGGGAAACACTGCTTATCAGTGATTGTTGCAATTTCAGTGGCGATTTTTGTGAAGTAATCGGATCTTGCGAAAGCGAGGATCAATCCGAATGTTTGCGGACGAATTTCGGGCATCTTACTTAAGGTAAAATGGGTGTTTTATTCAATTGTTCGCATCATGGAAAATGATGTCGACTAGTAAGAGTATCTAAAAAAAACTACCTTACCAATACTGCCCTCGCTTAACAGTTTCCATCGAGAGACTATCATTGTTATTTTAGGTATGTGGGAGGGCGTAATATTGTTCATACTCACAGTGAGAGACGGGTAGCGGACAGCAGGCGCTATCCTCAGCTGCACGGCCGCGGTGTGTCGCGCCCTCACCTGCAGCATGACGTCACGGGCACCCCCCACCTCCCCGGCGCGCAGCCGCAGGAACCGCGAGAAGTGCAGTCTGCTGGTCGAATGCACGGGACATTCTGCAGCAGGCACCACAGCTTGTACACGTGCGTACAGACTATGCTGTCAAGATGTACTACATCAAATACACTACAGTCCGTTCATTCTCAATTGGGAGCTAAAGGTCATAGTCCTCTGGCCCCGCTGACTCTTGCTGACTTGGATTACGAGAGTATGCCATCTGGTGCTCTCTCTACTGCGCACGGAGAGGGAACGAAACATAAGGACCTTGAGCCGTCTATCGAAAATGAAGAGACTGTATAATAATTTATTAGCGACAAATATATTGTTAGAAGAAAGGCGACTGTTCGGCGAGATCTGAATATGAAGGACTCCTTTTATCTGTAACAGAGGCCTCTGAATGAGCGATAACGCTGGTACCCGACATTCTGGAGGACTCTGGTTCTAATTGCGACTCGCCAATCTAGATTTTGGCTCCCCGTAGTTTTCCGGAATCGGAATGTCGGGAAAGTTACATCTTAAATCTGATGAATGATTTCCTTCTAGTTGTTTGAGGGGATTACTGCGAAGAAACGGAATGGGATATGTCGATTGCACATTGAGGAATCTTTCTAGCATTTGCCTGAATTGATTTCGGAATACCAACATGTGCATCATTTGAGTCTAGATCCCTTTGAATGCTAGTATATGCGTATGGTCATTGCGATACTTGGCTAATTTATATTTTGAGTTCGTCTTATGAGAATGGCAGTTTTATTTTATCTGCACATAACCACAATTCTCTGGCTTAAAGAAAGGCAGAGGAACTAAATGGACAGTAGTGGAATTAGAGGAATGGTGGGAGGTTATAAGATGTTGGGGAAGCAGACCCTGCCAAATTCTGGAAACGTTCAAGAATGATTATGATGAGAAATACGGTATCAAACCGTTCTTTTTATTTTTAATAAAGAAGGGAGTTAATTTCCCTAATATTTTTTCTGATTAAGGAAAATCTACAAATGAGATCTAACAAAGCTTTCCTTTCTCAGAGACATTTATTGTGCCAAGAAATTATGATTAAAATTAAGCGTTCAACTAAACTGTAGGCCGTAAACAGTAATATAAAACAGTGCCAATATTTTTATGTTTCTACGACTAATGGTTATGTGAACAAAATAGGATTCTAAGCAATAGCGGCATATTCCTGATATTTGTCCGGTTTGAACTATGCTTTCCCCTGTCATATGGTCAGAATTTTGATTATCTTATTTCATATCGGATAAGTGTACTACAGTTGTGAAAATGATCTGTATAAGTTTTTTATTTTCGCGCATGGTTATTAGAAAATAATCATCTTCATTATCTTCATTATCAACAGTTTCCAACTACTGGCTGCGTCTGCTTTTTGCACATACACACGCCTCTTCATTTCCTTCTCACTTCCCATCAAATCTCTGTCATCACAATGGTCCATTCCTCCCCTCTTTTCAGCTCACATTCCTCCACTCTTTGGTTTCCTCTGGGCCGTTTACCTTGTATCTTCATTTTCTTCGATATTTGCTGTTCCTTCATTATCTCAACACACCCATACTATCTTGGCTTCTCTATTTTTTCCTGAATGGATTCCTCTCTTACAGTATTTTTAATCGTTTCGCTCCTTATCCTGCCCGTTCTTGTAATACTTTAGTGCTTAGAAAATACTATTCCGGCAGGTTTAAATACCACTTTTCGTCCTTCACTTCGATTAAAGTTAAACCTAACTGATGGCGTACCGCGCTATATGTCATTATAGCTGTTGCTCATTTGTGAAGTAAAGTTACGTATGCTTCTTTAGAGTTAAAATTGGTCTTCTTTTAATGTTCCTGGATATTTGTTTTAAATACTCAGTGATATTTTCTGAGTGATATAAGAGACTAAAAACTGTTATTCGTATCTGGTTCTAGCCAATAATATAATTCAATGAAATTTTTAGGATGATATATGATACACAATAAATATCGTTTTCTTGATTTTTCTAAAATCATTATTATGTAGTGCTGTGACGTACGGTTAACCTCAATTGAAACAAGGCTTACCGTCCAAATATTTAGGTTTGAGTAGCTCATAAACAATGTGCTAAATTTTTAGGATTTCAAGTTACAAAAGCAGCGTCTATAATTAAGTGAATAATTATGCAGTGTTTCTACCACCATCGTTTATGCATAGTTATTCAACCCCCCCTTACTGTAAAACCTTTACTCCCACATATATCAGGGATTGTCATGCTGAATAATCTTACATTCTAAGGTGTTTGATGGAGATTACCTTTGTAGACAACTATTACATGGAAGCATTAAACCACTAACTGTCCTAGTTCCAAAACGATCATATAATTCGATTATGCATCTTTACTACTGGTGCTGACCCTCGAAGGTAAAGGGCATATCCCAGAGCAGCCCGGTGCCGGCTACTGACAGGTGCCTCAGACCGAATTCCTTGGCCAGCTCTCCAGACAGCAGCCCCGTCGCCACAGGAGTGTCCAGTCCGTTGAGCCCCACCGACACCTTGTCTGCAGAGAACAGCAACCACAGGCGTAGCCAAGGCCAGTCAGTAGTCGACTGGAGGCCTCCAGCCACGGGCGAGCCCATCCTCTCCCACCATGTGTCATTCTGCATACACGTGCAACATAGGTATTAACCGATATGAAAATTCAATGGCTAATATTGTGTATATTATGGACTAATCTACCACCTAAAGAGTCGGTTCCTCATCAGCTTGTCAAATCGAACTGGAAATTATGATGTTACTCGGAATTGGACCTATTAATACTCGAAGAATTCCATGTTAATCTCGGTCGCCAAATGAGTTCCACTCCCCTCAGTGCAAATTACAGTTAATTCTATAGAACGAAGTTTTTGTCCACAGATGTTTAAAATAGCTTTTTTACTGATTTAGAAAACACATTAAAAACGTATACAGTCCCACTTACACAAAACAGACATATATCCTCGTTAGTATTATCCCGTGCTCAGTAATCTAATGCACTTACCACCTCAAAGGCGTCGAAAGAAGTCATCTGAACGTTAAACAACGTAGCACACAATATAAACCACTTAAAAACAATCAAAACTTATTCAAAATTAATATAGTCTTCTCTGGTGACTAGCGGAGTGGGCAGGGTATTTTCACACGATATTCCGGCGATTGGAATCTCTGTTGCCATCTTCACCGTGAAGATTTTTGTGTATTTTATTTAATTTATTTACAGCCATTTATCACGGTATACAAATTAAAATACTAGACATACGTGAAATAATCCTACATATTCATATAAATTACTTCGTTTTTTTGTTACACAAAATGGTTATGATAATAATAAACTGGTTAGATTTCCTTCAAACAATAAAATGCAACCGTTGTGAGATACCGAATGAATGTATCTTTGTTATATTAAAATGTTTACTTATTTTTAGCTTGTTAACTCTATATTATAATATATAACTATGCGATGATGCTTACAAGGGCGAGTTAACAATGAGAAACGTAGAAAGACTTAGAGCGGTTTTAGCACTCGCACTGAAGAGTAATGTGTCATTGGTGGACACGGATAAGGAACCATTAGATTATTCACTATCGGAGACTGTTATAATTGAGTGTACAGTGACAAAACATGATGGCTTAAGACAGATCGACTCAACTGGTAATGGGAAGCTGTTTCTAAGAAAATCTCGTTTAAGGATGGGTCATTTGTGTATAGGTAAAAACCGGAAACTTTTTGTTTATAACTGAAAGAGGAAGGTATCAATATAGCGTCAAAGAAATAAAACTACAAATAATTAATTAACTTCACAGTGACACTCCTTTCTACAAAAGTAATTTCAAAAGCGAAGTCTACCCGAAGTTAGAGGTTAGATGCCACCGCACAACAGTCAAAATCCAATCTAATACGAACTAACCCTTATGGGTGTCGGACGATATGCGTTATTTAGTTCGTAGTAAAAACTGAAAAATAATTTATAATGTTTTCGTTACACCTTTGCGTGCTTATGTAGTCTAAGGCTAGTCAATTGGTGAAACTGTCACTGAATGTCCTACAGGCTGATCACGTCATCTGAGACCCAATGCGTTAGTTATGTTGACGAGAATAAAGTCTGTGGACTCGATTGGGAGATCTTGTTACAAAAACCAATCACTAATTATTCTAAGGTTAAATTATATCAGGCGGTAATGTTCATCTCTAATTCGAGGTTGGAGAGAGATCCTTTTTCAACTTTGCTTTGTGGGCGTTAGTAGTGGAAAATATTTACAGCAATCACAGGTTGTTGCGTGTTATAACCAAAATTTGATAGTAGCATCACTGAATAGAGAAACTCATGCCAAATCCAAAGATACTCCACACACCCCGGTAAAGAGTCACGAGAATGGGATTTATTCATAATCCTTACAGCTTTGTGAAAGGGGACGTCCATTAATTACGTAAGCTCAAATGGGGGAGGGGGGGGGATCGACGCCAATCTCACGTCAATTTTTTATTTCAGATTGTCACCTTTCAAACAACAGTAGAGCTAAAAAATAAAAAAGTTTCCAAAATCAGGAGGTCGATCTCACGTTGGAGGGGAGGGGGGCGTGTCCTACCAGATCTCACCAAAGGGCGAGGGGGGGGGGGAAGATCGAGATTTACGAAAAAACACGTCACGTAATTAATACACGCCCCCAAAATACATAGCACTGTCCGATTTCTTTTTATTGTTTATTCTTATCCTAGATTCTGTTCGCAACGAAATGCTGCGTGAATATGAGCAAAAAACAAGAAGTACTTGACAGATAATTGTGAGCTGAATGATTTTGTTATCTGAAATGTTACGGAAGATTCTTTATCTGTAAGTAATTTGAAATACTGTATAGATACTTCAATCTTGTAGTTCGATAAATTACTTTGAAAGACGTAATTGTAATTGGGACAACGATTCTAAGTTCGTACCCTGACGCCGTATTCAAAGCCAGACCTGGGCGTCTTGATAGTGAATTTGACGGCGCCTACGCCTGCTCCCAGGGCCTTGGCGGTACCTGGCGTCGCTACTGGCGACAGTAACAAGTGAGCGTCGGCGCCGGACCACGACCCAGGGTCCCACAGGCGCAGACCCAGGGACAGGTTCAGGCTGACCGCCCCTGATTCGTTCTGGGACACCAGTCGCGTGAAGTGCGTCCATTCCTCGTCTTCACCCACGTCTTCAGTGAACTCTAGCCATTCTGCAGACATACCAGTTAACAGAGACAAGTTGCGTGCTCTATAACAGTAGTTACGTTCAATGTTAAAATTATGTATAGAGCAGTGTGTAATCTTGTAATCACCACAATTTTATATGACTGAAAATGTAAATGATTAATGTATTTTATTGAGATGATATTTAATATCGAGTTATCATGAATTAAACAGGAATTTTATCCTTGTTTATTAAATATGCCAAGCACCAATTATTGCATTTTAATTAATAGCAAAAACATCATAATGAAGTAGATCATGAATTGAATTATTTAATAGAAACTTTAGACTCATTTGTCGTTTGTCAAAAGGCGTATTATAGCCTTTATTCGTTGTGGACAATTCTTCATCTGTTACAAAGAAAATACCACATTTCAAGCAGCCTGACCTTAAAGTAGACGAAAGGTCATCCAATGCGAAAAAGCCGTTTCTCGACGAATGTCAACCAGCATGTGGGCTGCCCTCAGAGGCACTGTACTCAGTTCATCCTAATGCGGCGGTTCAAGGTCATGTTCCCTTGACCCTCTTCTCATTTAGCCATCCTCTAGAGTTTCCTACCCCTCCGAGTAGACTGCAGCACCCATACAGCGAGCAGAAAAGTTTTCAGCGGGCACTCTTCCCCTTCGTATGCAGGGGTAAGGGCAGCGAGGTGGAGATCAAGCATAGCGAGCTTGAGCCGCCTCTGTTAATTGAACGCAATATACACTTTATGGAATGTAGACAAATTCACGTTTTATGCTTACTGACAATGTGTAGACTGTTGGCGGCTCACCTGAATATAATTCTATTGATAAAATGGTATAATGACGGCAAAGCATTTGCCCTTCTTGAGAGTAAAGTGTAACACCGCAAGTAACTGAAATCTACCTTCTAATAATTTAACGCATAGTGGTGATGAGGAAGTAAAAATCTTAACTATCTCCACGACGAAATCCTGCCGATGAGACATATTTAGTGGCGAAATCGGCCACCACAGAGAAAAATACGCGGAATACAAAAAATACTAGCTGTTTATAAATAACATAAAACTAAGGAAGGGGTCGGCGTTATCTGAGGGAGACTACCTACTACAGTTTCTCCGACAGATTTTTGTTTTAGTTTAACATGTTATTTTCTCGGAACGTGTTATATCAATTTCATTTTGTAGAAACTGTTTTGTTTTCGTAGTCCTTTGCTGATATATATATATAGTCTTTAATGGTTGGGAACCGGTGGGCTAACTACATATAAACACAAAATAATAGTCTGGTGCAGCGCAGATGCAGCATGAACACAAACTGACTGCGAGAGAAACAAAGCCTGAGTGACCGATTTAACATTACTGAAATTAAAAAATATAACGTTATTTCGCTTGTATTCCTAAATAATCTGCCTTTCCCAGTAAATCTTTTTCATTACCTACGTCGTCACAGAGCGGAACGTCGCAGTAGCCCTTCTTCGCGGCGCCGCCGTCTCCCGGGTCCAGAGGACACCAGGGGCCTTGCGGGTCCCCGTCTGGGTTGCGACACGCCTTACCCACTGCCCGCCGTGATGACTCGGGGAACGACTGGTCGATGAACCTTCCCTGTGGGAACAGCTCCTTGTCTGTCCAGCGGGAGCAGCTCTCTCCAGGACCGGCGGTCTTCATCTTGCCACTGAACTCCGAGCCTGGACCGCTCACCCGGCACTCTGCGTCAAAGGTGGCAGACAATACCGATTAAACTGTGCTCCAGACGTAGCTTCGAATTATATAGCTGAAATGATGGCTATCGCGAAATGGCTGGTATACGGATTACTGACCTATAAAATGACCATTCTGATATTATTGGACTCCAAATTATCCCTACAAAAGATCTTAGCTTTAAAAAACAACAATCGAAAAGATTTTTTTGATGGTAAAAATCCTACAGACCTGCAATTAACTCATCAACCTAAACGAAGAAATTGTATTCACATGGATAAAAGCACGTGTTGGCATACCAGGAAATGAAGATCACCTAGCAAAGAGAGATGCAAGAAGAGGTCAGGAACAGACAAAGGTGCCAGGTTTAAATAGTAAAAAATTCTTTAAAAAAGAATGCAGGGGAATATTGAATTGAGATATCAGAACTCAGAGGTCACCATTCATCCACCCTCAGATATCGGATTCCCAGTAGTATCAAAAGGGCTGCCCATTAATAACTACAATAGCTAGATTAAATTCTAAACGTGTTTTCTTTCCTTCGCACCTGTAAAGAATCTAAGCAATAGAATCACCATGGTGTAACTGTGCTGAAGATACTGTATGTGACGTTAGTCACATGCTGCAAGAGGTACTTTTTTTTTTTTTTTTTTTTTTTTTTTTTTTTTTTTTTTTTTTTTGTAACAGTTTAACGTCCCTTTTTAACAACGTGGTCTTTAGAGACGGGAAAGGATGGGGGCAAGGAATGGGAAGGAATTCGGCCATGGCCTTTTGAAGGAAGCATCCCGGCATTCGCCTGGAGTGATTTGGGGAAACCATGGAAAACCCAAATCTGGATGCCCGGACGGGGATTCGAACCGCCGTCCTACCGAATGCGAGGCCAGAACGCTATCCGTTACACCACCACGCTCGGTAAGAGGTACTGGAACAATATCACAAACTTTATAAAAGCACCTATACAAGACGGCATCCAACTATCATGACAGGTTTATTAGCCGGTAAAAATGTTTTTGTATAATGCCTAATCCTAGCATTCGTCAGATATAACAGCTTAAAAGTTTAGAGGAGTATAACTGCACAATAATTTGATAAATTCAGCTTCTTAGGAGATGAAAAATGCATGAACACTCTAAGCTCCATCGGGCCAGCTAGGAGGACGACAGTCATCGAGTCATGTTTTACTTTGTATGGCTGTAAGACTGAGTATTTACAATCCTTTTTTTTTAAAGTCTGCAACAATTGACATTTTACCTAAGAATATAGTACACTGAGCGAGGTCTGTAATCACGCACTTAATACGTGATACTTCTATGACAAACGAAAATACATAATTCTCAGAAGTGTGTGATTCAGTATTTCGTCAAAATAAAAAAAATCTCAACAATAAGACAAGCATTGAAATTACAGATGCTCTATCGCTGGGCCTGGGATAATTGTCAAGTACAAATTCTAACTCGGAAATTCTACAGTTCAGGAATATAAGAACTGCATAAAAATATTTACAAATTATTCTCCCATTGGTTGCACCGTAGAAGAATAAATAAAAAAGAGTCAAACCCTGAGGAAAGGCCACTCGATAGACCAGAGAAAACAACACATACCTCGGATGATGTGGAGGAGTTCTTTAACCAGGAACTGCGACCTGAGTAGAGATAAAGTCAATGGTAAAGTACAACGTGCAGACGATTCTTTGCAGAAGCCCTAAGTACCACTGGTAACTGTAAGATATGATCGTAATGATGAGTTCTGTCCTTCGGTGGAACTCATTTTCGTGGCAACCAAGTTGAAGTTGGTTAGATACTTCCTACACAACGCGCAGTCATACATATTTGAGTGGTAACTCTTGAAGTTAGTTGTTCAGCAATAATTATCACATAGAAATACATCTTTTAACAACCTGTCATATCGTAGGTACTACAACTCCCTTGTTATTTATATTCCAGCAAATGTAACAAACTTGTAACAGTGTTTTATTTTACATATATAATATTAGCGTTTGAATCATTTTTAAAAAAAATCTATCTACTGCAGTTATAGAAGAACAAGATAGTATTCATAATTCCGCTTAGAAGTAATACACTATTCAAAGATGGAAGAAACAACTTGCTAAATATGTGTTGTTGATATTATAACAAATTGGAATATCTTGCAAAAAGGAAACAGAATTGTAAAATTAACTGCAGTAACAGCGCATTCAATACAATTAATCACTATTCTGTTCCTTCTTTATTTTGACCATCTAAGGACCATGTAAAATAATTTAATTCATTCATCTATACGCTTCTTTTCTTGCCTACCAACAGTCCTTCCTCTTTTTGCTTGGCTCTTTCCTCTACTCTTCTCTTCAAATCTGGAAACCTTTGAAACCTATCAAACTTCTGAAAGTTAATTCGTGTTATGACTTCCGTCACTCCATCTTCTTTCTGTGTTCCCCGAATCCACTGGTTGCTATGCATGCTCTGGTGGACCAGTTGAAAATTCGTTTTGTGAGTCTTTTGTCTCATTATGTGAGTAAATAATCTAACTCTCAACTTTTCAATCCTATCGAACAACGTATCGTTTCAATCATTCGTGATCAGGTCTTAATTTCCCATATAACTCTCCTTCCTTCGTTTTAGAGTGTCATCTCTCTTGTTATGAATTAAATTAATTTTTGTTTGTATAAATTATCAGTAAAAATATTATTACCTTTTATGATTGAAATTGCTTATATGATGAATCGGGATATTGCTTTGCACATTAACAACAGAGTTGTACCTACGTTTGACATTAATATATGTTTATTACAAAATTATTCCTCATCAAATTTTATCAACAATAGTATGGCATCATTGAACAAACATCTTGAAATCCAACAATGCGTTCCTTTTACATCAGTCGCAGTGTTTTCTATATGTCCATTCGTTAAGCTCAGCGAGGCAATGAGATTTTCTCTAGCGACATTGGGTTGATCAATACGATAGTGATTTGCAGTGATGACCATATCGGCGGGGTTACCATTTACCAGAAGGCGTCGAGTCTGCTGCCCGCGGTCGTCCGATGCGATGATCCTATTTGCTGCTTGCCATCGGAGACCCACTTCAGTCGGATAACGACATGGAACACAGGAGCAACCACACATCGAACCGGTGTTAGTCGTCACACATCTCTTTCTGCAGGCTGGCCACGCAGCCACCACACAGCTCGCAATACACTGTACCATTCCCGACCGCATCACCCTAGCAGCACGCTGCCTTCCCTGAGGGTTACGCGGCCAAGGTCACATTCTGGAACGCAGCAGTGCAGTTACCATTACTCTATTGTTCGCAGCGTCCATCTGTGCGAGACGCAGGTCCAGCGTCTCGCAAATATATTTCGACGCACTGTGGCAATACACTACAGTTGGTACCAATTTTTCTATTTATCCATTTCTGTGATATAGATGCTTTTTGGCTGGATTGTTGTATTGTACTAAGCGAATCTAGTTTTGTTGGGGAGCTTTTATATTGTATACGTCAGTAGTCGGTTGATTTGCTAGTTACAGTCTACTGTCCGACTCACTGATTATTGATCATCTGAGAAATATTCTTATCAATAGATAAGGAACGAGGGAAGCGAATTGTCTTAGAGAACTACGATTGAAAAATATAAGATATCAATGGCTGGTGACGAGAGCTGTGATAAGAACGATTTATACGCAATATTCTTTTCCAGTGAAAGTTATGAAGTCACTTGATGAAAAGATATGATAAAAACTATAAAGAGTACTGAAATACCAAACCTGCGTTAAAAGTTCTGCAGTATTGACGAAATAATTACCCTCTTTTCGGATAATGGTGAGTACTATTATAAAACATACTTTAAAAGGATGAAACATTGCTTTCTTATGCGTCCATCTCATATGTATCACCCGGTCAAAACTTTCTTAACCACAGTGAATTTTAACTTCATACTTCGTTATGCCCTATCGGTTGTAACATTAAGTGAGTATACAGTGTGCTGACCTGGCAAGGAACAGAGGGGTATGTAGCACTCCTCGTAAGGCACTTCGCGGTCCGTGGTGTAGCACCAGGGCCCCCTCTTGCGGCGTTCTCCCGCGGGGTTACGACAGTAGTTGCGGGCCAACTTGCGGGAGCCGTCTGGGAAGTCAGCGTCCGATATGTTCTCCGACATCTGCAGGTCAAATCACCATACACCTTGCATCACAAATGTGGTTTCTCTTCTACGCCCATTCTACTTAATTATTTTCCCGGTTGACTCAGATCGTTGCAGCTCCACGATGGAGTTCAGCGCCTGGTTCTTTAGGACTTGGCTCGCAAGACTTGGGGAGGTGATGGTACACAAGTCTCAATAGCCAGATTGTGTACCAAAGTCCTGGGTTAAATCGCAAACCTCTCCGCGGTACGACTAGAGTCAGGGCATACGTCACTATTGGTGAGGATTTGTCCGTCAGATGGAGACGTACAATTCAGAGTCTTTAGGAAGCGTAGGCTTGAATGATTCGGTGCCGGGTTTCATCCTCTCCGTTCTACATCTCCCATCCACAACTCAAGCAACACTCTGCACTGAATACGCCCGCCAACACAGTCACACACCCTAACAGTAAGGGGGCGTCCATTAATTACGTGAGTGTTTTTCCGGAATTCTGGACACCTCCGTCTTCCCGTAGTGAGATTTGGTGAGGTCTTGTCGGATCCCCCTCCGCTCCCTATTTCACCTCACGTAATTAATGGACATCCCCGAACACTTAACGGAAAGGGTAGAAATCAACTTCCCAGGATGTTCCTGTTGAAGGGTAACTCCCTCCATACTGAATTCCTTCGCCCGGATACTTGGTTTAGTACGTACTTTGACTTTCCATGGAGTTTTGAGATTCTTGGCTATTAGTATCACATCAATCTTCATGGCTGGCTTCAAATAGCAGTGTATAACTCTGACGGTAGTGACATTGTGCATCAGCATGGATTTTTCGAGATTAATGCATTAAGAGACGAAGGAAATTATGAACAATAAACTTCGTATTGATATAGAATAGATCGAATAAGAGCTAGCGTTTCTTTGCGACTATCTAGTGAAATGTGTGCAGAATAGTGATGGGTGCTTTCATCTGCAATATCTGTTGTATGTTAGACTACTGTACTTCTGTAGCGTAATACTCGTAATACTTGTTATATACATGGGAATCCTATGAAATGTTTATTTGCAAAGAAACCGCATCCAAAACTAATTTAATTCAGAGATAAATTAACTCAATTTTGTCGAGCATTGTATATTTAATATTCATTAAAACGCACACGCTTTAACAATATAGTGATATTAGCATATCTTCATTTCTTGTGGTCTATCTCGGTCAGTGCCGTAAAAACTTTCAAGCGGCTGAGAGAACATGTGATTAGAAATAGAATGTGGATAGTTCTAATCAAATTGAAAGATACTTACCTCAAAAAATCTCTGTATAACTATATTAACGTACCTCAGTACACGGATTATAAAAGAAACGCTGAAGTTTTCTACAATTTCTTGCTAATTGGCACAAACGCTTGAAGAAGTGTATTTTTGGTTTGGGTCCTGAATACCAGCTAAATCGGCATCAGAATCTGTGATTAGCTCATCTTTTTGGACTTTAGCTGTGGTGCCAAGCATTTGTATTTTTAGGCCACTTATCAGATTAGTTTGTGTTTTTGGCTGAGGTTGTAAGGTGGCCTAGACTTTAAAATAGAAAGAATGGAATGGGTAATCTGGCCGCAGCAAAATCAGTTTCTGTCAATAAAAGTAGACCTGTTTAGTATAGTACAGTTTGCTAGTGGACGCACTAAATTCGAATATGCGAATATTCGGTAAGATTGGAGGTTTTCTCGGAATTGTATGTGGACAAAATTCTCTCGCGTAACTAGCCGAGTGAGTGAAACGCGACGTTTCGGCGCTCATAGGCTCCGCCACCATCGTCAAGTGACTTGACAATGGCGGCAGTGCCCATGACCGCTGAAACCTAGTGTTTCAGCAACGGACTCACTCGGCTATTTTATCTATTCGATAGACATTATACATCATATTATATAAGTCACACATTATTCTCAGGTGATTAAAGAATCTTTAAACAAAGTGAGTAAAGAAAAGTTGGTCTGGTAGCTCAGTCGTAGGATTTATGTTGGGGGATGGAAATTAGTCCGGTTTATACCGACCATGGTCCCAATTTATACTGTCGCTTAACCCGAGCTTAACCTTTAGTAAAACTTAAGTTAAATACGCCTCGTCTTGAACAAAATAATGAACTTTAGGTCCGTGTGGAAATGAACTGACTCTCATACCATTAACTGATAGACATAGTATGCCGCTTTCAGAGGCGGGAGAGGACTTGATATATGGCACGGAATTTGACCATGGATTTTTTGTATAAATTATACCGGCATTCACCTAAAGTGATTAAGGGAACGGTGAAAACAGAAATCTGGATGGCTGAAAGGAGATTCGAACCCGCGTCCTGCCCATTTCCAGACCTGACCGTTGCCATTACTTCAGAAGACAAGCATGGGATATCCAGACCTTAGTTAAGCAAGTTTAAGCCTAGTATCCGGTGGAAATGGCTTTGATTTCAGGTCCGACGATCTTAATATCGGTTTTAAATGGCTCCAGAAATCACCATAACTAATGCCTGTAGGTTCATTCATAAGGATCACGGCTATTTCCTTCCTTTTCCTTGCCCACCGACTTCTTTGTTTTGAAGACTCCAACGTTTTCCCTTTCAATGGAATACTAACAATTCTGCCAATCCGTTAACGTAAAATTCTGTTAAAATCGCTGCTTTTTATGATTAGTATCTCTGTTTACACGTCTAAGACAAAGACGAGTACGTGGAACAGTTATGTACTGATAATACCTGGTGCACGGGAAAAGAGGTTTCCCAGAACTGGCAGCGTCGGCCGGAGGCAGATATGGAGATAGAACCTGCATAATCTCTCCCGTCCTGCGTCAGCTTGCAACCACGCACGGAAACAGCAGCCTCACCTGTCAAACAACACCACAGGCAACATGACAAGCAGTATAACTGCAATATCTTTGGAGTGCCCAAGATTCGCAGGTCGCATAACGAAATAGAAAAAGGTGAGTGATTGACAGTTTTACGCTAAACGTTAAGCGAGTTTTTATGTTAATCAATGTACAGAGGAAATGGCTCCTGTGTTCGAAGTAGGGGTGTCCACTTTGAAAATACATCGATGTTTTCATTCGATGTAATACATCGGAATCATGCATCGATGTTTTCCGATGCATCGCTTAAAAACATCGATGTTTTTTCAGCATCGAATACTTTTATGTTTTTCAAAATTCAACAAATAAAAACCAACAATATTCGTCGTCAAATGTCGTTTCATTTATCTCTTACCTGTTCCTTTAAAATCCCCAAGAGAAAATGTGACAATAGTTTGATATTCACCATTTCCAGTTGAAGCAGATAGTTAGTTGTCTTTCGTTCGGTCCGTGTTATCACAGTGTAGTGCTCTAGCTGTAATGATGTGTTTAATTTTATGCTTTTTTTGTTTCTGGCTTTACGTCTCGACGACGTCGACGTCATTAGAGGCGGGAAAGGACTGGGGGGAAGGAACGGGAAGGAATTCGGCCAAGGCCTTTTGAAGGCCTTTTGGGGAAACCATGGAAAACCCAAATCTGGATGATCGGATGTTGATTCGAACCCGCGTCCTCCGCGATGCCAGAGCGTTACTGTTCTCCCAATATTAAAAAAAAAAAATTTTATGATAACGTGTGTTGGTTGAGTAGTATTGTATGAGTGAGGGATAGCTTTGTGAGTGAAACAGAAAATACAGATTAACCCGGTTTATATCTAAATATTGAGTAGTATCACGTAACAGTTGTTTTAGAGCAAGGCTGCCCAACCAGTTTCGATTCTGTTAGCCTGCGGGCCACATAATACTTTTCTATAGTTACAGAAGCATATTTATGTATAACAAAGATATAAGTAACCCAGTTTAATTACAATCAAAAAGTGAAAACCATCAATGAGACCTTTGCAGAGGTTTTTTTAAAATTATAATAAAAGAGTAAAAAACATCAATAAGACTTTTGCCGAGGCTTTTGAGCTAGCACATTCCAGACCGCTGCTGTTGGCTGGCAAATTCAAATACACTGGCGGGGCTCGGGTGGGGTTGGACACCTTTGTTTTAGAATAATAATATCTTATTTCAATTCATAGCAAACACCGGCAAACAGTAGTACTGAACCTAAAAAAAAAAAAAAAAAAAAAAAAAAAAAAAAAAAAAAAAAAAAAAATTCTGTTCTATCACTCATACGGACAGGATATTCAATCGCAAAAAAAAAAAAAAAAAAAAAAAAATAAAAAAATAAAAAATAAAAAAAAATAATTCTTCTTCACCGTCGTTATGTCCCGCTGTGTCACCACCTGTTAATGACGGCTACTTCAAATTGAAATAATTTAATCTTGAATAAATCTAGCAATCTTGACATTTATTTCTATTATTTTTTCCATTATTAGCAAGAGTTAGTTTTTTTTATTGATTCGATGTTTTTATTAAAAAAATCGATGCATCGAATAGAAAAATTCTTTGTCAAAACATCGAATCCATCCGATGTATCGTATTGTAAACATCGAATGGATACGAAGCATCGATGTTTAGTGAATATCCCTAGTTCGAAGTATTATTTTATTCAGGAGATATCAGGAGACCAGGAACGATATTTCAATTTTGTAGACGCTCCGAATTCAGATGATCCAGCCTCGGATCACACAGAGGAGAACATCGTTGGTGTCTGGTAGATACTTGATAACGACATGTGCGTGACCTATGTTCAAATAGAGTAAACGGATATCCCTGCGCCGAAAATTCACGCCGTCCTGCACTCATGATTTCAGATTGGAAAAGTGTTTTCTCTTTGGATAACCTATCCCTTAATCAGCAAGCAGATGGCAACGGCATGCTTCGTGGTGCCACTAGATAATCAAAACGTTTCAAAATGAAATATTTCGCCATGTCAAAAGCATCGTATGAGGTAACGAAATCTGGCTTTATTTCTATAACATGACTGCTAAAGCTCAGAACAAAGTCTGGGTTTAGAAAATAATGGTGGTCGTTTTCTTGATGTGATGGGAGTTAAGGAACGTGTGGTTCTGGAAAGTTACATCAAAGTGATACATCGAGAAGTGATTCCTAAGGCTTCCGCGGCCGTCTTTGTTCATGATTAATTGATTTTCGGCGTATGCCGCATTGTCTATTTCATAATCTGAACTTTCGGATGGCGTCCTACAGTCTTCGTCAGAAATGCTGTTTATGTTGACGTAGCAACGGGCGCCAAGCATCGGAGGCTGCTATCTTCGTTGATGTTGTCGGTATTCTTTAAGATACGAAGAGGGGCGTATTAAGATCACTGAACTTAAGACGGAGGACAGTATATGACTTGGAAAGTCTGAAGGAAGAAATGGAGACACACGAAAATTCCGAGCCAACGCCTACAGTGAATCCGACATTAGAAGGGTTTTAAAAACTAAAAAATCCATAGAAGACGCCAACTTATCCCACGATACCAACGTATCAAGAAAATTGGCCTGTCTCCATACATACAGAGTATCACTGACCACATTGGGAAATTGTTAAAGCGGGTGGAGGTGTGAACAATGTATAAGGCTCACTGCAAACTTGCACATCATTAACCACGATAGATTGCACCCACGTGAGCTTACAGGAGTTTATGAAATCCCCTGCAGCTGTGGCGGTGTTTACATCGGCGAGACATGCCGTACTGTTGCGGAGAGCCTTAAGGAACATATCCGCCACTATAAATGTAACAACAGCGACAAATTCTCCCTAGTTCGCCATGCCATTAACACCGGGCACAAAATAAAATTTAAAGAGGCTGCTGTGGAGAGAAGGCCAGTGATGGTGGTCTCGACGTGTGAAAGAGGCAGCAGAAATTTTAAAAACTGCCAACATCAATAAAGATGGCGGCCTTTTACTCTCCGATGCTTGGTGCTCGTTGCTATGCTGACATAAACAGTATCTCTGACGAAGGCTGTAGGATGGCAGCCAAAGCTCAGATTATGAAAAAATTTTCATTCTATTTTATTTGGCCTGAAGCGTCAAATGGCACTATACAGCCATCAGCTATTTATATAGATAATTGGCTTGGTACAAATGAGTAAAGCATTGTACAGATAAACAAATTTACAGGATAATTATAATAAACTAGTAATTTCACATCAGCTGGAATATTTCTCAAAAAAATACATGCATGTTTACAAAATCAAGGATTAGTAAAACAAGTAAATAGAGGACTCTGTACCAACAGTGGGGGGTACAAGGCTCTCCGTGCACAAACAATAATTACCGTATAATTAAAATATAAAGGAGATTTTTATATAAACATTAAATGATTATTTATATACAGGAATTAACACATTATAAAAAGGACTTATTTGCCCAAATCTTAATGTTTGTTGCTTTTATAAAACTGGCTAACAATTTATATACAATCACATTGTTGCCATGCAACAGACAAGAAATACTTGTTGGAAAAGGTATACCAAAGTTGTTAAGATCTTTCAAGAATTTAGGTCTGTGGGCTTTATATCTTGGACAAGCGAAAAATATATGGTTTGTGTCACCTACTTCCGAATTGCAATATTCACAGATATCTGAATTTATGATGGTTAGACGATGTAGGTGCTGTGCGAATATACCGTGATTAAAACGTATTTTAATTATCGTGGTGATAACCACCCTATGTTCCAAGGAGCTGGAAAACCAGGGACGGGTGGGAATTCGGGGCTGGATATTGCCATAGTATTGTCCCCTTGTTTTTTTACTGATGTCCCATTCACTCTGCCATTTGTTCATTACCTTGATTTTTATTTGTGGTAGATAGTCCGTATACGGTAACCGAGTTTTGAGGGCGACACCTATTCTAGCTGCTTGCTTTGCCAACTCATCTACTTTTTCGAAATAAACAACGCGACATACCCAGAAAATCTATTAATCATGCCAACCAAGGTTTTTTTTCAGACTTTCAAAAAAAATCCGTCCATTGTCAAGGCTAGAAACGTTTTACCTCCACCAGACAATGTTCCTGCACACCCTGCACCTATCCGATCCAGCTAAAAAATTTCTGCAGATGAAACTGGTTCTAATGCTTTAGTTAGCGTATCCGAAGTTAATAGAGAACGTGCAGCTCCCACAAATGTTTTAACTGTTATTATGAGCAGATCTCTGTGAGTTAGTAATCAATCGATTTAATGTTCGTAATGAATTTACAATTTCAGAGAGTAACTTCATTAGCATTCTGCACCTATTACTTGGCGAATACTGGACTGTGATGGAGTACCCTCCATACACTAGATATAGCTGCATACGCTTTTTTTCTCACGTGTTGAATAATTAAAAGAGAGGCGGTTGTCCAACGATGACGACCAGCGAACGGCGTCATAACAAGTGCGCCCAATTCCCTGAGGCAACGTGGAAGAATTGGTATGACTACTGGTTTCAAAAGACGCATAAGTGCATAGAGTGTAGTGTAAATTATTTTGATAGCCTGTGATAGTTGAAAACTTTTTAAATTGTTTTCAAACTACGTTACCTGCGTGCGTCATCACTCATCAGTCATCACCAGGGCCGGCGCTAGGAATTTCGGGCCCGGGGGGGGGGGGTAAAATGGACGACCTTTTTTTTTTAGCTAATTTGCCTGGCGACAATGGGCGGATTCTTGCTTTGAGGACTGGGGGCCCCTGCAGCCGGTGACCGGGGCCCCCCATCAGCCGGTGGGCCCGGGTACATTTGACCCGCTTACCCCCCCCCCCCTAACGCCGGCCCTGGTCATCACTTAGAACTATAATTTCATTGACAAAGATGGGAGTAGTAGAGGTCAGTTGACTCAAGGCACAAGGATTATATATAGGATAGATGAATTCTCTCTAAACTGTTAGGAGTACCCAACAATAAATAATAACATAATATTATCTCTTCTGTGAAACTGTCAGACTATTCCTTACAATTAAAAAATAGACAGACTCGATCAGAGCCGGATCTAAGGATGGAGGCAAAGCAGGTCTCTTGCCCCGGGCGGCAACTTCAGGAGGGCTGAACAATCGCGACCACATATTCCATGGCCACTAACTACGGTATGTCACAGGTTTGTGATTCCGCCGTGTCCGCATCGATTGGGATGAAATTTCACAGGAAGAAATACTCTTCTGGCCACAAAACACTAAACAAAAAAGCGATGAATAAATTATTTTCTATGTACCCAATGTTTGTAGTATCGTTGAAACGGTGTTCAAAAATTTTATCAACGATGTTTTGGGATACTTTTATTTAGTTTTGTATTTCGCAAGATATGAGATACAAAAGTCGTTCAAATGCGCCCCCGGCCCTTTTTTCTCATTTTACTACTTTTTTTTTTCACATTATTCTATAAATAACAGATATCCTCATAATTCCACCGTCTTTCCTTCGTTTATGAAGAAATTTAATTCTAAAACGTATGTTATTGGCGCAAAACGTAACCGTAGACAGATTCTAAAAATATATGATGCCTCTACAAACGTGTAACAAAGGGATTAAAAGTTTTTTGCCTAAGTCATCGAGTGTGGTAGGGTTGAACAGTTATTCCAAAGTGCAAGTGTTGTTTTAGGGGATTTAAATTTATTTTTGTGTTAACGAGTGTCATGGATCCTACTGACAATGGTTGATGCAAGAGCTAATTACCAATGCTTATTTTTTGTACGAATTCTCTATGTGTTTCTCAACAAATGTTGTTCAATATCACCGTCTGTGGTGTTTGAGTAGGACATCAGCTTAGTAATAATATAAAAGCTGTGGGAACCTACGATATGCGTACCAGACAGACACTTTCTGGATTTTTATTTTTTACGGCATTGTTGGCGGATAAATCTTTCCGCCTCTGTTGTGTTCGTCTAGTGTAATTAGCGATCATATCTGTTGCCATCTGCCTTTACACCGGATAAGCGTTGTCCTGTGTGTTACGTGTTCTTCGCAGACACTGTAGTTTTAGAGGCTTAACTGATAGCGAATGAGTGCTTGTAGGCCATGCTCAGATTTTGAACCTGGGTGTATTGATCCTATCGGTATCCATTATGGTACCTGTTCAGAAATAATTACTTAATTGGGTTAGTTATACGATTAACAAATAGTTCTTAAAATTACTTATGTGAAATTGTAAAAGTTCGATAAGCCGCAGTCGCCATGGTGAAGTTACCAGTCGGCTTCTGGTAGTGATCACAGGAAAGTCACACTTGTTGAGAATAAGTAGTACTGTCCACCAGTCAGTTTATTTCTCAACCAATAAAACGATTGGCCCTCCACATAAATTAGGATTTAGCTACGGAGCTTCTTGATCCTAAAGGTGCAGATTCTTAAAGTAGAAAATTAACGTTGAGTATGCATGCATCAAAACAGGTTGTTATCGGAAATTTCCACCCGCTCATTTCAACAGCACTCACAAACGACTTCACTCTTGATCTCCAACTGTCAAAAACACTGTCAATGTTGCCAGTGGCGTAACTACACCGTTGAGGACCGTACCAAAATCACCGAATGGGCCTCTCCCCCAGTGCCAGATTTATGGGGGAAAACCAAAGCACCCAATTTCTGGGCAATCTCTCATTCCCCTTAAAAAAATCTTCACTACTGCCCGGGCGGACAATGGGTAGAAGCTATTTGCAGGGGCAACAGGCTCTCTCGGACAGGGGTCCCCTCCAGTTGGGACCCGTGACATTTTTCCCATCCTGCTACCTTATTGTTGCGCCACTGAATATTTCATTGCTCACAGTCAATTAAAATTATAAATAATCTAAACTTCAGTCGGCGCTGCCGCTATTACAGGCGGCCAATAATACACCTGCCCCCGGCGCATGCGCAGAAACCATTCGCGCCTCGCGCCTCAAACGCAACAACATTCTTTGTATTACTGCGCAGCCTTAACGCTACTTTAACAGGCGGAAATGCGCTGTTATATTACAAGCCGTTTTAAAGTTTTGCGCCACACGACAGGATAAATTATGTGCTATTATAATTGTAGTGTAATCTTTACAATGCAAAAATGCTTCAGAAAACTGTACATCATTTTTAACAGATTCTCACTGCATTATAAAATACATTATATAAAACCAAATTTCAGAACACCCACTTTCTACTTTTCCCACAGCGCAAATAAAATATGGTGAATAGAGGTGTAATAGGATAAAGAATAAATGCCTCATGTGTATCAATTGTTTGTTTAGTGTAATAGGTACGTCACAAAATGTTTACAACATAATATTATGAAACAATTAGGTAAAACTTTTGGACGCGTAAAACATATGTATGACAAACTGACACCTTAACGTAATACAACTAACCTGAACAAAATACACCGAGCGTGATGGGTGAGCGGTTAACGCTCTGGCCTCGCATTCGGGAGGACGCCGGTTCAAATCCCCGTCCGGAGATCCAGATTTGGGTTTTCAATTGTTTTCCCAAATCACTCCAGGCGAATGGCGGGATGCTTCCTTCAAAAGGCCATGGCCGAATTCCTTCCCGCTCCTTGTCCCCTGTCCCATCCCGCTTCTAATGACCTCGACGCCGACGAGGCTTAAAGCCATAAGTAAAAAAAAAAAATAATAATAATCTACACACAGAATAACAATATGTGTTGCTGCGATCATAGCATAAGAGAAAATTTTGTGAATATAATGGTTGCATAGGACTTGTATAGCAAAGCAGAAAATTTCCGTAGCCAAAAAAGGTATCCAAAAAGCTACTCATGGTACAAAAAACACACAGTTTACTAATATCTCTGTGATAAATGGTGCTGCTATCTATGGGTA
Organism: Vandiemenella viatica; assembly: GCA_031002005.1. NCBI lineage: Eukaryota > Metazoa > Arthropoda > Insecta > Orthoptera > Morabidae > Vandiemenella > Vandiemenella viatica. Next base: position 208,390,192 of record CM061919.1, on the reverse strand, counting down.
ACGCGGTTAATCCTTATCGACGCCAGTGAAGTAGTTTATTAATATTTCTGTGATATGTGCTGCTGTTATCTAGCGGCTTGTGAACTGTCTCATACGCACCTGCATAGGTACTGCTTTTGCCCTTTAAGGGTCAAGAAAAATTTCTTAATTTATAATGTTATCTAAGTGGAATCCAAATCTTTAAAATGATACCTCATTTATTGATTTCGCTGAGGTATCAAGGGAGGTCCGTGACAAAAACACGCTTTCAGAAATAATAATACATTCGCTCCTCAAGGATCGAATTCGGAAAAATTCCTTTCTTAAAACATGATGTGACCAAAAAGGAGATCTTAGCTTTAAAATACCTTATTTATCGATTTCGTTTAGGTATGAAGGGAAATAATCACCTGCAACCAAAAAATACTTTTTGGAAATAATAAATATGATACTAAACTTTCTTTGGCCTGGACAGTTTCCCGAATTTTGTTAATTAAAGGTCCGCATTATCAGCCCACCAGAGCTAAAAAATAATTTAAAAAAGCGAAGACAAAGGACATTAATTTTCTAAAAAAGTTTTTTTTTAAAAAAAGAAACTTGTAACAAATGTAATGTTGTCACTGAGTGATTATGTTGAAAATGGTATTTAAAAATGGTATTTGATTCGCTTTATAAAAGGCAGCTAGGAACAGAATGTAATTCTAACACTGAAAAGATTCCTAACAATGTCTGTGCAATGAGAAAAAGTGAAACGATTGGCTTTATAGTATGCCAGATTTTCTATTAAACTTAAATTTCATTGCCATGCCAATTATTAATCAGTCAAATTACAACGGTTATAAACACTGGGTGCAAGTTTTGTAGTTATTTCGTGTCAAAATCATTTCGCACCATAATATGTATTGCAGTATTGATTCCACTGTCGATATTTTATTAATATTGTAAGGATTTTTCAACATTTTCATCAGCAGCACATGAATTATGTTCACCAAAATCTTTGTAAAAATTAAGAAATAATAAACCTTACAAGACACAAATTTAAAAATGATTAATAATAATAAATAACTGCGGACATAGTGTAGAAATGTCCACACCACCAAAATCTGTTTGTTCTCTTCCTGGGTACATCATTTCTTGCGTTGCATGATAATTGTATGATTAGGGTATACTACAGCATAGTCAAAAAACAAGAAGTTGTGAACTACACCATGCTCTTCAGGATATCATTCATTTTCTCGCTCTATTAACACTTCAAAAATACGCTGATGAGACAAAACAATATGACCAATACCCACCACGAGGTTGAATGCAGTCTGGTGTCGATGCATGTAGTTGCAGTAAGGAAAGTAAACAAGCGGAGCAGAGGCGCTAGCAACAATAGGAGTGGCAAATGGCGAAATCCACTGACATATGTTTGGCTTATCAGTGTAAGTGGAAAATTATTTTACAAGCTTCCTTTGCAATTAACATTACCTTTGCAGTTTCATTACCCAGCTCTGTGACCACAGAAACGTTAGCTTTAATATTTTTAAGCAGCGACAAATAGAGCGTCTGGAAACCAACGTTTAATGGAAATCCTGAAGATACAATGAACTTTCAGAATAACGGCTCAGAAAATACCTTTGTTAAATACAAGGAAATTCTTTTGACGATTATAAACATTTTTTTAAATTTAATTAACCTTTTATTTCTGAGGATGCATTAAAAAGGTGATGAATGTATACACTCTTGTTCATAAGTTAAGGGATCTTGGAGATTCATGAAAAATAATTGCGTCTTGGCTATAATGTGTGGCTACACAATACGGTACACAAACACCTGATAAACCTGGCATCTTACTAAGAGACTGTTTAGTGTGCCGGAAAGGTCTGTGTAGGCAGAGATCTGGGTGCAACGGTTCTGACTGCGTTTTGTGTGCATTTGGCACTCGAATTCCAGCCATAGGAAAGCTGGATGGCACAGTGAACACATCTTGATGTCGTGATGCATAGTCGGCTCGTCGGAGATTGGAGGCCGGCCACAGTCTTCGCCAGGTGGACCAAGAGTTGCATGTCTCCTGGAACGTTAATTCACGGCTGTAAGAAACTTCCTGGCGGGAGAGAACGTGCAACGCCAGTATGGGCAAAGTCGATTACGTGTTCAGACCCAGCATCTGGACGTCCAGTCATCACAGCACCTGCACTGGCTAGAGACCTCCCAGTAGCCTCTGGGTCACACACCTTCGAGAGATTGCTCTTGAGTCGGCGATCCGTCAGATGCATTCGACTCGCGTATAGGCACCACGTGGCTCGTCGAATGTGCTGTCTGGTTTACCGTTTTTGGACCCAGGAATAGTTGAGTACTATCCATTTAACGGATGAGTATCGAACAGTGTCTTGCCTTTTTCCGGTTGTTTGCGGAGATGGTTTAAAGTTCTCCATCTAGAACATTTTTGGTGATATCCCAGAAGTAACTTCGGTAAGTCTGTGTGAAGGACTTTAACTACAGAGTTGTGTCGGAATAACGGTATGGGGAAATGGATAAATATCATTAATTTGTCACCGCAATTGAATTTTGTTTTAGTTTTGCAGCAAGCCTTCTTTTGGCTTGAATTTGCTTTTGCTGTGTACACATCCGTGTTAGGGAGCGTAGCTACAGTTTGGCTTCCTGTGAACCCCCCCCCCCCCCCCCCCCACCTACGTGGCTTTTGTCTCTACCCTCTCCCACCGCCCCCGCGTAGCACGTAGCATTTACCCTAATGATTCCAGAAGACATTTTGTACTTTTTTTATATTAGCATAAAGCCACGAAAACGCCACCAGTTGCTTAAAAGTTTTTATTCTTTAAAACTTTACTGCAGTTACGACAAATACATGTTTGTCTTCTTCAGAAGTATGACACCTAAACAAAAATTCATGTTAAAATTGCATTATGATAAAATATATACGTACAGCTTTTATCTTTAAAATATGACATTATACATACGTTAAAATTACATAGGCGGAAGCATTATCACAATTCAGTCACTTTCGTGCGAAGTTGCACATCGTCACGATTCTTCCTTCCGTCTACTAGACAACATCTGTACGAGGCGGGCGACTTCCGCCAACTGACCAGTTATATGTGAATCAACGAACTTCGTAAATTTGTTAGATGGCGCTAATGTAATTTTAACGTATGTATAATGTCATATTTTAAAGATAAAATCTGTATGTATATATTTTATCATAATGCAATTTTAACATGAATTTTTGTTTAGGTGACATACTTCTGAAGAAAACAAACATGTATTTGTCGAAACTGCAGTAAAGTTTTAAAGAATAAAAACTTTTAAGTAACTGGTGGCGTTTACGTGGCTTTATGCTAATATAAAAAATTTTTACCGTTGCTAACACGCAGCTATGCTTAAGATTTTAACATTTTGTACTGTTTTCTCTTGTCATACTATCATAAATTACATACGGAGATAATTAAATAACGGAAATAAATATTCACATGCTGCTGTGTGTTCTGTACCTCATTTTAACTGTGACAAAGAATATGAATAAAAAGCTACTTGGCCTGGCTCGGAACCCTTTCCCCCTCGCCCCACGTAACCCTGCGTAGGCTTCCAGCCATCCCCTCCCGACCCCCTAGACAGAGCTCCCTTACAGCTAGGGTCATCAGCCCTAGAGGGGACCCGCAGTTTAGCGGGGAATCCGAACCACGGAAACGTTCTGGCGTACTTCCTTGTACATAGCAAGCTGTGCCTGAGGTGAAGGTCTGGTTTAGTGCTTATTAAAATCCCCACCCAGACAGAGATTCGAACGGGGGACCTTTTGATCTTCAGTCAGACGCCTTAACCACTATAGCTCTGGCCAGATTAATTGGCGGGTGGCGTCAAATGCGCCGTTGCCAAGCGGTGCGCGTAACAGTTGTATTCACCTCTTTACTTGTAGTAATGGTTTGTAACATGTTTTAAGTAATTTATGATAACTATTCTGTCATAAAATTTTGATGCATGTCATTTCGTTAAGAAAGTTATGCATTGCAGATGCGTTTAATATAATTGGAGGTTTCAAAGACCTGTTATTTATTATTCTATTATCTGCGCAGAAAAATAAAATTCTCGACAGACTAAGGAAACTTGTGGAAATACTCTTCTTTTATTTGTGGCTAAAAGTCCACGTGTTACATTTTATTTTCAGTTTGTATATTTATAACTAAAATCAAAATTTTATTTTGTCATCCTCTGCACTGAAAAACTTGCATAATTAACGACAAAATTATCTGTTTATATATTACCACTCATCACTATCGTAAAATTCGTGTACTGTCCTCCTTACAAAGGACTGTCAAAGTCGCTAAGCTTTGTTAGAGTGCTGTATTGTTTCATATTTTTCTTTCGAGAAACAAACGTAGGTTATTTTCCCTCACGACACACGCGCTGGACAGTTCTCAAACCGACACCACAAGCTGCAGCGCAAATAGCCTGTCCATTCCCTAATGTTTTCGCAATATGGTTGTTTTTTGCGGTAACAAATCACTACAGTTTCTTATTTCGTCAATATCAAGTACGTCCGTATTTTTAAAGTCTTTTCCTACTAGCGTACATGTAGAAGACAAAATTTCTCGATCATTGTCCACAAGAAATTTGAAATATTTATAAACATTGTGAATGATAGATTTACTGTGTTGTCTGCTTCAGCCACGGTGGTTCTGCTGTCGATGACTTGCTTCTTGTTGGGAGTCGTTAGTTCGGAAACACCTGGAATAGGAGAATAAGTCTCTTCCTAAGTATCCATTTTTAGTAGCAAGATTCTCTTGCTAAATTTCCCTAATTATAAGTTACTGCACTTTTTGTTCGGTAAAATGATTACACTAAATTACTATAATTAATAAATAACCAAAAGGAATTATTTAAATCGCACGTAAAAATCGTAAATCGCTAAAAATCAAAATATCCTCTCTCGAGCCAGTTCACACTCACACTGACACTTTCTAATTCCGATTCTCAGGTTTACACATTTTTAGTGAAAGGGAGGTGGAAGGTTTGGGGGTGGGTAGCGAGCTGTTGACGCTTGGACTAGGCAACACAGGCCGCACAGCGTTGCAATTTTCAGGTGATAGAAAGAGAGCGCATCGCGAGTTTGTCCCCAAGTACGGCAACAGCGCGTTCACACTGACCCGCCAATTAATCTGTCCACAGCTATAATTCACCAGACCGTTCTTTGTTTTAGTTTTATTTCATCCCTACTCGTCTTACTCCATATTCCAGAGCATTTTCAGTGGTTATATATATTTTTTCCACTTTAATTTTGTCTCAACGTCAGCGCTTGCTCTTCTGCGTTGATTTGATTTGGAAGGTTGAATTCTTTCCATGTTTTTGATGATTTAATAGAGAACACTGAAAGCCTCATATCAACAATAACAAACCACAGAAGGTAAAATGTTTCTTATTGTTTATGTGAAGTATTTTCTTCTATGAATTTCTTTTCTGTGTCCTGCCGTAGGCGATTACCCAACCATGAGAACGTCTGCAAAGATGTACTTGGCTGGTTTCCCGTTGCCTCAGTGTGATAGTGTGGTGTTGCAACTGTGAATGATTGTGATAGTGTGTGTATTCAATGTAGAGTTGCTTATGTTGTGGATGAGACAGGAAAGAAGCGAGATGGTGAAACCCGGTGTTGGCACATTCAGGCATTCTTCTCTTCCCAAACACACCAACGGCCGGCAAGCTCAAGGTACCCATTAGACTGCCGAATCACTATAAACATTTTCGTATGCCCGCGCACCATACGCACTGCACAGAGGTTTGCGATTTAATCCAGAACTTCGGTGCACAATCTGGTGATTAAGAACTGTGCACGTCCAACTTTTCTATCCTGTTTTCACCCCCAGGACTTGACGCGTGTTAGTGCCTGACCCAATCACGGTGGCGCAGCCAACTGAGCCAATGGGGCGAGCCAAGCAGTAAAAAAATAAAAAAAACATCTAACCTTCCAAATCAATACAACACAGCAGAATATGGAATGAAAAGCGTGCACAAAAAACAAAATTCAATTGTTTTGGCGTAAATATTGATAATATAGAAATTGATTTACTTGCAACATACCGTTGATAAATATTATTATTCTTGTAATAGATGATATTTCCTGAAAATTGTTATTAAAAAAGAATAGTTAGCATGGAAGAACGACTTATCATATTTCTTCTGCTCCAAACCAAGAAGTGATTCGGTAGAATAAATCACATACAAAAGCTGCCAGTTAATGCAAGATTTAATTACAAAGCACTTTACACATGACTGATAAATCATAATTGGGGCGGGATTAGTTTTTCTTGTTCCGTCCGAAAATTAGCCATCCCAGGGAGAGCACAACCACAGCTGCATATGTGGCCTTCGCCCCATTGGCTCGACCGTGGTGTGTAGTCGTGTCAAAAAGAAACTGCATTTTTTTAAAAGTAGATTCTAAATCCTTGGTATCCATTACCTGCAAAAAATGTTAGCAGATTGTAAGTATTTTCTAAACAGATTTTTATTACAGTGATATGAAAACTAAAAAATTATTAACTGAACATCAAGTTTGTTTTCTGTTGCAACATCTAGGAGTGATTGGAAGTAATGAAATAACTAAAGCTCGTTATTTCAGTCTTCTAACAGGAATAATTTTTTAAGTACCCTCAACAAGGAAAGAAGAATTCAGATTTTTTAAAAGGCGTTGCTAACATAAGAGGCCATTTTGTACAGAAAGTACTACTACAGTTTACAACTACCTTTAGATAGACATACTGCTTGTGTTTTGAATGAATTTTGATAAGTTATAGGAACCTAGCAAACATACAGTGATCAGCCAGAACATTATGACTACCTACCTACTATCGATATAAACCCGTACAGGCGATAGCAGCGTCACCTGACGAGGAATGACTGCTAGTCAGACACATGCACGGTGCATGTAGTATCAGTGAGCAGAACCGGGCCGGCCTTAGGGGGGTAAGCGGGTCAAATGTACCCGGGCCAGCGCGGCTGATGGGGGTCCCGATCACAGGCTGTAGGGCCCACACTCGTAAGTTGTAGAGCTGAATTCGCCAAGGGCCCAGGGCCCAAATTCCTAGCGCCGGCCCTGTCAGTGAGCGTGCTGACTGTGGGATCTACCCGAGTTTGACCGAGGGCAGATTGTGATGGCCTGGAAGCTAAGCACGACCCTTTCAGAAACTACACGACTTATCGGGAGTTCGAGGAGTGCTGTGGTGAGTGTCTACAACAAGTGGCGAAACCAAGGTGAAACCACGTCGAAATGTCGAGGGTTTGGGCGGTCACCCCTCATTACAGATGTCGGACGTCGTAGGCTGGGCAGACTGGTAAAACAGGACAGGCGGCGAACTGTGGCGGATCTAACATCAGACTTTAATGCTGGGCAGAGTACAAATGTGTCTGAACACAGTGCACTGAACACTCCTCCTAACGATGGGCCTCCGAATCCGACTCATGCATGTGCCAGTGTTAACACCACGACATCGGCAACTACGACCGAAATGGGCACGTGACTATCGTCACTGGACGTTGGCGCAGTGGCAGAGTGTTGCATGGTCTGATGAAGCCCGATACCTTCTTCATCAGGGGGCATCCATAAATTACGTGAGGTGAAATAGGGGTGGGGGGGTCTACGGAAATCTCACGTGAACTTTTGCTGTAGAGCTAAAAAAAAGGTCTACAAATTGCGCGGTGGTCGATTTTAGGGGATATTTTGTATAAAATTGGGGTTGTGGAAAGGTCTTCAAAAGTTTCGAGGGCGATTACTAGGGGGGGGGGGGGTTCTCACGGACCAGATCTCACGAGAAGGGGGGGGGAGGGTTCCGGCCAGATCTCACGAAATCTCACCAGAAGGGGGGGGGGTCCGGAAAAACACCTCACGTAATTTATGGATGTCCCCTCATGCTGGTGGGAGGTTGCGAATCCGTCGTTTTCCAGGGAAACAGCTTCTTGACACCTGTACTGCAGGAAGGAGACAAGCTGGCGACAGATCGATTATGCTCTGGGGAACATTCATGTGGGCATCCATGGGTCCAATGGAGCTCGTGCAAGGCACCTTGACGGCCAATAAGCATCGTACACTGGTCGCAGACTACGTACATCCCTTCATGACTACCATGTTTCCCAACAGCAGTGGCATTTTTTAAAGATAATGCGCCATGTCACAAGGCCAGGAGTGTGATGGAGCGCTTCGAGGAACACAGTAGTGAGTTGCAGTTGATGAGCTGGCCCTCCAACTCGTCAGATCTGAACCTGATCGAACACATCTGGGATGTGATTGAACGTAGCGTCAGAGCTGATTGACCCCCTCCCCGGAATTTAAGGAATTAGGTGACTTGTGTGTGCAGATGTGGTGCCAACTCCCTCCATCCACTTACCAAGGCCTCGTTGCTTCCATGCCAAGACGCGAAACTTCTGTTATCCGTGCCAAAAGCGGACATACCGGCTGTTAAGTTGGTGGCCATAATTGAACGTAGCGTCAGAGCTGATTGACCCCCTCCCCGGAATTTAAGGAATTAGGTGACTTGTGTGTGCAGTTGTGTTGCCAACTCCCTCAATCCACCTACCAAGGCCTCGTTGCTTTCATGCCAAGACGCGAAGCTTCTGTTATCCGTGCCAAAGGCGGACATACCGGCTGTTAGGTTGGTGGCCATAATGTTTAGGCTGATCAGTGTATACCAGATGCGTTTCTATGTAGCTTTTGTCAACTTGCAAAGGTATTCGAATCAGTGAGACTATCCTCCAAGTCTTACCAAGTTTGGTTTGGACACGACTTTTACCAGAATGCACCGCAACATCTATGATAATACCTGTTCCGCATTGATCAGCGTTATTGAAAAAAACTAAAGATTTTCATATGGAAAGAGATGTTAAACAACCTATCCAAAGTTATTTTGAGCTAAATTGGAGATAGGCAGAAAAGTTAATAACTTGATACTTAACGTTGAACTTGCACTCTTAGTCAATAACAATGAAGAACTCCACATCTTGCTCACCGATCATGTCTCTAAGAGGAAATCACTTGGCCAGAGCAAGAATCTTTGAAAAATAAAAGTTGTGTCTAACAATTAGATCACAAAAGGGAATGTACAGATAAATAATAATGCTTTAAAAAATATATCTTGGCTAGATTGTAAAATGAGAGGAGATAAAAGACAAGAAATTTGCGGTGCATCAACCTTGGATGGCGAGCGTTTGGAAGGAATTCTATTGTCCTCAAATCAAATTACCCACATATCTAAATAAAACAGTTTACAACCAATACATTATTCCCGTGTTAAATGGGCCCTTACTAAATTCACAAAACAAAAACTTAGAAAAGCTCAGATAGTTATGGAAAGATTAATGCTGAGTTTCACTAAAAAAAGACCGGAAGAGAGCCACCGACATTACATCAGTTACAAAGATCAAAGACATCATGGAGAAAACAGTCAACTGAATTGCAGTGGGCCCTCCATGTTGCTAGGAGGAAAGATAAAACTTGGACTAAAATGTCGCTAGAGTCCAAGAAATCATTAGATATCACCAGACCGATGAGACAGTCATACGTCTCAGTGACAGAGAACAGCCCCTACCTAGAGAAGACTGTTAAAGTACTATCTGGACTCATGACTCTAAGAGGCTAGATCATTTAAAGATTGAATTGGCTGATGATGCTGATAGGAACCATGCTAAAAAATTACATCATCAAAATCCTGTACGGATTTTTTTTTAAAAATATGTATATAACATAAACATTTGCTTCGTAGTGCATGGATATGATAAACCTGAAACGGCCAAAAATTGTGTTGTCTGAAAACAGAAATTGCAGTTACTGTTGGGTATTATTATTTTAACAATGTGTCTTTTATTTTAAAAACTTAATAATGGAAGTTATTCCTTACAGTCTGTGAGAAACTCGCACAGAGTTATTATTATAATTCGATATTTCAAACAATCTGATTGACTGAATGATGATTCAAAGGTATTATTATAATCCCGTGCTCGCTAATCGAATATTGTTGGTCCAAGGTGCATCATAACGAACTTATACTACGTTCGGTTGAACAGTTTTGTGTGATAAAGCTTTTTTTGTGCTTGATTTTAAAAACTTATCTGAAACAAACAACATATCTTCAGAAACTATCACGCTGCGCGGAAAAAAATGGTGCCACTAGTATCGAGTACGCCAGGAAGACTGAAATATTTTCATAACTAGCAGTTATTGCAATTTGGAAGTTTCTCCTGATCTCAACCTGTCTAAAAATGGTACTATTCTCTTGAAATTCGGATTAATTTATTAAGTATAATTTATTCTTCAAGTTTCCGACTCTCACTATGCGAAAAAGTCGGTAAAAATTAAATCAAACCTGCCAAAATATGAGTGTATCACACAGATATCAGATGCCACAAGCACTGATAAGTTAAAAACCTCTTGAAATATTGGTTAAGTCTTTTGTTGTAATGTTTTTGCTTTTAGTTTCTCTTCTTTGTAAAATGGCACGTAATTTACAAATGGAAAACTTATTTCCGAGTTGTATTTCAGCGACACCCGCCGTGTTGTATCGATAAACGCAATGAGAAACAATCGATTCCTTCCTTTGTAAACAAATACAGCATTTCCGAAGAGGCGTCACGGGGGGGGGGGGGGGGGCGAAATAAACTTTCTTTTGGTTCAGGTCGCATTTCAACCTGACCACAACCTGTGAGAAAACAAAGCTATTTAGGCTGGTACGATCCCTGTGCTGGTAATTTTGTTGTTGTTTATGCAGTGCGGGGGGCATTACGCAGTTGCGCAAATGTCTCATATTTCGGCATTTTTACTTTATTTTGTGGTAACTTTCAGTAAAATGTGACTGTCGAACGTGAAGAAGACATTATATCGAAGCAGTTAATACAGATTTCCAGGTTAGTATCATTTTTTGATAGGTGGAGAATGGCTACTCAACGTGCAGTTGCTCAGTGGTTGCGTTAAGCCGTTTGCTTTCAATGCAGTATCTCAGATTCAAATCCCAATGGGGCCACGACTAAAAATAGTTCTGGTTGTTCATATGAGCTACACTATATTCGGTGGTTCGGATTCCACGTTAAAATGTAGGTCCAACAAAGACAAAGGCGAAAATAGGTGGGTAGGAAAGTTGACACCTGAGCATGGGCTCCATCGCAATTAAAATTAAATTAGTTTTTAATGACAATACAAAGAATGTATTAATGCGCATGCGGTATAAGTTTTGATTTTCGAGCATCAATGTTAGCGAAAGGTGGGGTTAGTGGGTCAAGTTTACATCGTGATACAGTGAATGTATTATTATGCTTGCTTTAGTCCAGTTGCAGCCCATACTGAAGGTGTATCATGTAATTAATTGTTATAATTTATGCTACCCAAACTAGGAATTCTTATGCAGATATTACTCGAAATGTAGTTTTGAATGCATTTAATCTGTTTATATTTCTCTTCATCGTTTGATTTTGTAGAGTAAGTATTACCGAAGATAGTTGTTAGGTTGAAATGCAGCATGGATCGGAATGTTCTTGTTATAGTATAAGGCATGAGGAATTTATTTATTATTAGTAATTAATAAGCTGCTTTCATGAGCGCCATGTTAATAACGGCTTGTATCGCGATGTATACTACTCCCTAATTAGCATAAGAAACGAGGACATTAGTTTTTAATTATATTTTGTTTTCATGAGAGCAATGTTACTGATTACATTACTTCATATGAATGGAAGTAATTTCTCACATCTTTTGCGAGCTATGCTGAGTCAAACATAGTTATAACTAACAATAAGTTGTGAGGATTTCTATACCTAATTTTATTTCCTTCACTAGCACAACACTACTGACCTATCGATGTAAGAAGTTCCAAACTGTATCGGAATGCAAATAGCTACCTGTATTTCTTCCTCGACCCTTCGCAATCACACAAAAAATAAATAAAACATAGGCTAAAACTTTGCAATGAAAAAAGAAAATTTTACGCAAAAACTGAAAATCCTTAATGTAACAAATAATTGCTTTTTTACCTACCGGAAAGCACTATACTCCAGCCAATGTAGAACAAAAGATAAATTTGAGTAATGTACATTAACGATAAAGACACGGGACAAAAAAAAAACATTCATCTTGCTAAATAACTTGGGATTTCATTTGTTGAAAACAAGGAATAGATAAAAATATGTGAGTGCCAACTGAGAATAAGAGGATACAAAAATAAAACTTAATCGAAATTCTTTCATCATTTTGATTGTTATCAAACTGCAAACAATGATAACTGTTAACAGTGTGTTTGCATAAAAAATTAAGACATAAAAAAGTGGAAATTATTTGTGCTTAACCTTTTTCATTATTCATTCAGAGATATTGCTTAAATATATCTGGACATTCCATTCAAGCATGAAGGCTATTTACTTTAAAAATGTTTTTTTTTTATTTACTAGTAAATGAAACCTGTTTCATTGTTGGTATTATTTCAAGAAAACAATGTTCTGACTACGGTACTTTACTAACGCATGCGCTCTTTCTGTATGAATTTAAAAGAAAATAACAACTTTTATACCGTTTAGTTAATTATTCTATTGTCATACTAAAATATTTAACACAAACCTTCAAATATCTAATACAAAATGAAAATATATAGCTTTTGATTATACTAGCAAAAATAAGTCTAAAATTGACAACTCTTACAGCTAATCCCGTCTTTATTTTCCTGTGAAAATACCTTAAAAAATAGTCCTCTACTTGACGAGTTCTGTGCATTTGGAGTAGAAAAAAAAATATTTTGACTCCTTTTAGATTTCTATGGGAGCTCATACAAAAAATAATATTACAAAATTTTAAATACTATGTTGAATTTTGAGTCAACGCAGCACATAAAATTTTCCTTTGGATATAAAACCAAAAAAAAAGCTTGAATGCTTATATAGTCTCAGGTTGTCATGTGATTGCACTAATTTCAGCACCACTCACCTTCATTATACTGTTTTTCACACTTGTTCCTCGTGTTTGGAAGTCAGCGACTGGCTCGGACGATAAACGAGCTGATAGGTTAATGGAGCTTCGTTCTTGTTGGCTGCTCAAAAGAATCCTTATAAAAATATGGCCAAGCCCCTTGGCTGTTTACTGAGAAAGATCTTATTCTGAGCTATGTATACACATTTCAGTGTTTACTCACTTCACTTTCTGAAACAGAACTGTTTCTCTCGATGTTATGAATCGTTGATTAAAAAAATAATAAAAAAACCCATTAAAAGCATAATGTGAATAATTTATTCTAAGACATGTAAAATTCCCCCCCCCCTTTTTTTTTTGCTTCTGGCTTTACGCCTCGTCAAGGTCATTAGAGACGGGGACTGGGCAAAGGAACTGGAAGGAATTCAGCCATGGCCTGTTGAAGGAACCTTCCCGGCTTTCGCCTGGAATGATTAGGGTAAACCATGGAACACCAAAATCCGGATGGCCGGACGGGGATTCGAACATGCGTCTTTCCGAATGCGAGAACAGTGTGATACCGCTCACGCACCATGCTCGACGTAATATTCGAAAGCAGTGCGAGGGAAATCTTGGCTTCTGTGTTCTTGTAAAACTAATACAGGTATTTCTATAGACAGAAGTTTTTCTATCTATCTTATTAGCATATATTATGACCAATCATATGACTATTTCCCATTACACTCAGAAGGAGTGGTATGATGGCTCAGTAGTTAAGCCATCTGACTGGAGATTGAAAGGTCTTCGGTTCGAATTCCTGTCTCGGAAGGGATTTTCTTAGGCCCTTATCCCGAATTTCACCTGTGGCACAGCTTGCTGTGTATTTGTGAAGTAAGTCAGAACGCTTCCTTGGTTCGATTTCCACCATTAAACTGTAGGCCACCTTGACTCGGTAGGATTACCGTGCTAGGTTAGGGCAGCTACGGCAGATGCGTATGCGCGGATATCCCGGCCAATTATTATAATACCGAGGGAAACTGTTTAGAAACTGACCTAAATACACACTATAGAGTGTAGACTTAGCTAAAACCAGAGACAAGACGTGGATCTATGCTTACAAGAATTGTTTTTGTGGGATTTTATTTGTTTCTGTATCATGATTTGTTTCTGTATCATTCTAAGAGGCAAATTCGTGTGGCAGCGACCTATTTTTAGCTCTACTACCCCGAGTGGCAACCATCAGAGGGGTGGCAAGAATAGCTCCGGGCGACAAATTCAAGTTTGAAGGAGCGGCAGTTTCCAGTTTTTACCCCACCTCGGAAAATTCATAGATCCGCCATTGGTGTTTCTGTTCCCAGGCTACAACCAGCAAACACAATTGGTTATTGGGCGTCAATTAATTACGTGAGGGGAAATAGGGGGGGAGGGCGGCGAAATCTCACGAAACCTCGCCAAGGGGGAGGGGGGGGAACTCTCATGTGAGACGTGAGGTTTTTAAATTCTTGTAGGACTGTAGAAAAAAATCTACAAATAAGGGGAAAGTCGACTTGGGGGGGGGGGTGTCATTTTAGAGGGAGGGGAGGTCCTACCAGATATCTCACAAAGTCTCACCAGAGGAGGGGGAGGGGGGTCCGAAATTCCGGAAAAATACCTCACGTAATTAATTGACGCCCCTTATATACATTTACTGGATTGATATTAGTTTTGGTAATAGCCTTTTGAAGTTACCATCCTGACATTCACTTTGAGTGATTTCGGGAAATCGTGGAAAACTGGAATTGAGCTACGTCCTCCCAAGTGTTATGCGCTATGCAAATTTCTATTTTTAACAATAAAAAATAATATGTCATTTCATTCGTTTAATAATTTATAGATCGGCACCCAAGGATTAAAAAAATCAAGTCGGCTGCGAATTTAACTATGCGAGAATTTATTTTCATTCAACTTCTTTCCTAATGGAGTTACCTGAAATCTATGTGACTTACTGCAGTTAATATCATGATCCGGTATTACGTGAATATATTCATGTCTGGTCTAGAATAAACGTGATCAGCTATTAGTGAACGGTACTCTCGTGTTCAAACAATATGTGCTTGAAACTAATCTCACATAACAAGATCCTGCCAGATAATAAAAGAATTCTGGAACATGATTTTGTCATACGCTGCGATAAGATAGCGAGAGAAATGCAGCACCACTTCTTAATGGTAAAAAAAGAAGAGAAATACATATACTGTGCTGCAAAACTATAAGATACACTCTATTCCGACTATTTTCTTGTAAGGGACACACCAAGAGGCGTCTTTGTAACTACCATTGGGCATAGGCCAGTATTCGTGGAAACAGAAAGATTTAATTCATCTAATAACTGATTACTAACGGTCCATATTATTTTTAATTTTTTTACTTATGGCTTTATGCATCGTCGACGTCGAGGTCATTAGAGGCGGTATGGGACTGGGAACAAGGAACGGGAAGGAATTCAGCCATGGCCTGTTGAAGGAACCTTCCCGGCTATCGCCTGGAGTGATTCGGAGAAACCATGGAAAACCCGAATCTGGATGCCCGGACGGGGATTCGAACCAGCGCGGCGTCCTTCCGAATGCGAGGCCAGAACGTTAGCCGCTCACCCACCACTCTAGGTCTAATGTTAGTTACGAACAACTTGCACAGTAACTAGAGAATGCTGCTATTAAGTAATTCATAGTTCACGTGGAACTGAAAATTAATATTAGGATTACAAAGAGATAATTACATCAAGTAATAATATATATATTGTGTGGGAGCAGTTAATAGCTCCAAAAATTCAATGACGCCAACTCGTTATTATTGAAAAAAAATACCATTAGAAGCTGTTGAACGGCAACTTCTGTTTGTCAGGTTGGTATCATACTTAACCACAGCAATTAAATTCTACTTGGGTATTTTAACCCAAACTTCCGCATTAATTTGTACGATATCTAATGAGTTATCACAAAGAAGGACTTATTATAAGGACTTTAAACTTGACAAAATAAAATAAAATATAATATGAAGAAATGGACCCGTCAATGTGGCCGCGCGCTTTAAGGCACCACTGCACTGATTCAAGGATGTAGAGCGCGACCAGGATGAAGTCCTGCTCCCCGAGTATCGGCCGTCCTGGTCGCGTTTTTCCCTCAATAATGAAGGGGAATGCTGGGACGGTTCCCAGCGTCCGCCTTAGAACTATACATTACACAAATAAAAATACAGTTGAAAGAATGTAGGCTTTCTCGGTGAGTCAGATTCGTAAAATCTTCTAGGGCTTTCCACCGGGATAGCGTGTCAGTAAAAAATACATGGCGACGTTTCGGAGCCTGCCTTCGGCTACATCCTTCGGTGAAGTGTCGGATGTCGGAAGTGTCCCCGCTTAAAAGGTCTTTGGTTGCCAGGTGACGTCAAGTCACGTGCGTCGGGACCAATCGGTACACAGTCGGTGGGACAGGGAAGGACACTTCGCCGGAAGATGGAGCTGGAGGCAGGCTCCGAAACGTCGCTATGTATTTTTACTGACGTGCTATCCAGGTGGAAAGCCCTAGAAGATCTTACGCAAAAATACAATTATCAAACACAGAACTAAGTTAGACGTTTCGCGCACAGATGGCAACAAAACATTCCTCCGATAGTGTGTAAATGCTCCGGGACAAATCCGGTTCTACCACTGGTAGGGCACATTTCTTACAACACTCATAATTTTATAATTACACATCGGACGCCTGTGCACAGATGTCGGTATTTCGTGGACAGGGCCGGTTTAAGGCTACCGCATGAACCGCAGTCGCGGGGGGCCCCAAGCTTGAGGGGGCCCCGCCACAATCCCCTTCAAACTTTGTCCTTACTTAACGAACAATTTTCCTGCTAAAATAAACAATCTACTAATTCATAATGTTAACAAGCTACGTTCACAATAGACGTTTCCGAAGCGTGAAGTTCCAGGAGAAGTCCTTAATCAGATTCGTTGAGAAAGTCGTATCTGATGTAATTACAATAGGCCAATATATTTAAAGACGTGTATTGCTCTGAACCTGTTTCAGCAATTTATGTAATTTCGTTCGAATAAACTCATTCATCTTTTGACGTTTCATATAAAAAAGTTATTGAATTAAAATGTGTATGCCTGCTCACGTGTCTCCAGCCCCAAAAACCTGTATGTACTAGCAAAGAAAGGCAAGAAAAGAAATGTCGTATACAAAAAGTATATAAAAATATAATAGCTATATATGGAATACAAAAACAATTTCATTTGACACAATAGATAGCAGGGCTTAGCCAGAAATGAAAGTGACATTAGTTGGGAAATCCATACGAGATGCATTGATAAAACACCAAAGACTCGACGAAGTTGGTCCCGTTCAGCTAATACTCAATAAACTGCTGGCCCATTTGTACACAATTTTAGAGAATCCTCAGCCCATCTCTTTGATCGTTATTTGAGCTCTACACACAGATTATATATATATATATATATATATATATATATATATATATATATATATGTGTGTGTGTGTGTGTGTGTATGAAGTCACGAAAATTAGCAAAAGTGTAGACAAAAGTACATCTGGGAACGAAGTAGGGGGCCCCAAAATTCCTTAAGCCGGTCCTGTTCGGGCTGGAAAAAAGACGAAGAGGAATTAACATATACATTGATGAAAACCCTTATATGAAACGATGTGCGAAACTTTCTGTTCTTTTTTAATTATTGTGTTCACAAATCTGGCACAGACAGACACGAATCGCCAAGAGATGTTTAAATGCTAAATAATTTAAAATTTAATAGAAATTTTGCACCACTATGATAAATATAAATAAGTGTAGCGTATTCTTGGCTAGGAGAACCCTAATAGGTATTCGACCACAATTTGACATTATCTCTCGGCCCTCTATTACATCAACAAGTTAAAGCGTACCTAGATAGAGACTGAAGAGCGCATCGAGGTGTAGGTTATTAATGCAAAATGGTTGATGATGCGGTGACACGAATTTTATATTCTGTCTTTTATGTTCTTTAACGTTTCCGTTTTCCTGCATCAGCTTTGTTGTTATTTTCTTAGCTTTCTCAATAACTTCCTTTACTATTAGTTGTGTGTGTTCTCATTAGTTTCTTCTTTCTTTAGTAGGAAATCGTTAGCGATAGTGTTTTTCGTGATATTGTCTTTGAGTATGACGCGTATAATCTTTGCCGCTTACCTTCCTATCTCAATCCTCATTAGCTAGGTCATCTGCAGCGTGTTATTTACTCGGGAGTTCTTGTGTACTAACTCATTACTTTGTCGTGCGCGTGAGCTTCCTCATTACTCTTTTCTGGCTGCTACCTTTTGTTTGGTTGTCGCTGTTAGTTTCCTCATTGGTAGAGCCAACATCAACTGCTTGCGGCACCTTTTCGAGCTGCGGCTGATCATTCCACGTTCCCAGCACTGGAGGTCTGAAAATCTCGTGCGACCGTCTTCAGAGTTTATTCTCTGACTCCCTCTACCATGATTTAACAAAGGTAAACAGTCCTAAATATGTACAAGATTCTGAATTGCCCGGTTTCGTGCCCTTCTCGGAAGCGATTACAGGTTATCGAGACTTGCCATGGAAGTAGTTTTGCCGAGTTGTAAACAGCTCGGGTTCTAGACTGTCCATCGTTATTTAGTTAAACCTTTGAACTGAAACTCATCGGCGAATATGATTACCAAAATCGATTGGTGGAATCTGTATCGTTGTAGTTATAGTCACACCGCACTGTGCTTTGACTTGTTGATAGAGAAACACCTGAAACTTTCTCCGACGTTCTTTTTATCGGATTTTGCTGGAAGAAATAACTCTTCTAAAAAAGCATACAAATAGTTTGTTCTTATATTTATAGCCATGCTTCACATAATAGACAAGGATTCTTTGGAGTGCTTAACTACACTTGATTGCTTAATTATTGGTTATTAGTGAGGAGTTAATAATTAACGGGATTCATAATTAAATGAATTTATTGCAAACTGAAGACATTATAAATTGATTTTTTTTCGTATTGGTCCTGGAGGTCTACAACAAACGGCACGTGAGCAGGTATCAGGGTGAAAGGACGTGAGTCCTAAAAGCATTTGTCAGATCCGGAGCATTTGCTCTGCTGGAGGTATACTGTGTTGCCATCTGTCTACGAAACGTGTAACTATGTTCTGTGTGTGATAAGTTTATTTTTATTTGTGAAATGTGTGGTTTATGAAACGGAAATTGAAGATCGTGCCAGCATACGCCACGATAATTGTGGAAACCCACCTAAAAGGCGCTGGGATGCGGGGACCAGGAGACGATCTTGGTCGCTTTGTATCTCCTCAGACCAGTGTGGTGGTGCCTTAAAGCGCGTACCCACACTGGTGGATCTAATTGTATTTATTTTAGATAATTTACAAATTACGCAGGATCTAACAAAAATCGGCCACGAGCTCTGGAACTCTACACTCTCAGTTCGCTTACGAATGAAATAAATTTGTGAACATTGTGGGTAGTAACAATCTGCCGCAAAACACATCACGTGACCGCCGATTCTGGGCGTAGAGACAACACCACCTAGAGTTGGTGTTGGTAGAGGTCATATATTGTCTCTGGTAGAGGTCTACTGTGGTGGGTGAGCAGTACCGATCTGGCCTCGCATGTCATTATGTCGTTATGTTGAATTTTTAGATTTTCGTCTTCAAACTTTTCACTAGGATTTTAGCGACTTTGATATTGCATGGACGGGGCTCAAGAGTTAAATATTTTCCAAAATTCAACCCAACTCCTTTATCATGTTGAGATTCAGTCCTTTTTCCTTAGCTGCTTTAATAATAAGGTTTCTGTGACTTATCCGTCTAGTGCAGCTAAATAAAAAAACTTCGTTTTTTTCGGCAGACGCGTTTCGATTTATTCAATCATCTTCGGTGCCCTATAACAGTTTTATTTACATGTTTTGTTATTGTTTATAATCATAATCTGTTATGAAGTGCTATGAATATTACATTATACTTACAGTTTTTGTTTCCTATTTTTACACTGAAGTCTGGGGAGGTTCCATTTCAGTGATTTTTTCTGTTGCTTTTATGTGTTCCGCACATGTCTTTCTATTCGCACTTACTTGCTTCATTTTTGAAAAACACACTATTGTTTACGCACTTTTCTGTTTGTGTAACCACTGTACGAGCGTTTGTTATTGTTTACATTACTGTGATCAGAGATGCTTTTAATTTCCGGCAAGTATCTTATCGATTTTGTTTGTTTGTGTTTTAAATTATATCTATGTTTTAGCGTTGTGTGTGTGTGTGTTTTATATATATTATGGAATTGTTTTAAGTGTTTTGAATAAAGTATGATTCGTGAGGTGAATGTAGTCATTGATTATATTTTTCTCTTCATATATTGCTTTCTGTATGTAGAAATTTTCTTGTACTGTCAGCATGTTTTTGTTATGGTTATTAATTTTCAGTATTTGCATGTCTTTCCATATATCAGTGTGTTCGTATTTGTTCTCAAGTAGATGTTCTACAAATGTAAAGTGGTTTCTGCACCTTAATGCCCTCAGGTGTTCTTGTTTACTTAGCTGCACTAGACGGATAAGTTCACAGAAACCTTACAACTAATTTATGTTCTGTGTCGATCTGCCGATCATCGTTTCGCTCTAGAAACACTTTCTCTGCAGGTTCCGTTCCCCTTGTCGTTGCAACAGACAGTGATGAAATAAAACAAGTAAGGTCATGCACGGAAAAGAAATATTTTTGAATGTCTGCTAATAAATTTCTGACAAGGTAGATTCTTCGAAACGACAGGCGATTCAAATCTTTTCTTCCACTCGATAATTCGTCCCAACTGATACAATTCAGAGCTACCAACTGGTTACAACATGAATGTTAAAACAGATTTTCTGACTGCACTTTAAGATATCTGAGTATTCTTTCTGCTTATTAAATCATTCAATAGAGGAAAAAATTTCAACATTTACGCGGACAATTTCTTCCTCCACATGTTCACTACAGAAATAAGTCGTATGCATGTAGATGCAGGAAGTAAAGAAATTTGAGACAATAGAATTTTAGAAAACATTTCAGAGGACAGCTTTTCATTGATTTTGTATAACAAGTAAACATTACCACTTCATAAAAACTAATGGGATGAATTTAGTTTTTGATGTAGCATTCATCCGTCCCCTCTAACACAGGAAGATAAAAAAAAAACAGTCTCAATAGGGAATCGAACAAAAACTCTCGGCGGAAACAATGCTTTAAAGATCATTTAGTGTTTAAATATGACCAAGTACCTGGAAATATTTGCTGAAAAAAGTCAACCCGACAGTATCAAACTAGATTCTATTATTGCAATCATGTTTGTGTTTCACTGAGTTTTAATAACAAAAATAGGATTAGAATTATAAGAACTTCAAGATTTCAATTTAATTTAACTGACATTGAGCACATGCTCCAATGGCAATTTTCCTACACACCTGATTTTCTATTTCTTGATTTTATCGTATATATATATATTAAAAAAGAACAAATCACTGCTTTCAATACCACCACTCAACAATTTTTACCATTTACTAATTTTAATTTTAAATTCTTTCGTGTTTCTGGTAAATGTTTTGTCCCTTCGTATTTTGTTCCAATTTCTGACTCCTTTCCACACAAATAAAAATTTTCCCACTCGCTTATATCTGAAGTGCCAGATTGTGGTCATGGTCATCTTGTCCCTTTCTAGTGCTATTCCTAATTCTTCTACCAATATCTACCTAAACCTCATCGCTGATTTACGCCTTATACATCCCCAACACTCCTTTCACCTATCTCCTATCTTCCAAAGAATCTTAATAAAGCTGCTGGATCATACCAGTTACTGATTGTGTTCAAACAAATCTCTTTGCATCCCTTTATCTGATGCACCAAAAGTGCGTCACTTACTACTGTCCATATTCAATCAATGCTCTGGCAAAATTTTTGTAAGTCAATTCCCTTAATTCTCTGATACATCATTACATCCTTCTCTCCAATAAATGAAAGAGGATTATGAAATCTCTCGCTACAATCTACCCATTGTGACCTGTAGTTCCGGTCACTGAGAAAAAAGATATGCAAAAATTTGAAGCGATGTTTATAAGTTCCCTAATGAAATTTGCACCAAAAAATTTAATAACATGCATAAGGAATAATATTATCTGCTTCAAAGTTAATCGACAGAAAACAATCAGCTCACTAAATGAATAAATCTGTACGTTTTAAATGTGACCTGTATATTTCTTCTTTTTTATATACTATGACAAGTCTGGAGTTATATATGATTCTGTGAAATGTAGCCGGATATCAGGTTTTAAACATTCAGTTGAGGGTAACTACGTAATTTTAGAATTTGTTTAATTAATTTTTTTGTAATTATCGTTCTGCTGTAAGAATATGCAGTAGTAGAAACAAATGTCTTTTCGCGAGAATGGAACACATTTCTAGAAATATCTGGTTTCTCGCTTTCAGACCTAATAACAACGACAAGATTAGCTTGCTGCATTTACCACTGGAAAACAAGCGAGCCATAAATCTAGCTGACGGTCTGTTACATAACAAGCTATTACAGACAGAAAACACTACTGTTAGCATGATATGATTTAACACTACCATAATACCCCTCCCTGTGTACCGATCGTGGTGGCTGAGCGGTAAAAATCTTGCCTCCCATTAGGGAGAACGTGGGTTCGAATCCCCGTCCGGACATCTAGATTACTGTTTTCCTATTAGGATAGTGGTTCCTTCAAAGGCTACGGCCGAATTCCGTACGTTGCCCCCAGTACTTTCCTGCCTCTAATGTCGCCGACGTCAACAAGGTGTAAATTGATTTAAAACAACGCCCCTACAAGTATTTCATACCACATTGAAAACAGATAAAAAAAAGGTAAGTTTTCGTTGCTGACATTTTTTCGACTATTGCACTAATATCACGGTAAAATATATATAAAGGATTGAAACGCAACATACACGTAGAAAAATTAGTTTGAAATAACTCAGTTCAGTTGAAGTGCATCTTATCTCTCCCGTGGCACTGCTGCACTTTCTCGTTTCGATTGCAATTAATAAAAACTTTTGCACCAGATAAAATCTTCGTCATTATTTCTGAATCACGCAAGCAGAAGAGATTTTATATAATACGTGTGAAGCTGATTTTCTAATGCACAAATGGGTGGATAATTCCAACATAATGAAGTCCTAAATTTCAATGCACCAACAGCAGACCACGAAAAATTTTAATATCAGAATTCATTTACATACCTCATTAACTTTTTAATGGTTGTTTAAACACAGAATTTTATTGAATAGAATATTGGAGAATGGAAAGGTCAGAAACAATACGAACAGACGATTTTTAAATGATGAAGGATAATTGAAAAAGTTTGAAATGAACTTGTGGATATGATAGACAAATCGTCTAGCTTATGATGGAAATTCTAAAAGAAAGCAATACGCAGTTAAGACACAGGGTTGTAAGATATGTACTACTACAACAAAGTAGCTGAAGGATTGGTATTTTAAGGGAAGAATTGCTTCTGAACTACCAATATGCAATAAGAAGGCATTAATATAAATCGTACTTCAAGTTTTTAATTGTATTGAGTAGGTAATTTTTATCGTTGCTTTTGTTAAACTTTATGTAATGTCATTTCGTTGTTGAATTATATTTGGTAATCATTTAAGTTATAGCTTCCTTCATCGTTGTTTGTGCTAGTTCTGTTATTGAAAGTGTCACAATACTAAAAGGACTCAATTTTAGAAATTTTAAAGTTCTTAAACCGACATGTGTTTTTAAACATTTAGTTTATACAATTTATACAAACATGAATACTTGTCGTGGTTGGATACATAATTTACGCCAAGTTTTATACTCATTAGTTACATATTCAAATCTGAAAATTCCACCTAAGCATGAATAACAGCATGGTATAATTCCACAAAAGAATCGAAAGTATTTTGTTGTGTGTTTTCACTTTCTATTTCGGCTTGTTCATAATTTTAAATCGTTTCAAGAGAGATTAAAAAATGCCCCTGATACAAGATACTGGTACAGTCGTTTGATTGATGCTTCATCGATGTTATGTTCTGACAGCAAACTGTCTTATCCAACGCTATTACGTGCCAGTGATTTCCATATCATATATAAACCGTCAATCGCATTATTACGTTCGTGTTTCATTTTCTTCTAACAGCTACGAACTACAGGTCCAGAAAAACGATTCCTGCGCGGTAAATGTTCGATATATTTTCACAATCATCGCTTCCTGACACATAATGACGTGTAATTACTGCGGTAACTACCCAAATCTCGAGTCAGTGCTGACGTCATCCTGCTCCCGTTTGTTCTAGTTAAGAATTTGCGTCATACACTCGTTTCCCATGGAGACTTATCTCGCTTGTAGTGATAAGGGAACATGCTTGCGAGTTTAATGGTGGTGTAACGAATTTCATGAGCACTAAAATGAGATTAAACCAAATCAATACAACTCCAATAACGATTTTACTTGATTCTGAGGCCTTTATTATTCTGTTTGTGAAACTTAATTTCCGTTGCCGACAATGTTGACCAGTCAAACATGAATAATGTATGTTTACGGAAATCACCTGCAACCGAAATCAGGATGGCCGACTCACCTATGGAAGCATTTGAACCCTTCGACCCGTATCCAGTATCTCGGCGGTATATGGCTTCAAGTCTATCGAGTTATGCTACCTGGGTATTAGAGAATGCAACACTCAAAATTTTGTTAGCTTATCTCCCAAAATTCGAATACTTTATCCTTTGAACAAGGTGCTGTTTTCCACATGTACTGTCGTCTTCTAATTTCTGTCTTTTTTGCTTCTTTTCTTAAGTAAGGTCAGAGGCCTGTTTCTGTGTCATCGAATCCTTTTTCTATCCTATCCGAATAGCTTCCGACCGTAGTTGAGGATGTCCATTATTCGAAGACGTAATGAAAAATACATTCATGAAACGTCTTGAAAAATTATATTTTTCTGTACAGAGTGACAATAGACAAATTTTCGTATAATTCAAGATTTGGTAGTTTTCTGCTTTCCGACCGATTCCGAGAACTCTTCTGACAGATTATTGTCTGTGACATCTCTCTAAACGGTTGAAAAACAACAAATAAACTGAAACTTCAGTCTTTTTTTTTTTTAATAATACAATTACACTTCGCCGACAGAGTATCAATAGAGTCAGGAAAGGGCTGTTGGCAAGGAACAAGAACGAAATCGATACGCCCTGTACTGGACTTGATCAAAGAAAGATGCCAGCAGTCCATGGTTTCCCCGACTCTCTCTAGGCGAATGCCGGGAGTGTTCCTTTAAAAAAGTTATGGTCGAATTCCTTCCCGTTCCTTGCCCCTAGACCTTCCTCGCCTTTAATTACCTCGACGTCTACAAGACGTAAAGCCATAAAAAAATAATAGTAAAATAAAATGAACTGAATTTGATACACTGCGACTGCCAGTATGCGATTTACAATTTAAAAATAAGAATGGAAGCAAAAGTAGCAGGCATCTCCGAACTATGTCAGCTTTGTCTTAATTTGCTTCGTGTTAATTTATGTAACGCACATTTTAGTTGTGAAAAGAGACGACGATACGAGAATTATCTTAGCTTATTACGGAGAAATATCTGAAAAGGGTAATCCTTGTACTCGGCACATACAAGAATTGTCGTAAGGAATAAACGACACAAGCAGAAGAAACAAGCAGTGTTTGGTTGCCGTGGTTCCATTGCCAAACGTGTCCAGCCGACCCTTTAAATCAATTAGGCAGTACGGGAAATGTTAAAACAAAAATGCTTTATTTCAACTGTCTACATTAATGTTTATGAAATTTAACTGGAGCAATTTGATAGGATAAACGTTCTGAAGGGATATAAAAACGTTGTGAAGAATTTGCATGATTAAGTGTGTTACTGGATTTCACAAGGAACTTTATGAGTAAAACAGCAAACTGATGGCAGATAAATCCGAATGAATCCTGCAACAATCATGGGAGTGAATTGATTCTAAGAAATAAGAAACGAAGTTTTACTCTCATTGAAAGAGGAAGTCAAAACAGGGGTTGAATTGCGTTTTTTTAAAATGACGTTGAAGATTTATAACGTACTTTTTTTTGCTTATGTCTTTACGCCTCGTTGACGTCGAGCTAATTAGAGGCGGGAAAGGAACAAGAAACGGGATGGAATTCGGCCATGGTCTTTTGAAGGAACCATCCAGGGTGATCGGGAAAAATCATGGAAAACCAAAATCTGGATGGCCGGACAGGGATTTGAAGCCGCGTTCTCCCTACAGCTCATCCTCCACTCTCTGTTTTATGTGATACGACGTTGTTTGAGTATTCCGTTATTGTCTGTAAGGCAGCTTATGAGAAACTTCAGGGTGTCATTGATAGGGTATCCACGTTTACGGGGAAATTTAAAAACAAACTGGGGCTAGTAAAAGGCTTAGTCATTTAATTCATAGTACCTGGGTGACCGATCTTCGCTCGGCATCTTTCGATTTCTATTTAATATCCAAGATTTCGAGTAAAGTTTGATTAAAGTAAAAGGCTTGAAGACTTCCTAGGCGTTTTGAGGTGCACAGTTAACCAAAGAGAAACTTCACTAACATCATTAGGCTTACTGGTACCTGAACCTTCTACGTAATGAGGTTAGAGCCGTTTTCGAGAAAGCAAATACAAAAATTGCATTTTTTTTTAATCGTGTTAAAAACTTGAATAGCAAAACGTTATCTACATATGAAATTTCATCCAAATCGTTAGATCGATTTGCGAGACCGCCTCATAAATTGCTTTCAAAGAAAAATGCTATTATTATGTTAAACAGAAATCTTAATGCCAGTCAGGGATTGATTAACGCTGCGAGATTTGTGTTAATTCAGGGCATTCTACGAAAACCCTTGATGATGGATTCTTATGTACCTCGACGAGAAAAATTTAAAGTACAAAATATTTTTAAATTTATATATCTCGCTTAGTTCTCGAGATATCATATCGCAAAATTGACGTGGTTGGTTGAAATGCGACCTGGACCAAAAGATAAATTTCGTCACAGCTAAGTTTGATGATGAATTCACATGAAACTCGTCGAGAAAAATCGAAAATAAAGAATTTATTTTTCTGATACCTCAAGTGAAAAGCACTATGTCGATACGGTGGAAATGTACTTTTAATGTTTTATTTTGTTCCAAATGGTTGTTGTTAGGTTGAAATACAGCATGGACCAGAAGAAACGTCGCCAAAAGCACAAGGAACTATACCTATAACTGATTTTTGACATGCTATATCTCGTAAACCAAGCGAGATATCAAGAACATTTATTCTTTATTTTCGATATGTTTCGTCGCGTTCTATAAGAATTCATCATCAGATTGTGACGTCACGGCAATGATAGAACATCATCAGTGCTAAATCAATTCACTCCGCTAAAACTATGCTCATACCTCGCGTGGTAGCATTTAATGACAAACTAACAACCACTTTTTACGGTACAAAAAGTAAACGGTGATTAGTTTATAACTGGTACCGGTAATATTATTTTCAAAGAAGTTTATCACCTCTGACAAAACCAATCATTAATTTTTAATTATCTTCATTTTTAAATGTTTTACAATTAAACTTGCAATGTTACTATTTCCACGCCTCAGCCAGTATACAAGAACTGTTCGCTTAAATATTCTTTGAAATCAGAGAGAATCTATTTGAAGGCTTTCTGGTACCTGAATTGTCTACGAGATGGCGCTAGTGCCATTTTCGAGATATCAAGTGAAAAAATTGTTTGTATTTTGCAAACTCGCTTTTTTGTACGGAAGACAACTATTTAGGTAATCTTAAAAGTCAAAACATTATCTAAATATCAAATTTCATCCAAATCGTCATAGCCGTTTCCGAGATCCGAAATATATATATATATACAAGAATTGCTCGTTTAAAGATATAATAAGATAAGATTCCACATGACATGGGATTAAACGGCTTTCCTCTTCTCCAGATTACGGTTTTCCATGGTTCCTTAAATCTGTTTTAACGTTCTGGCCTCGCATTCAGAGGGACGTGGGCTCGAATCTCCTTCCGGCCATTCAGATTTGTGTTTTCAATGGCTTCCCCAACTCTCTCCAGGCGAATGCCGGGATGGTTCCTTCAAAAGGCCATGGCCGAATTCCTTCCAGTTCCTTGGCCACCTTCCTTTCCCGCCTCTAATGACCTTTGCGTTGACAAGGCGTAAAGCCATAAGCAAAAAAAAACCTTATATCAGTTCAGGCGTAACAGTTCCGCGAAGATTGCCACTAACAGTTCCGTAAACGTGTAAATATCCAAAATCGCAATCATCAAATAAAAAAGGTTTAGCTTCAAACCGAAGGTTGGTTGGACCCTCCCGAAGGAAATATACATAATCTGGTATTGGAGGTATGGTGGCCAGTTCATTTTTTTCCTTACCTACCTCAGTAATCCTACCTGGTGTAGGGGATCCACAGTTTAACATGGATTCCGAACCTCAGAAGCCTTCTGGCGTGCTTCACATTACACAGCAAGCTGTGCCAGAGGTGAAGACGGGTTAAGAACTGTTGTTGTTGTTATTGTTGTTATTAGGATTTTAGGGCGCGTCGACGACGGGGTCATTAGCGCCCAGGGGTTAAGAATAGGGATAAAACGATACGAGTGAATACAAGTACTTACACGATACATTCCTTCCGATACCAAGTACTTTTTGTATCGATACTTTAAAAATAAGTATCAAGTAGGTATCGGTCAAAAGTACTCGTATCGGTGTGTATACCAATATCACGAATATTATGTTTTCATTTAACACGTTAATTGATACATTAAAAGCTCATCTACACTGTAAAGAATATTTTTTTGGCTCTCATTATTGCATTTTTTTTAACACATTCTAAAAAACTCTCGCCGTCCCGTCAGTCGCCATTTTATGTCGTGATCGTCATTGACTAATTGTTTTGTTTTCGTTCTGCGTTCGTAATTCTAACCTAGGGCTATCGTCGTAGTTTAGTTTTGCATTAGGTATATTTTCTGATTGAAAATGGGACCTCCAAAGTCTAATATGTGGCAATATTTCAAGAAAAATGACGACAAATCGCAAGCTGCAAAAAATGCTGTAAAACTGTGCGGTTTTGTGGCAATACTTCTAATTTGCATAAACATTTAAAAAGCCACCCCGATATCGCACCTGTTAATAGAAATAAGATTTCAATGTAAGATCGACATTTATTAATCTACAAAATAATTATTTGATATGTTTAGATGTTGATTGTGAATATGTGTGGATACGTTAATCGATATTTTTTGATATAATCGTATTGTAAGTATTGACTGGTATCGATTAAGTAAAAAACTTTTAACTTAACAGACAAATACATAGAAAACAAATATTTTTGAGGAGCACAATAAAACTGGATTTTTTTCATAAAATTAGTTTTATTTTGTTCTAGTCGATAATAGTCCTGTAACGATCAGTAAGGAGAAAATGTAATACATATCTTTCGTCAAATAAATATATACTTTTATATCCATAAAGACTATCAATACTTTTATTACATACTGTTTTTACATTTATTTCAAATTTCACTACGAAAAATCAATCGATACGAGTAAGTATCGATACTTTTCAATGGATACCGAATAAGTATCGATACTTTACGACCGATACTGTATCGAGTAAAAGTATCGATACCTCAGTGGTATCGTTTTATCCCTAGTTAAGAACCTTTGAAAATCCTCACCGAGATAGGGATTCGAACCTAGGACCTTCCCAGCTCCAACGAGACGTCTTAACCTCTGAGCCACCAGGCCGCTATCAACCAGAAACATTAAAAACAGATAGACTGCAAGAAGTGTCAGTTCTCTATGTATTATTATAGGAAAATCGAGGCTTTTTAAAGTCGTTAAATGTTGAAAAATTTAAATCTTATTTGATAGTAAATATTGAAATTGCATTTTTAAAAAAGTAAGGAAGTTTTTATGCGGTTTTCGATATCACTACGTGACTATTAATGTACTTGATTGCTTTCGGATATTCCTCATGCAATAGACGCTGTATTGATTTATAATACCTTTTATGAAATTGGTTATGTGACTCAAATTACATCTATAAGGCTGACGACATTGTTGGAAAAAGGTGCCTTGTGTATGTTGAGCGTATAGTAACGTTCCTTTCATCTTTTTCTTTATTTTATTTTTTAAATAAAACTTTTAACTGTTTATTGTAACCGGCTGAAACTAGTTGTCTCTTAATGGCTGTGTACGTTCACTTAGATAGATAGTACCTTTCAATAAGTCAATTATATTGCCTTTATTATACACTCAGATACGGTCCAAGAGTTCGCCTTACACTGTAGTACACTATTAAATATCCATCAAAAATAATATTTATTAAATACACACAAATCTAATGTTCCACACTTTCTAGGCACTGCACGCATGACACCGACAGTTTTTTAAATTGATTTTGCTTGTGAAATATGATTCTATCCACAACAAAAGAGAGACATTATCAGCCTCACTTCGGCATGTTAAGAAGTAATCGCAGCCGTTTCACACTCACTGACTGCCTTATGTTGTTCTGACATAGCATAGCACTCAGGCACAGATTCAAAATAAACATTTAAATGACAGCAAACAGAACAGAATGGGTCATGTTTTTGATGGGGTTTACAGACGAAAACTTAACGGATCTCAGTTTTCTCCTTTAATTTTAGGGGGCGTCCATTAATTACGTGAGGTGAAATAAGGGAGTTGGGGAGGCTGGCGAAATCTCACCAAGGGAGAGGGGGAACGGTCGACAGAAATGTCACCTCATGTTTTTAATTCATTGAAGAATAGTAGAGCTAAAAAGAACTACGTCGACGTCGATCCCAAGAATTAGGAGGTCGTCATCAGGAGGGGGGGGGGGTCCCCACCAGCATTATATATGTCATGAACGTGTTGTCAGGGATGTGGTGCACACTGTTCCGCTGTTTCGGTTATGCCAACCTTGTTAGTTTTGTCTCTGGGCTTGCGAGACGGCCGCAGTTCAAGGAAGTGATGAGGTCTTGTAGAACGGAATAACAGGAACCGGTAGATCCACTGGGATCATAGTCAGATGAAATAGTGCTCCCTGCCACCGATATGCATTCTGTGCCGCTACCTCCAGCCTGGCGAGGGGTGGGGGAGGGGGCGGTCAGACTAAGAAGACGAATCGGCCGGTCCAATTGGATCAGAGTTTCATGTGACATGCTAGGTGTTTGCAGAGCGGAGAAACTGCAGTACCGATGTGCTGAGTGTAGGTCGTGTTTAGCCCAATTCGCTGGAGTAGGTAGTAGCGAACCACCTGCGTTCGGTGCACATGGCTCTGGGAGTCAATGTGCCTGGCTGAATGAACTGGGTGCGAAGCAGTCAAGGATTCGGTGCTTCTTGCCGTCGGAATGCACTGTATGCCAAAACCCTCGGCAGTGAAACGGGTGGCACGGAGAAGAGGACAGTAAGATCTTAGATCCATGGAGGTGTACAACCCTGAAGCGGGGGTGGGGGAAGACGAACGGAATTGGCAAACCAACGTGTACCGTTGGAGGTGGCACTAATGTCGCGGTTGTCCGTCCTCGGCCTTTGTCTCCGGTTGTGGCTGTTACTGCAGGGCTCGGTTCGGTGATCAGGTGAAGTTCTGCCCCTTGCTTCCGGTACTCACCAGCCTCTTTCTGTCGTAATAGAACCTTTATATATGTGGGGATACAGTAGCGCGTGGATTCTAACATCTGACCCGGGTGAAACAGCACAATTCTTGAGCCTCCAGACTGCTGCAGCGTTCTCGTGCACTGCGATGGTGCTCTGTGAAGCTTACGTGATTGTACGGGAAATCATGTTCGTAAGTAACGCTTTGTGTGCCGGTTTGGCGTGAGGAAACGCGCACTGGGAACGTGCTTCGTGTGGCGTTAGTTCACTGCGGCTACCACCACGGATGTGTACGGTAACTCTGGTGGGGCCAGGCGCTCGCGGGACGAGGAGAGAGGTTTTTAGCTATACGGTTAGGTTTTAGCGGGCCTTTGGCCTGGTTAGTGGAGGGTGCCGCATCCACCGTGGGCACACTTAGTGGATGGCGAAGCGCGCTTTTCCTCACCATCTCCCCTGTAATGGCGAGTAATTCTTCAGATGGCCTCGTTTTCGTGGTGGGGGTGACTATGGGGCAGTGGGTAATTTCGGGTGGCGTGTGTGGGGGATTTGTGAGTGTAAACTCGGGTGACCACCTAAAGCAGCGACGAACACACCTGAGAACATTGTACCAATCACCCGTCTGCTCTTTCATATCCTTAACATTAAATATATTTTTATATATATATATATATATATATATATATATATATATATATATATATATATATATATATATATATATATTATAGTAACAAGAACTTCTAAATATAGCAAAAATACTAGAAAAGATAGTTCGTTGAATGAAGTGTAAGTACAAATGCAAGAATTGCAGGCGGTGCAAAGGAGGAGCAGCTAGATTTGTCTCTCGAAATTTCTGCAGAATACAAACAGTAACTTATTTGATAAAGGCAGTGTTGCCAGCCTCTTGGCTTTGAACATCCGTAGATGGCCGCCAAAATTTCCGTAGATCGGGTACAAAAATCCGGAGACTAAAAGACTAAAACAATAGTAATTGAAGAGAGGGTCAAAATTAAGAATACTTTTTATTTCAAGGTCTTTAAAATTCGAAATATAAAATAATATTCTACATTGAAAGTAAGAAATATCTCTGAACAAGTTTTATACATCGTCACTTTCATCGCTGCTGCTGATGTGCCTGTTCTTTTTTTTGGGAGGGGGGGAGGCATGGAGGAAGGAAATATATGGAGGAGAAGTGCGTTAAATCTGTGAAGCAGGCTCTAAACTCTCGCGCATGCGCTGTGGCGGCAACGGCCATATTGCGTTCCCAATGTTCACATTGTGTTAGATGCTATAATTATTTCATTTTGTAATGTGTATAAGTGTTTTATAAGGCCATCTTGTGTTGCATACGGTTGCACAAATAGGCAAGAGAGGAAAGAACCTGGAATATCATTTCATAAGTAAGTTGAATTCAATTATCGTTGTTGAAGTGGGCGGTAGGAATTGCAAACTTTGTTGCCTGTCTATAAATATTTAGTCATAGCTCTCAATGGGATGACTTTGTTCACAAATTTTTGTTTGTGTAGTGTAGAAAATCAGCATACCCTACTATTTTGCACATAATAGATTAGCATTACTTTTTAACGAGTGTTTAAAATGAGATTTAAAGGGGTGTGTTTTACATCGCGATTCAGTGAATTTAATATTGCGCTTTCTTTCGTCACGTTGCAGTTTATACTGACAGTGTATGATGAAATTAAATGTGTTAAATTATACTATGCAAGCTAGGAATCTTGATGAAGCAAACGATGTTGTTACCGCAAATACAGTTTGCTGTTTGCGATTCAAATACGCGTGTGTGGGTATGTCTACATAGTTTGATTCTGTAGCGGTAATTTAATGGAGATTGTGGTTAGGTCTAAATGCAGTCTGTACCAGAATGGTTTTGTTGTTCCATAAGGGACAAAGAATTTATTTATTACTGTTAGTAATTTCATGAGAGCCAAGTTAGTGACAAAACGTGTATCGCGATGGAAACTACTTCCACTTCCAACTATTCCCAATTAAGCTTACGATATATGGTAGCAAGATAACAATTTTTATTCTGGTCTAGGCCGCATTTAAACCTAACCACAAGTGGTAGTAAAAAAACTGAAATAGCCATCCTGCATGTCCACTATGTAATTCATTGTGGCTTTGGCAGAATTAATTTTTAGTTCAGGCCGCATATCAACCCAATCCCAGTATATCCCGAAAACTAAGCAAGATATAGTAAAATTTTATTCTTTATTTTCGATTTGTCTCGCCGTGTTACATAAGAATCGATCATTAAATTTGACTTTTGCGAAATTTTTCTTCTGCATTTCAGCTCAAGACACCTCACTTTTGATACAGTATATCTCGAGAACTAGGTGAGATATCGAAAATTGTTATTCTTTATTTTTTATTTGTATCGTCTTTTTAAATAAGAATCCGTCATCAAATTAGACAATGAACAATGTTTTCTTCTGAATTTCAACCAAAAACATTTCACTTTTAAGACAGAATATCTCGAAAACTAAGCATGATATAAAAAAAAATTTATTCATTTTTTATTTGTCTCATCGAGTTACATAATAATCCATCACCAGATTGCGACGTTACGTTTATCCTAGTCCGCTTGAGGTTTTTTTGTACATATACCCCCACTCCTCCTCCGCCCGACTTCACTTCAATGCGTGGTGAAGGTATCTTGCGTCGTCTCCATATATTTCCTTCCTCCATGGGGGAGGGGGGGGGGAACTATACATTATCTATTTTCTTTGCTGACATTACATTTAGCATATCTTCGGTAACAGAAAATGTTCCAACGAGTGTGTCACCGTGCATAAAGGGTGCGCCGATAGTTCTGTATTATGGTCTTTTTAAGATCTATAAAATCTATAATCAAACAAAATATGAGCTTTATTTCAATCGTTTGTTCACACGAGCGATTGCAAGAAAATGATCAACAATTATTCTGTAATGCATTAACACTATACGCTCAATGTTTAACAATACACCAATATACGGAAAAATCAACAAATAGTAAAAAATAGCAAAAATCCTTTGATATTTTAATAAAATCTGAAAATCCTAACTTTTTATAAAAATCCGTAGATCTACGGATAAATCCGTACAAATGACAGCACTGGATAAAGGAACTGGAATGGGAATCATAGGAAGACAGGGGGAGGGTGAAGGGAATGCTGGGAATGTACAAGGTGGATATTGGTAAGCCTTGGAAAAATATTGATGGAAGAATTAAGAGTATTGCATGGAAGAGAAAAGATTATCATGACCACAAGCTGGAACTCGATTTCAGGCACAAGGGAATGCGAACATTTTCTTTTGTAGATAAAGGATTGGAATAAATTACCAAGGGAAGTGAAAAATAATTGATTAAAAACGCTGAAAATTCGTAAAGGGTAAAATAAAGCTGGTCCAAGAAAGGAGAAAAAAAATGGATGTGCAGGGAAACTGGCAGCGAAGCATACGCCCCATCGCAATCAAATTAAACGGTACAGGATTTGTCATATTTAGCCACTTGGTTTTAGATCTGTTCTTGTTTAATGTTCTTTTGTATTTTGGTCTAGTTGACGTGTTATTTTAATGGCCGCAAGTCAACGTCACTAAGAGTATTGTCATGGCTTTAGTGGGCCGTGGAGTATTGTTTCCTGTTTACTACTTAAGAATGCCTATCCTTCTTTTGGAGTTTTATATGTAAATCGATCAGAAGTATCATTTCGTTTTTTCTCAGGTTTTTTGCACCTCAAAGAGGTGTTAACTGTTTTTGGAGACACAAGGTGTAAACTAGATTAACAGAACGCTAATGTTCCCGCCAACATTATATACAGGGTGTCCAGAAAAGGACTCCCTGATTTCAAAATTAAATATCTCGAAAACAAAGATCGATAGAGGAATGCAGTAAACGGTATGTTCATTGTGACAGCTGTAAGAAGTGTATACAGAAGTTTGAAATAATAGTTACAAAAGCTGCTAACAGATGGCGCTGTACGCTGTACAGCTCATATCAGCATACATAAGTGAATTAATCGTATGAAAACAATCTTTGCAAACAATCACATCACAATGTTTTCAACCTCCTTTCACGTTTCAATGGTGGAACTGATCGCCCTGAGCTTCGGATCACTATTTAGGCATTACGTATGGCGATTACAGCGCCATCCGTTAGCAGCTTTTGTAACTATTATTTCAATCTGCTGTATACACTTCTTACAGCTGTCACGATAAACATACCGTTTACTGCATTCCTCTATCGATCTTTGATTTCGAGATATTTAATTTTGAAATCAGGGAGTCCTTTTCTGGACACCCTGTATATATATTTTAAAAAAGAGAGATCCATATAAATTTCTACCTAAGTTTCGAAGTTAGTGATAAATATAGGGCTCATTCTTAACAGGAGCTACAGCTAAACTTTTATAAAAACAGTTCGTTCATTTCAAAATTAAGTCAACTAGTTCCTAATACAATAAATTTACATATTACAGTATAATTATTACGGTACCCTGCCTCCATTCACATAATTAACGTGCATTATGTTTCTAGTTTCTTATCGGTCAGTTCTTGCAATGGTTTGAAACAACATCCAATCCATAGTTGTTTTCGCCAAACGAAATTATTAGACAACATGCTGTGCGACCTATGTGTTGACCCTGACCTTGAGTAAACTGCACAACAGTTAGTCAACATTAGTGACTTCTGTGATAAAAATAAATGCCCCAGCTTTGTGAGTGAAACTGTTGTTGTTTGTCGCTCAGGTATGATAACGTGTAACGTTAGATACACTAGTTTAGAGCGAGATTTTATTCAGTAAAATTTAAGTTTTTTTCTATTACCTTTCCACGGATATTTAATTCAATTTAATTGCGATGGAACACACGTCAGAGTCAATTTCTCGTACCCGCCTATTTTTGTCCTTTCCAAATTTTAATTTTAAATTCTTTCACTGTTTTTTGTAAATTGCTCAACACATATTATGCTAAGTAATTTCAGAGTTTCCATCAACGTTCTCAATATTTTTAAAAATTGATTTTAAATCGGGTTAATGTTAACAGTAAATGTCAAATCTTGGACTCGATTGTCTGGTAATCGATTTAAATTATATACATCGATCTCTGTAACGAACGGAGAATGTTATCTTTGAGCACTCTTATGAAATTAAGTTGCTTTGGGATTTGTCGTATCTATCATGACGTTTCGGAGAATAACAGAGAGGAGTGTCCGCATCGTGTGAATTGTGAAGGGATGCTGACTGTAACTTCAATCTAGATTTTGCCCTGCAGAACATTTGTGTACAAGTTTCAAGGAATCTGACATTGGTGAGTCCTTCTTTTGATTGACTTTACGTAACTTTGTCCTTTGTTTATATTTACACGTTGTATTGCTGGATAATACAGTCACCACGTTTATGTGTGTCATAAGGGAAGCGATAAACGTAGTTGTTTCTAGGAACTGAATGAGGCAGTCGATGTAAAGCGTGTGTTTTCATCAGGAAATCTTGACATCTTCGTCATCACTTGATGATGGTATGTGTAAAAATGTGTTCGCATTAGATGAATTTCAGTCGTGTTTAGACATATTTCGGTAAACATTCTCTGTTTCTGTTCAATTACGTAAATTTACTATAATGGAGATGAATGGTGGTGTTTTTAATTGAAACTTATAAAACTAGTAAGTACTTAGTGTGCTGTTTATCTTGAGCACAGAAACTACAGTTATGAATTTCTGTTCTGCTTTTACCGAGTTAGGTAGTCTGAGATTCTGCACCAAAAGAGAGGAACTTAATAAGTTTATAATAATATAGTTACTATTTTAGATTTGATAAGTTTCTCATTACACATTATCTTTGTGACACGTTTATCTGCCCATCTTTACAGGTTTAGTTACCATTTTATGTTTATACATTTGTTACAAATATTTTCCATTGCAACGAGACAGTACCCTGTACTTATTATTTTAGGATTTTTATAAATCGAAGTAGCTTTGTGTACTGAACTTTTTGGTCTAAAATCACAGCTACCATTTTAAGGTCTAATAGTTTTTAGCATAAATATGACGGTGAGTTTAAAAATTACTTGGACCCTTCTATTCTTAGTATCCATTAGATGAAGAAGGGCACTCATCATTTTGCTGTAAATATATTCATTTCCACGTCAAACACAGTCTGTCTCTCTTAGCACGATCTGTAGTAAATGGCTGTATTGACTCATCATGGAATCCTTCACACCTCTGGCCTGTACTGCCAGGAATACAGTCCGCATTCACTATTCCTCCATCTTGCACACTCTTTTTTTCTATTCCTTTAATCCATTCATTCTTTGCTCTTTAGGCCATGTCCCTTCCAATTTCAAATAATGTATTTGATTTAATTAAAATTGCAATGAAGTGCACTCTCTGGTGGCAACTTCCCTACACGCCCACCTTCCCCCTTTTCTGCACCCACCTACATTTGCTCTCTACAAATTTCAACTTTGAATTCTTCCAACATTTTTGGTAAATTATTAATCATCTCTCTTGTGCCTGAAATAGAGTGCCAGCTTATGGCCATGGTCATCTTTTCCCCTCCATGCATTACTTCTAATTCTTTCACCAATATCTTTCCATGCGTCATCACCAATATATGCCTTGTATACTCCCATGATCCTCTTCACCCTTCTCCTGTCTTCCAATGAATCCCATTCCAGCTCCATTATTGTATGGCTTGTCTCTTGATCTTTGATAAAACTCAGTATATGCAATTCAGTACATCACACAGATTAACACCAGATATAGACATAAAATTTGCAGGCCAGTCCATTCAAGAGTTAGAGTGTGTGAAATTTCTAGGTTTGTATAGTGATCATAATTTAAATTTAGACTTACCAAAGCGATTGGGTGCAGCCACATTTGCAATTTGTACAATTTCAGCTATAGGTGATCACTGTATGAGGCAGCTAGTTTATTTTGCTTATTTTCACTCCTAATTGTCATATGGAATAATATTCTGGGGCAATTCTAACCATAGAGACAAAGTGTTTAGAGCAGTGTTTCCCAACCTTTTTTGGGTCATGTCCCACTTTTAACATTTTTTTTTATTTTTGCCCCCCATACATAATTTTTAATAAAAAAATTATTTGTTATTAAAGAAACTCATATAAGATGGTTTTTGAAAGAAAACACTTTAATATTGTCATAAAACACAGTAAGTAAAATTTAAAAAAATATAATGAAATACTAAACTTCTAATTCAAAAGATTTTTAATAAAGATTTATTATGGCAATTTAGTGTGATCTTTTAAGAATTTGCTTTTTTGCTATATTTAGTACCTATATCTAGCATTGCATTTAAATAACCCGAAGAGAAAGCGGTGAAGCAGTATCAAGTCAATTTCTAAATTGCCCCCCTAAATAAAACAAATTGCCCCCCTGTGGGGTGTGGGCCCCACGTTGGGAAACACTGGTTTAGAGCCAAAAGCGAGTAATAAGAATTATGTGTGGCATTAGTAATAGAACTTCATGTAGAGAGCTGTTCAAGTAGTTGGGGATTTTAACATTCATGGCTGAGTATACACATTAATGTCCTTTGTAGGACTCACAAATTATACTTTGTTTGAAACAAATAGTAAAATGCACAATTATGTCACTAGAAGTAAAAATAATCTTCACAAGGATGACAAGTCGTCATTTGTTCAAAAAGGGGTCCGATATTCAGGGATATATATCTTCCATAAGCTTCCAACACATATTAAATGTCTAGCAGATGATAAGAATAAATTCAGGAAAAAATTGAAAGAATTTACAATTGACATCTCCTACTCTGTTGAAGAGTTTATTTCTATCTACAAAACAGACTGCCAGTAGTTTGTGTAAATGTAGTTGACATAATTATTATACCATGTATGCTATTACTATATACCATCTGGTGTCTGTATTATTCTGTTATGCAATGTATGCTATGACTGTACATCATCTGGTGTATGTATGATTTTGTAATGCAGTTGTTTAATGTACCATGTATGCCATAACTGTACATCTGATATATGTATTACTTTGTTATGCAATTGTTTATCTGTAAATTTACAACTTTCCACATCCCACAGAGCCAGTCTCTTATT
Source organism: Vandiemenella viatica (assembly GCA_031002005.1). NCBI lineage: Eukaryota > Metazoa > Arthropoda > Insecta > Orthoptera > Morabidae > Vandiemenella > Vandiemenella viatica. The sequence continues at coordinate 208,350,546 of CM061919.1, read as the reverse complement.
TGGGATCAATGGAAAATGAATGTATTGTATTGTATATCTATTACTGATTACGTTATACGGTAATTTCCAGAAACAAATCTAGCAGTCTTTTTTTGCACCCTCTCCAACTCGTGTATTTGATACTCAAAATGTTGATCCCCTACTATACTACCATATTCAAGCAATAGTGTGACCAAAGTTTTGTAACCAATTTATCTCGTACATTGCCTCTTCACTCATTCTAACAAGTGCAAAATTTTGAAAACCTTTCCTACTATTCAATGTGTCTTGCCTGGTTAAGCTTATCAAGTGTAATGCCAAGATATTTACATTTAAAGTCTTCAACTAGCAATTCTTTCCCCACCTTGTAATCATAATCAACCTTTAGTTTTTTATTTGTGTATCTAATAAGCTGACTCCTCTTTGCATTTATCTTCATCCCATGTTTACCAACCCAACTAGAGATATCCTGTTGAAATAACCCTGCAGCTGTTTACAACCCCTTTACCGTTTTGATCATTTTATATAGCATTATGTCATCTGCAAACAATATAATTTCTGAGTGTAAACCATCAACACAATTATTATTAGAATAATGAATAGCAATGGTCCCAATATGCAATCCTGTGTCACTTTCGTGTTTACTTCCACTTCTTTTGGTACTGCATTTCCTATCCTAACTTTTTGTTTTGTACCTTTCAAAAGTTCTTCTACCTAGCAAATCACTTTCTCATCCACTCCAATAGTTTTTACCTTATTTACTACCATTTTATGGCTCACTCTGTCAAAAGCCTTTAAAAGATCTACTAACTGAGATTCACATGAATATCCTTGGCTAAAGCCATGTTGCCTGCTTGAAAACCTCTTATGCTCCTCACATATATTTCTGATGTGGTTGCACATCAATCACTGATGTCAAATTGATTGGCCTATAATTTTCAACTCTATTTCTCACCCTCCTTTATATATCAGCACCACTATCGCACTTTTCCAGTCCTCTGGTAAGCAGCAAGTATTCAGATTCAATTTAAATAATAATTCAAGATAAGCTATGATGTCACATCCTGCTATCTACAAGACATCTGTAGTAATATATTTACACCAGCCACTTTGTTTTTTCAGATTTCTTAGTTCCTTCATGATATCCTCAGGATGAATTTCAAATTTTTTGGTCTACTCATTTCTAATTGTATTGTTAAGCTTGTTATATGATGTAGACCAGGGGTGGCCAACTCAAATGATCATGCGGCCCACTTTGGAAATGTATCATAACTCCGCAGGCTGCATATAAAATTATATATCCCCATATTAGATTTAGACCCACTATAGACATTTTTTGGAGTGAAAAAATTGAAACATACTAAGTTATTATTATTGTGTTTACTATTAATCTTACATGTAAACATAGATAATATAATAATAATGATACTAACAATATACCGAGCATAGTGGTTTAACGGTTCACATTCGGGAGGATGGCGGTTCGAATCCCTGCCCGGGCATCCAGATTTGGGTTTTCCCTGGTTTCCCCAAATCACTCCATGTGAATGCCGGGATGGTTCCTTCAAAAGGCCATGGCTGAATTCCTTCCCAATCCTTGCCCCCATCCTTTCCCATCTCTAAAGACCTTGCTGTTAAGAGACGTTAAGCAGTAAAAAAAACTAACAATATCTGTCATATACATGTAAGAAAATTTTAAATGCAAAGTTAATTTTTTCTTATAATTTTGACAGCTAATTTTTAAATATATGGATGCATAAATAATGTATTGTTTAATACTTTGATTTTCATTACTTTGGCCATTATAAAATAAATATATTTTGTAAAAGTGTGATGTATCTCGCGGGCCGTGGGTTGACAACCCCTGCTTTAGACCGTTCCATTTCTCATTCATTGACCCTAATGTGCTCACTGAACCGGTTACTTAAAATCTCTACCTTCTTCAACCCTCAGTAACTTCTTTCCATCCTTATCTATATGTCTCCCAACATCCTCCTTTCCTCAGTTTTCTAACATAGCCGATAACATAGATGCATCAGTCAAAGGTCTCTCCATACTGACAATGCTCTTCATAAACCCATCTTTAGCCACCTTCCTGGCTATTTTTAAGTCCTGGTTGTTGTAAATATTCCCTACTTCCTGCTGTCTCTTAACCCTGTTATGTTCTCTTCTTACCTACCTCTTTAACCTCCTCTCTTCATTATTATAGTACACAGGTTTCTTTGACATACCAAAGGAATGTACACTATGTTTTGTAATAAACTTTCTTTTTGCTATAGATGCTTGATTATTAAAATTTTGATAATTGTTTGTAAGGAATGCTGTTCAATTCACATTGTGAACACTCTTTCTGGATATATTTCAAATAATAATAATAATGCAGGTAATGCAGTGGCTAAATTGGTGAACTGAATTTTGAGTAAATATGATTAAAATTGCTAAAAAGTCATCGAGGTTCAGTATTCCATAATTTTCATGTCTCTCTGAAATTGCAATTCCGCTACAACACTATTCCTCTGTGCTGACTAATGTCATAATAATGAGTTAGTAAATCACAAAAGTTATTATTTTCTAGAAGTAATTAGGTTGATATACACCTCTAGAACTACTTTGGAAAGCATTTCTAGCTGTGCAGTATCATGACACCAATTCCTAGCAAAATTGTGGGTGCCTATATATACCCCTTCACTCTCTTCACCCATCTCCTTTCTTTCTATAACTCCCAAACCAGCTCCTTTATCGTATCAGTTGTTGATTGTTTTGTAGTAATTTCTTACGAACAAATCTAGCTGCCCTCCTTTACACTCATCACTACCTCAGTAAAGCAGTGGCCCTACCAAGATTTGGTACCCTAGTTCCCTGACATCCTCTCATCACCCTGTACAACAAATCATGGATTTTGAAAACTTTCCCCACCACTTGTACATTCTATCCTGTCCAATTGTTTACTATTTTATGTTATGATATTATATTTACACTTATGATCTTCAACAATCAATTCCTCTCCACCAAATAATATCTAATAAACTTAATCTTTTTGTCATTTATCACCATTCAGTGTAGAAATATCCAGCTAGATATCCTGTCCAGAATCCCTGGTAGCTCTCCACCATTTTTAATCATATGGTGTAATGTTATATCATGTGCAAACAACTTAACTTTTAAGTTCTGACTGTAAACTGTGATCTATTAAACTGCCACAACCATTACATGCCCATCAAAATTGTGGGCCTACCTGACATCGTGATTCTGCTACATCGACATTATTCACTAATGACATCATTCTGCAGTAGCAATCGCATGGACCATATTTTCATGTAGTAATTATGTTGTAATACATCCTGGACCAGCTTGGCACTGCTGAAACTACTTGAGAAATAATTTCTTGCATTTGACAACTGAAATATTGAATTCAATTCCTCGCAGAATTGTGATCTTCAGTAATCCAAAAATTGTAGGTACCATTGCTGTCAATTTTTTATGTTGAGAATCACATATGCTGTATGTTCAGTGATCTAAATTTAATTAATTTTTTATATGTCTTGAAGATAACACACTTCATCTAGTCCGGCTGAATAAAATGTTCTTGAATTAATGTAATTGTTTAAACAGAGAGAAAACTGTACCTACCACACTGATGACATTTGACTAGAGTTAAAAATGATTCATTGTGTAGTAATTTTAGTGTGAAAGTTCTACTTTACCATTTTATGAAATACTGATAGTACCACTGCAATTACTACTGAACATTCAGTCAAGTTTCTTCTTGAATTTTTATATTACTGTTGGTTTCATGTTTTATCTGTTACAGCATACTCTTAATGCAAGCAAGTTTAATTTTTTTATGTGTTCCCGATAGTAAGCTTTTTCTTTTTCACAAATATAATATACAGTTTGTCATAATGTCCTTAAAGAAATTCATAAATTTCTTTGGTTCCAAATGACGGGAATTAAATCAGTATTGCTGCTTACTATCTTCCATCAAATTCCAGTGAATTGTATGAACATTCTGTATTCATAGTAGTATTTTAATACATGTGTTTAGTATAATGGGAATGAGTTGGCAGTTGTAAGTGTAGTGCATGAGTGATTACACAGTAATCTATTATGTTTTCATTTCCTAACAGTTGTTTCATTGTTACTATTATCAATAATATAAAAGAATGTTAAATATGTACAGCCATATCCTGAACTTTCAATTAATCTATACATGGCACTTATGGATACATTGAATAAGAGACCTTTTTTCATTGGAAATAAAAATTGGTGATAACTGTAAATCAGTTGTAAGGTGTATTAGTTGACTTCTTTTATTAGGTGTGTGTAACTGTACTCGAATCAGTTAGAATTATATGAAAATAGAGAGTTGATGGGATGCTACAGAGAGAGAGTAGGAGATGAGGCTGGCAATTTTTTAGGGAAGTGCAGCATATTACATCACTCTTGGCCTTGTCCTTATCTTATCAGTGCTCTGTTGATGTTGCCATTTGACCATGCAGAGAAACAGGCAGTCAGGCAGGTAGAGCTTGTAGGCAGCTAGAGTGAGGGCTGCCGGCAGCTGACTCTTGCTGTGATGACCCGTGCTGATATAATATGCTGTCCTATGCTGCAGTTCTGGTGGGAGTCACTGGCCAACATGTGTGACGTGTGGCCTAACACCAAGGGGCGACCTTCTAATCCACCAGTTGCTTCACCTGCCCCTTCAGCTCGTGTTGAGAATACGGAGACTTGGCAGCGCAACAAAAAATTCACTGTAAGTGTCAATTTTTTGTCACTGTTGTTTCTTCCATTGCTTTATAGTTTATATGTACAGGAATATGAAATCTGGTTAATTTCAATTTAATGTTCCTTACTTACATGTCATTAATTAGTGACAGTGTTTAGGAATGATTTTGTCAGAATATGAATAAATACTTACAATACTTGTGATACTACTGGCAGTATTTATTGTGTCTATAGTACATTTTAGACTTTATTAACAGTAAAAAAAAACTGCATTCTTCAATGTTAAAATGTACATACAAACAATTCTCTCTTTTTTCCTCAAAGAGCAATAGAATCAAATTTTGAGAAAATGGGAGAAGGATGTAAAATCATAGTACCCTTACAGTAGTTATTGCATATGCACTAGCCCAGTGCTGAATTACTGTCCCAAAGACACCAGAATTTCTCTTTCCACCCTGAGAATTATTTCCAAATAGATTTTTAATTTTATTAGGCAGTGACTTTAGTAAGTTTATTTCTTATGCTTCTTACAGTCACATAGTTCGATATGGCATGTCACATTTTCCAATCTTCCCCTTCCTCCTTTTGCACGATTCAGCATTTACCATTAATTGTTTTTTTTTTTTTTTTTTTTTTTTTTCAATATGCTGTTTCCATTTGCTTCTGTATTTCCATAAGTATTTGTCTGTTTCTGCTTGTAATTCCTTGAATACATCCTTACTTTTTTTCCTGATCCTTAGGGTATATCAACTGTTCACTGTATAAACCTCATTTTTGCTGATGTTGACCTATTGTCGTCTAGTGTTGGATTTTACAGGCTTCGTTACAGTTAACACATGCCAGGATATTCTAATATCTCTGTGTTGTACATATCTAAACTATTGGTAGTTTTACTACATGCAGCTTTAAAAAAATTAGTAATTTTGCAATTAATACCTCTCTCTCTCCTCAATAAGAATGTTATAGCACAGATATTTAAATAATTTGTTCCATTATTTGATTCCTTTTTATATACACAACTTGCTTCTGGCAGTTCCCTTCCCTGTGTGTAATTACTTGTAATTTTTGGTGCCTGTTTTTATATTAAACCTGGTCATAATTTTGTCAAATGTATGTTTTTCAGTTTTGAAGATTACATTCTATTCCTGCAGCTAATTCCTATTTGTCTGCAAGCAAAAGAATTTCTTCAGATTATGGTATTTCTTTTAAATGCATTATGCTACTTATCAATCATCTGTTATATAGGCAGTACAATCTAAACAGTTTTCTGGTAGTGTTCTGTTCTCTCATTGGGGAGGATGCAGGATCGATTCCCCATCAGACCATCCATATATTGGTTTAGTATGGTTTCCTTGTATCATTACAGGTAAATGCTGGGATGGTTCCTACAAAAGCTCATGGCTTAATTCCTTCCTGTTCTTTGTCCCCAGCACCCACCTCTAATGACCCGGATGTTGATAGGGCATAAAGCCATATGGAAAAAATTATAATTAAAGTACTACCACATAGTATTTTGTCAACCAACCCATGAGATGATTTTTTATGAGCAAAATGTGAACCAGATGTATGAAAAAAAAATTGAGGACAAGCCTCACAACATAAGTATGATTGAATAGATTAAAACTGGAAACATTTCTCAAGGAAAATTTTCATTTGTAGAAAGGGGAGTGAGGGACCAGAACAAATTAACTTAGGAGGACCACGAGGAAATTTAAGGTAAAAAAAACATATAAACTGCAAGTAATGGGAAATTCCCACTGCTGCTTGAGCTATATAACAATTAGTAATATTCTTATTACTACAGATGAATTAAAGATAGGAGGATATGACTTTGTCCTCTTCCTTAAATTATTATTTAAATTGAGTCCGAAGACTTGCACCATAGAAAAGTGAATTGCAACATTTGCTGTTTATTATTATAATGAATGATTGGGTTGGTGGTTTATAGTCAGCAATGTGGTTAATTGCATATGAGGTACTGTTGAATAAAGGTATTAAAATGGGAGACAGTTGTGAATGGCTAAGGGAGGATCTGGGTAGATTGCTGGGTTGGTATGTGCTTGGGATAGATTTCAAAATTATTAATTTATTGGAGAAGGTGATTAGTGGATGTGTTAGGGAATTTGGTTTAAAATATTGGCCTGACCATTGCTTGAGTATGGTGATAGTATGGAAACCACTTTGGGGTATCAGATATAGGATTTTGATGGTTTGCAAAGTAGGGCAGCTAGATTTGTTTGTTGAAATTAATGCAGAATGGAACTGGATTGGGAGTCATTGGTAGACGGGTGAATACTGATGGATGGATGGATATTTGGTGAAGAATTAATAGTAAGTAGTATGTGGCAGGTAAGAGATGATGATGATGACCACAAGCTGGCACTTGATTTCAGGCAGAAGGAAGTGGAAATTTTTTCTTTTGTTAGGGAGTCAGGGACAGGTATAAATTATTAAGGGAAATGCTGAGGAATTTACCAGAAATACTGAAAGAATTTAAGAAATAAGTTTGTAAAAGAAATAAGTGGGTTGTTGGTAAAATTGTACTCGAGTAATTTAATGTAGAAAACATGCAATGGAAACTAAGGCGCATAGAGGAAATGCCAAAGGGATATATGCTCCACCACAACTAAACTAAACCAAGGTAATGGATACCTAAAGTTGTGATTACGTTAATTCATTTTCGTTTCTCCATTTGAAAAAGCAAGCTTATTTGTAGTACATACTAAAAAGTAATCAGTGTTAGTTTTATTCCTCATTGTAGATCACATGAGTACACTGCTTATTGATTAGTCTGGCCATGTATTAAACAGTAATTATTCAGTTTGTTTCGTCCATCAAACTGAATAATTTAAAATCCCGTTTCCTGCAATAAATCGTTGATTGCTTTTGGTAGCATTGTGTTTTTGATTTCCTCTAAGAATGCAAAGAAACAAAAGTCATTTTCTTTTTCTACTAGTTTAGTGTTAGACTGAAATAAATTTGAGAAAACATTACTCTTATATAGTATAGATATAATCCTAAATATCAAGTCCCTTTAAAATAATTGTAAACATTGGTTTAGAATCACATTTACTGTATACATCAGCAGTAATGGGAATGTTACTGTCACATGTTCTCAGGTTTACAAAGTGGTTGTCTCCCGTGATGGCCACAACTGGTTTGTGTTCCGCCGTTACAATGAGTTTTTACAAACTCTATGAAATACTTAAAAAGCAGGTGAGTTTTCTTTGAAAACAAGATATTGTAGCTTTTAAATTTTGTATCTTACTCATTTTGTATCTTTGATGCTCAGAAGTAAAGAATGATCTATGAAATTGCAAAACAAGCAGTGGGAGGTAGTGTAGCAAACAAAGGGAATGAAATGGGTATAATAAAGTGAAAATAAATATGAATAAGGAAGTACTCTCAGATTCCTACCTTTTCCACTTCATCTTCTACTGTTAAACGTTTAACCCCAAAAATTTCTACACGTTCTGTTAATGTTTGGACCACTTCTCTACCATTCTGCTATTAAATATGGTAAATGATGTTTTGTTCTCTTTCCTTATTTGTATCTATTTTTGCTTTATTTTTTCCTATCATAAACACCTTAAAATGAAAAGGTAGAAATAAATTTTAAAAACACCCATTTATAATAAGTAAAAGAGAAAATAGTATTGGTTTCACTAGAGAAGGGAGAGCAAAAAGAAGGTTATTATTCAAAAATGGGCCCATTGAAATGTCTGGTTAGTAGGAAGTGTTGGTAGGATTGAGAAAAGAAATATCACTTTTCACACATCACAGTTGCGTAAAGACTTGGTTACATCACAGTTGCGTAAAGACTTGGTTACCATCACCACAGCACCACCTGACATTTCTTTAGTATATGGCACTTTATATGATACATTGTACTTGTGTGACCTGAAATATCATTAATTTTTTGTGATTGTTTTATGCTTTGTTTCCTGTTTTGTAATGGCAGTTGCTATATTGTCAATCATATATAACTAATTTTGCAAGAACTGAATAAGTATTTTAAATATGTATGGTAAAGAGAATTTGTGGTTACTCTGGTTGGTTACAGTTCATTGTAGCCACAGTATGTTTATACAAAGCTCATGAAAGTTGAAAATTATCCTTCATCAGGTGAGTAAAACATGAGGATTTATTGGGTCATAGGGATAGGGATCTAGCTGCTGTTAGTTTTCAATTTACTCATCTCACCTGTGTTTACCAATTTTCACTGTAGAGAAACACCTGTTTATACATTGGTATGATATTGTCAACTATAATGTGAATCTCAGGTACCCACACCACAATTGAAGCTGCCAGGAAAGAAACTTTTTGGCAATAACCTGGATCCAGTTTTTGTCCAGGAACGCCGTGATGGCCTAGACGGCTTTGTTCAGGCACTGATGCAGGAAGGTGGTGGTCGCCTCTTGCAAGTGTAAGTAATTCATCTTGTAATATTATGCCAGCATTGATTGATACTTGAAGTATTGTTGCTGCATGTAATGAAACAGTTTAATTGGCAGGTTATAGTCCTAATTACAGTTACTGAATCACTGTCTATCAATTACTTTTTCTTAAATGTTCATTTTTTTTTGCATCATACTGATAGAAAAATAAGTCCTGTTGCAAGAACCATGTGATGTTGCAGTTTCTTTTTATTAATTGTGGATTGGATAATTTGATGTAACACTACAGAAATGCGCAACAATACATTTTATTGATTAGGATTCACAGGTTCTATTCTCTTCACACCAAATTAAATAAATCTACTAAATTGTTAAATATCAAACTTTAGATTTATTAAATCTTAATTTTTGAGTTCTAGTCAAAATTTATAAAAATGAATGAGAAGAGAATCTTTAAAATATAACAAGGCACTACAAATGAAACTTGTGTTTCATGGCACTAACTAAAAGTTTCATGACATACAAGTTGAGGTAAGATAAGATTTCCCCTTTGAATTGATTGAGCAGTATGTAAAAGTTCAGTTTGACATGAGTTGTAGGTAAATTGATGGAGAGATTGATATGCAGCCTCGTCAGTGGTGTCTGAAAAAAGAAAAAAATTCGCAAATTGGCAAGATGGCTTTAGGGGAAGGACATTTCTGTGAGCCACAGTTAGTGGACTATATTAAAAGGTATTTTAAATGAAATTGACAAGGGAAGCCAAGTTGATCATATAGCTCTAAATCTTTCCAAGGCATTTGACACAGTGAGCCCTAAAATGGTGTTAAATGATGTGAAATCCATTACAGTGGATGAAAAATTGGTTTGATGAGTATAGAAATTCTTAGAAGGCACAAAGCAAAGATTTGAGGTAGGAAAAGACTTTTGATGAGGTGGTGGTGAAAGTGGGAGTGTCACATGCTATTGTATTTAGGCAATTGATATTCATTATTCTAATAAATGATTGTATTAATGGTTTACAGTCAAAATGAGACTAAAAGATAAATGCTGCTTATTAGGAACACAAATTTAAAAAAAAATATTTTTGCAATAATTATAGCATGGGGAAGAATTTTCTTGTTCATACCATGAAGTATAAAAACTTGACATAACATTTGATAATTATTTCAGATGGGCAGGTGATGGAAAAAGATTTTAAAATCTTTCATGTATCGGAGCGGATGACGAGAGGAAGTACCAGAGAAGTGAAGGAATTAGTTTAAAAGTTTGTCAGACTATTGCTTGAACATAGTGTAGTATGATACCGAAGTTTTGTGTATCAAGTACAGGAGATGGGAGGGTGCACAGGAGAGTGACTAGATATGATAAAAGAGGTAGATTGTTAGTCATTGGAAGACAGGAGGGTGAAGAGTGTGCTGAGAATGTACATGACATATATTGGTGATGGGACCTGTAAGGTCATTGGGGAAGTGTATGGAAGGGAAAGGTAATCATAACCATAAACTAGCATTCAATTTCAGTCTTCTTTCATAGGTAAGGGAGTCGGGGACTGGAATAAATTTCTAATTGTTGAACAATTTACAAAATACACTGAGGGAATTAAAAATTTATAATGGGGAAAAAGGTAGGTGGCTGGGGATGTAATATTCAAAATGTTGAACATAAAAAGAAAAAAAATGTTGAAAATAGGTACATTGGGAAATTGTCACTGGGGCATATTCTCCATTGGCATTAAATTAAGACTTTACTCCTTAAGTTAGTCTAAGGCCTCTATTACACTAAGCTGTCTGACAGCACAGCACAGTCGGCGACGCGTGAAGGAAACTGGTGGCGCAGCCAGCCACTCATTTCCATTCTTGCACAGCTGAGCAGTCTGTTTGCTGTTATCCTCGCATTGTATGTGAATTTTGGAGTTCAATATGTCCAATGAACTACAGAATATCACTGTGGAAATGAGTGGAAGTGAAAGTGTAGAGAAGATAAAAGGAAAAAGGAAGAAGCCCTGAAAGAATGCCAGAAATTTTTGGACACAAACTGAATTGCACAATTGAAAAACAATCTGAAATTTTGGATGCCAGTTCTGAAGCTTACAGTAATAAGCAAGTAAAATTGACTGCTTGGAATGAAATTATTTGTACATTCCTATCGGATTTCGACCAGCGGAATAACCTCGATGTGATGCCACTTTCTCATTTTCGAATCTTTCCTGGTAATATCAACCTTTATTAATGACAATAATTCGGAGAAAGACTATTTAGACATTCTTAAGTAATTAAGAAACTTGTCGTCTGAAAACAGTTAATCAAGAAGAGTACAGTACAACCCTTTAGATTCCCTTAACGATAGAATAGAGTGAACGTGCATCTTTCTCTTCCTTCACCTTCCCTTTTCATTAAAAGTACAAGAAGGAGCATATGTGTAAGATTGTTATCATATATGTTATCTCATCACTAATGAACAGTAGACTGAACATGTGGTGGCGAGACTGGCTGTGCCACCTGGCAGCCAAGTGTAATAAGTTGGGTGTGATGCACGACTCTCCACCACCCATCTGCCGACGTGGTCGCGGGGCACGACAGCCAGTCAGCCACCAGATAGTTGGTGACTCCACCGGCTGCCCTAATGTAATAAGCTCCATAACAGTGAATGTCCAGTGACGAGCAGCATTACCAGTGGCACGGCCTGCGCTGCCAGGCGGCCTAGTGTAATAGAGGCCCAGTTCTAAAAGATGATTGAAATCTCTGCAGTCAGTCACAATAACTTGAGTAACCACACTGAACACATATATCCCACAAATGAAAAAACTCTAAGTATTTACTTACTGCTTCAATTTCCATTATCTTCTTAGTGTTCTGCTTACTGTGAGATCCTAAAACATAACAAAAACACATTCATACAATATTACCATTCTGCTGGCTTGTCACCTTTTGATGTGTTAACATTTAAGAAAGACTGGCTTAAACTTTGCGTACAATGCACAGTTTGCACGTTGGCAGTGTTTGGAATTAATGCTCCTGTTCATCAAATGTTAAGAATTTACGGTGCCAAAGCCATCTTGACTGTGCTTGCACGATGAGTTTAAACACAACAATAAATCAGATTAGTCGAATGATCGAGAAGTTAAATACTACTGAAACTTATTAATGGCAGAATAAAAAATTTATTTAAGTTTTTTAAAAAAAACTGTTTTGGTGTAGACTGACTGTATTTGTGTGATTGCAAATAGAATTCAGTTACAAATCCAATTATACAGTTACAAGCAGAGAAAGAAAGTATGAGTTAAGAAAACTTGATACGAATTTTGTTAGGGCAATTAAAATAAATATTAAATTATTCACACGTGTTAATTTAGTTCTGTTGTACCAAAACATATAATATACAAAGATTGTTCAGTTTACATGGTTTATTTAATTCAATTAAGGCTCAATGATTATGTGTGGCCAAATGAATGTAATGTCTCCTTCAACTGTTACTTCCAGGAAAATGAAAGATAACTTATTTTACTTACTGGGTGTTTCAAAAATGATGGGTATATTTGAAAAACCAATAAAAAACTAAACGGGCAGCGATAGAAATACACCGTTTGTTGCAATATACTTGGGACAACAGTAAATTTTCAGGCAGACAAACTTTCAAAAGTAGTTACAATTTTCAACAACAGATGGCACTACAGGCGATTTGAAAGATATAGAAGTAAATGCAGTCTGTGAGTTCGCCATTCTTTAAGTCGTCTTTCTGCTGTAAGCATGTGCTGTTCACAGATTGCAAGTTTGCTGTGAAAAAATTGTGGAAAAGTGGAAAATACCGTACTTCAGATTTTTCCAGACTGCAGTGCCATCTGTTGTTGAAAATTGTAACTAATTTTTGAAGGTTTGTCTGCCTGAAAATTTACTGTTGTCCCAAGCATATTGCAACAAATGGTGTATTTCTATCGCTGCCCGTTTAGTATTTATTGAATTTTCAAATATACCTGTCATTTTTGAAATCCTGTTTTCATACAACTTGCCCCTTCTCAGTATTTAAAATTCCATTTAATAATTATTTTTCTTATCTATTGTGTAATGGAGCATGATGTGTAAAATCTATTTTAGCCCAGAGGTGCGGGAATTTTTCCAACTTGACCGGAACATGGGAAGTCTTTCAGAAGATGGTGATGCAGATGGGGAAGACAGTAATGCAGACAGTAGTTCTATTGGAGAACCAGTGCCACCTGTCAACTTGGGTCCATCAGAACGCACCTCGTGAGTATTATCCATACTGAGGTGACAGAGTTAGGTCTACATGATTCTTTAGTTTTGTTATTAACAAAAGTTATTACCAAATCATTAATTTCCACTGTAAAAATTGCAGATTTTTTTTAAAGTAAAAAAGGCTATAGTATAATCACTTCCTGTTAATTCACAGAATTTTCTGTTTCGATTTTCTATTTAGGACTTTGCAGACAAAATGGCAAAGGAGCCTTTTAGTTCAACCAACCTTGCACAAGCAGTAATGAAATTTAACAGGAAGATATGTTCTACTGACTGCAAAACAGATTCGTAGATACAAAAGGTGTATTTTCTAATCCAGAATAAAGAAAGATAAAAACTTTTTTGCAACCTTCATTTGTGTTTCTAAGTAAGCACAATAAGCCAGATCTGCATGTCGTGCAATTGCGCATATTTCCCACCACAACCTCTGCCACTGTACGCACCAATGTGTCAATCAGAGCTAAGGTACGGGCAATTGAATATTGGTTACTTGATTGATGCTTCCGCCAAATTCGAGTTATGAAGTGTAATCCATTCTCTGCAAGGGGAAGGATGTAGCGCCACTGAAATTCATTGCAGAATGAGCAAATTGTATGGTGAAAACTTTTTGAGTGATGGTGTACAGGTTGAATCGACTTTCATAATAAAGGTAGACAATGCCTGATCACACTGTGCCAAAATGACAAAAGACCTTCTTGAACTGTTCAAGTGGTAACATTTTGACCATCCACCATATAGTACAGATATAGCACAGACTGATTTTAATCTTCTCAGAGACTGTAAGGCATGGTTGGGCGGACAATGCTTCGCCACCAATGACAAACTTCAGGATGCCATCAAGTCGTATCTCTCTTCACTGCTAGCTAGCTTCTTTGAAGAGGGCGTTAAGAAGCTTGTGTCACAATATTACAAATGCCTCAATTGCTTTGACAATTATGTAGAAAAATAATATTTTTGATAATAAGATTATTACATTATGTAAATTTGTCCTTTTTTATATAGCCAATTCGAGGTTGAAAAAAAATGAAGATGGTGTACTCACAGATGGATAAAGTCTGTCAGATATGTTAATTCATGATGTAGTTTAGTGTTTTATGATTGTTTTGTTTCTCTTATTTTTGGTTGACATGGATAGGTTAACAGTTTTACTTCAGTACTTTATTAAACAATAGATATTATGCTAATACTCTTAAAAACATTATTGTATCATGAAAGTAGACTAGCAAGAGTACCAAGGTACTAATGTTCAAATAAAATACAAGATTTTGGCTTTGTGTGTGCTAATAAATTGCCATTCTGGCTTGTAGCTGCCATCATTACCAATTATGGTGACTGTTTCAATTCATTGTGCAGGGCGTGTCCAGCAGATTTTGAGTTTCTGCATGTCATCGGGAAAGGCAGCTTTGGACGAGTGCTACTTGCGCGTCACCGCACAGAACTGCGCTTCTACGCTGTGAAGGTTCTCAGCAAGCGGCTTATTGTCAAAAGGAATGAAGTTCGGCACATCATGTCGGAACGTAGTGTGCTGCTGAAGACTCTCAACCACCCTTTCCTAGTTGGCCTGCATTACAGCTTCCAAACACCTGACAAGCTATTTTTTGTGCTTGACTATGTCAACGGTGGTGAGGTAAGTATCAGTCTTGTGAAAGTATTGAAAGTAGATTAGGAATAATTGTTAACTATAGAACAGAGTATTCAAGCTGTTCCATCAAATCTTAACTGCTCTGCTTTCTGTGGATTTGAACCATGTGTTCTGCTCATTTCACTTTGGTAAATGTACAATTTTGCCACAATCATCAGAGCTATCCGAAACCATGAAGTTCAGTTTCATCAAGT
Organism: Vandiemenella viatica; assembly: GCA_031002005.1. Taxonomy (NCBI): domain Eukaryota; kingdom Metazoa; phylum Arthropoda; class Insecta; order Orthoptera; family Morabidae; genus Vandiemenella; species Vandiemenella viatica. The sequence continues at coordinate 208,335,359 of CM061919.1, read as the reverse complement.
ACTTTCTGAGTTTTGCTTTATATGTATTCTGTCTGTTATCTGATGCAAATGGCACTAGCAGGATCCAAATTCTTGTTTTTCTCCCCCCCCCCCCCCCCCGATAAATTTTATTTCATAAAGTTTCCATTGCATTTCTTGTATTGGTCAGTAAAATATTTCATTTCAATATCTGATGGAACTTAATATTAAATAAATAATTGTGAACATGGCACAATAATAAGAGTAGTCTCATAACCTGATAAAATTAAATTTAAGCTTAGCCAACATGCCAGTATGAAGATATTATTTATTTCCTGTCTGTGTATCTTACCTGTATGGGTACAGACAAGAAAAAGTCAAAAGTCTGGAGACAATGATTGCTTACATCCACAATAAACAAACTTAGAATGAAGATCTTGTGGATGGTCTTTCATATAATGATGCTTAACAGTGTTTAATATAAAAGTTCGGTGCTTTAGCAATAACAAATTTCACGATTATGAATGAAAACTCCTTCAATAAATTCAGAAAAAAATTGCTCAATATACAGTGGTAAGAAAAATAGTGTACCAGAATAAATAAAAAAAATGCAACATCTTCAGTAAATACTAGGTTGCGTTTAAAAACTTTTTTTTTTTACTTTTGTCAGAAAAATGAAAGGTACCTTCAAGAGAAAGAATATATATCCAATAAAAAGTAAAAATAAGGGATGTACTCAAAGAACAGACTGTGAAAACTAACTAGCAGCAGAGGCGGCCTTTGGGGGTGGTGAACAGGGCAATCGCCCAGGGCCTTGCACTTCGAGGGGCCTCGCGCAGCTACCCGAGTTGATCAAAGTTTATGTTAAAAATAATTATTTTATCCTAAGCTGTTAGTGTAACAATAAAGTTGTTTAATTGATTATAAAGTATATATTAATTACTAACTAATCAAAATTTCTCAATTAGATTTATTGACTGTGACATTCGTATAGTAGCAGGAGAAACATCTGATATTGATGGACAAGAACTGTATGAAGAAAACGACGGCGGTATCACAGTGATGACATAAATAATACAAGTAAAAAAACATTAACTGAATTACTGAAGTGTACCCCACTATCAAAGTAGTCTTGAGAATTATTGCCGCCACACGTAATACAGTTGCGTCCGCAGGAAACAAGTTTTTCATGGTTAGAAAATATTAAAACATATTTGAGGAATTCGATGACACAAGATTAATTTCCAGCTCTTTCTATTCTTTGAATTGAAAATGAAATGGCTCATTTGTTAGATTCTTGTGCTTTTATTAAATATTTTAGTCTCAGGAAAAGGCGCAAACATCATTTTTAAATCCCTGCGTATATCTTCCCAGGCCTTTTATGTACTTCAGTCTAATCTTAATGATTTGTCTTTATTATTGTTCACTTTTAATAACTCTTCTAATATAATATTTTAAAACTCAAAGTTTATTTTCATGATGTTTGCATTTTTCGTGAATCATCAGAAATACTTACGATTAATTTATTCTGTACAAAGGACAAGGGCCTCGCAAAGATCTGCTGCCCAGGGCCTCGCAATGACTAAGGCCGACGCTGACTAGCAGAATTGTTACAAAGGCAAATAATGACATAGAAAAGAAAGATATATTAGATCCATTACTTACTAAACTTGGAGGAGGACTGTGGTGAAAAAGAAATTAGACAAACACAACAATTATTTATGATTGTAGAAGAAACAGTGGCACCTGCTGTCAATTTGGCTACAAGATTAATTTTGACCAATAGGATCAAAGCATAGGTGGTGTGTGATAAAAATGTTAAATGCATTTTGCTGACAATAAACAAATTATGTAAGTTGTGAAAAATTATTATAAAAATATGTACAATACAAATGAAAATAAGAGAATTAACTATCCATGCAAGTGATGGTTGTAGCAGGGCATTATGTTGAAGAGGAATATAAGTATTATCTAAGATTGAATCACAGTGGTTGTGTCCAGAATGTGTTAATAGGCCAATAGAGAAGAATCTGTTTTCAGTGAATACTTTGATGGCTCTGACTGCTGAACATCCTGAAGTGCAAAAAAAAAAAAAAAAAAAAAAAAAAAAAAAAAAAAAAAAAAAAAAAAAAAAAAAATTGTCTGATCAATTCCATGCTAGGCTAACCGAACTTTCCTAGTTGTCTTGGATAACAAGATAAACAAAGTAAGAAGAGTGAATAATGGTCTGCCTGAAGGCTCAGTTCTCGCTCCACTTCTTTTTTATGTATATGTTTCTGACATTCCTCAAACAGAATCCAGACAATTCTTATGCTGACGATTTGGCACTAGAACAATAATCCCATAACATGCAGCAAATTGAAAATAGTTTTTAACAGCAGACCTCAAAACCCTGAGAAACCATTTTAAGAAATGGCGTCTTGTACCCAGTTTCAGCAAGATGGAAACTAGTGACTTCCATCTTAACAGCCAGGCAGTTAATCTCTTGTTTGACATTCTTCTTGATGGCACTCCCCTCCGATACAACCCATTTCTGAAGTATTTGGGAGTCATAATGGATCAAACCTTATCATACAATAAAAGTTTAAACAATCTTGCAGCAAAACTAAGAACTAGAAATAATATTCTGCTAAAGTTAACTGGGACCTCCTGGGGAGCATCTGCCTCTACACTTCGTATCTCAGCATTTAGCCTTGTATATACTGCAGCTGAGTGCTGCTCATCTGTCTGGATGAATAGCACCAACACCAAAAAGATTGTCATAGTTTTGAACCAGACAATGCAGATAATTAGTGGATGTATCAAGTCCAATCCACCATACTGGCAACCTATTTTGAGTAACATTGAACCTCCTACGGTAAGACAATGCAATTTCCTAATTGATAAGATCTGTCTTAACTTGGATCTCCTCATCCATGACTATATGGAAACCCAATTTCACAGACATAAATAAAGAAGTCCAAGCATAAAAACTGCAAAACAGATTATATCCAACAATTTTAACTGGAGAGAAGCATGAAGATTGGAGTGGATAGTCTTAGCCCCCACCTGAATGGCACTCCCTCATTGACAATCAACAGGCACTAAAGTGACTCGACCTTCCTGCTCTCAACAGGGTTAGGTCTGGCCATGGCAGATCTGCTTTATCTCTTTCCACATGGGGAATGAGAGATTCACTAAATTGCGACTGTGGTGAGGAAGAACAAACCATTAGTCACGTTACCTTTGAATGCCCACTTCAAGCCTTCATGGGATCATCAAAGGACTTCATAGATATTTCAAATGAAGCTTTACATTGGGTGCCCTATGTCAATTTTGAATTTTAACAGTAATTTAATGTTACATTTTATTAGTGTGAAACAATTGTGTATAATTGTATTATTGATTATGTGCTATCGCCATAAGATAAATAAATAAATGGCTCTGACTGTGAAAAAACTGCCATGTTTTCTACTATGTGAGTTTTCTGTATGTAATACAAAATTTTATTTTAAAGTGTGTAGGTCAAATCAAACAATTGAAATACTCTTCTTATATGGAAAAAGTAATGGTTGTGATTTCATTAATTTTTCAATATAATTTTCTGAAAATGATAAAATTGCAAATATCCATGTTAGGTAGTCTGTTTATTTCTGTACATAAACCTTCCCAATTTAACACTAGAGGGTTTACCTCATCACTTGACAAGGGGTTTGAATTAATTGTTATTGTTCTTAAGCTCATTATTCCACACATGATCTGAATGAGTTAATTAATTCTTTGTAATTGAGTACAAAAAATGTAGAAATATTTTCTCTGCTACCATCGTCTGTACGAATACAAAATAAATTTCATTTTACCTTTATTTCCGTTCCAGTAAAAAATAATCTTGCCAGCTCAGTATCATTTGGTAAGCATAATTCACCTCAAAATACTAAATATTCCAGATGGCCTTCTGCCTTTTTTTTTTTTTTTCTTTTTCTTTTTTACTTACGGCTTTACATCTTGTAAATGTTGAGGTCATTAGAGGTTGGATGGAATTGGGAACAAAGAGCGGGAAGGAATTCGAAGGAAGCTGTAAGCACCTTAGAATTTGTGTAAATTCTAGTTTTCTTAGCTCACAGAGCATAAGGGAGGGAGTAAGCCTTACAGTAAACTTATAATTTTTCAGTTTGCAACTACAGGACATGATAAACCCGTTTCATGCAGAAGCCGATACTACAACCCAACACAATAAATAAGCCATTTTAGAAACAGTAAAGCCACTCAACACACAATATAAGCTCTAAATAAACATTTTATAATAATAAAGAACCCTTAAACTAACCTGAAATAGGGTAATCCATTATTATCCATTTTGTTAATAGTCGATCTTTGTTACGTGATAATTTCACTAATTATTAACACTTTTCGATGCAGTAAAGTATTTTTATAATAATAATAATCCGAAAGGAACTTAAATTCGCTAAAATTCCATAGTTTCAGATCGTGTAAATAAATAAAATAAAATTTTGAACACTTCATTGAGCACACTTGCATTTTCAACATTTTTTAACCTAACGTTTTCAATAATTTCCCGAACTAAAAAGTAGATATCCAGAAAGAACAAAAAATCTAGTATAACATATTAAAGTTTCAAAACATTCCATGCAGTAGAACAAATATTAAATTAATTTTAAAGTAATTGTGTCGTAAACAAAAATGTGGTAGTATTCAAAATTTATTTGCAATTAATCTAAGCCACTTCCGTGAATAAAACAACTGTTGAAACATGTAACTAAATAAGAGAAAAATTCAGCTAATAACACTTTTTCAAAATAAACAACACTTTAATAACTATTAGCAAGAAATCGGTTTTTCTTTTATGGTGGCTTGCTTGGCGATTCCAAGCCAAATTTTTGACAAACTAATTACTTTGCTATTACACCACCGATAATAATAAAACTTACACCTTTGAAATCAGGAACAAACGTAGAACACGTTGACAATAATTTTTTCATGATAATTTATAATTCAGCAGGGTCGACTAAAAAGTTGCGTAAATAACATACATTTCGTGGAAATACCCACAGTCTTTCGGAAACTTTTTAAAAATGCGCTTACACAATTAATTCATTTACAAGAAAGCTAATCATTTGAGAATTTTTTCTAAACACATTTTATAAACCTTGAAAGCCAGTGCTACACACAGTTAAATTTTGGTCACATCCTATAATCACATTTTTTTCACACTATTTTTGGTAAGCAGTAGAACATATCTATCATGTGGCTGAGGGTATAAATTGCGAGGCTCCAGCGATCTCAGGGTCTGTATCTGGGAACGTTGTGCGTAGTAAATCCGCACTGGTAGGTTTCGTGTATGTGTCGGTCAGACCAGGATGATAGACGGAAACAGTTGACTTGCATCATGGACGCTTCTCGGCCATATTGACTTTTTCTCATCAGTAACTGAAGTTCGAAGTGACTATGAACTTTTAAATATTCTAATGGGGCTAGGTCGGTAAATTCTTCCTCTTCATAATCTGCAATTTTTTGTAAACGTTTAGTTCGATCTCCTACTCAACTGTAAGTGCAAATTTTCAAAATGTGACTTTGAAATAAACTCCAAATTTTTCTTCAGATGGATTTTTATGTGCTTTCATAGTGAACAGCAACCTTTCCTCAGCTTTTGGTTCAAATAAGCTTTGTGGCGGCCGTTAGGTTTTACAGTTGAATATCCAGGTAGTTACATGGTTATTTAAAAATTATTAATGCAAATTCAGGGAACGGCTTAGCAAGTTAAGATTCAGTTAAGGTTCCTAAACCTATACTTCACCCCGGTATACTGATTTACGTCGTTACAAAGCATGCTGGCATTTGCCTGGAGTGATTTGAGAAAAAACCACCGAAAACCCAAATCTGGATGCCCGGAAGGGGATTCGAACCGGCGTCGTACCGAATGAGAGGCCAGAATGTTAGCCGCTCAGTTATCATGCCCAGTTTCTTCTTAAACAGAAATCATTATTGTGTTTACTTTCAATGACAATATTTTATTCACAGCAACCTGAAAATGCTTAACTCATTGACACAATATTTTTACACTTTTGGTTCTATCATGATTTTACATGGGTAGTAACCAAAGTCATTCTTATTTCTCCACTTAATTTGTTTCTCTCTCTGTTGCTTTTCCATTATTCAGTTGTGATGGATCGTTCATAACAGGCTTAGAAATTCCTTGATAAACAATACACATCCTTTAAATCAATCAAATAATAATTAGTATAACAAATGATAGGAAAAATAACCAGTCATTCATCAAAGTTGATTGTAGGAGGACAACGATGAATGCGCAGAACATGAGATGAACATAATTTTACATGTTTGTGTGGAGAATTACGAGAAATTTTTCAAGGTAGGTGTGTTCACATAGTGACCTGTAATGTTACTGGGAAGTTAAATAATAAACAAATACATAAATATTGGAGCAGCAACAGAAAGAATAAATAAATAATAAATGAATAGTGAGTGACAGGTTTATTGGTAGGCGTGGGCATGCCTAGTGTCCAGCATATGTTGGTAAACTAGTTCCCATCTGTGGAGGTTGCCCAATTATACCATAGGACAAATAGCTCATACCTCTCTACATGAAACCTTGCTAAAATTATGTTTCCCTCATATTTTGTGTGTCCGTCGCTGCCCTCCTTTTTCAAATTTGGTCAGTGGTGGGTTATTTGCCCTTTCATTTATTATTTTCAGTTCCTCAAAGTCTATTCTGTTTCATTATTATTTTTATAAAATTAATTAAACTTAATTATTTTTATAACACGTGTATGCATGATGGACTTCTCTGTCTGGCCAGAAGAACCTTCCCCTTACACTGCTCCATCTTTAGTTAGTTCTGGTTTCATGGTCTTCCTACTGAAAGTTTTGCTAATGTAATGGTAGAGTTCTATGATTTCTTTAACAATTTAACTGTATCATCTTGTATATATAAAAAAATAATGCTTGTAATTTTCTTCATTCTCAGTACCATTTTACATCAGGTGAAAGACCACAGATTTTGAAACGATATTATCTGCTGAATGATTTGTTATGGAATTTTGGTAATGTGGTGTTGTGTAGTCATTGTCATTTGACATTTACACTTCTGCAGGTTGTCTGGCATATCCTCTTACATTTTTTATGTACTCTCCAAGATCCTTCCTCAACTAATTGTCTCCAGTCAGTTCCCTTGGTCTCTCTGCTTTTTTGGTCCTGGTCCATCCATCTTGTCTATGGTCATCGCATGTGTTCCTGTTGTTCAAGAGTGCTAACTTTGGCATTTTTCCCTCTTCCTTTCCCATGGCATGCAACATCCATAGCAATCTTTTCTTTGTTAATGTCTCTTCCAATGCTTCAACCCTAATCTTTCCTTGATATTTTTGTTTCTGTTTCTATCCTTCCTTGCGATATTTTCTGTGCCTTTCACTAGATAATACTGGATTTTATTTACAACGAATTGAATTATTTGTTCAGGAAGCATGAATAATTTCATATGCAAGTTCATTTATTAATTTCAGTATTAAGTTAATTGTAACTTCGAATTATCTTGGCCTGATGAAAGTTTAGATCACAAACTCCAGCTTTGGGTTGTTAATAGGGTACTGTGAAAAGTCATTGACAGTGAGTGCTGTTTAGAATTTTTAATGGTCATATGCATTTGAAAATCTAGTTAAGTGATAATCATGCATGATGATTATCACCAATTTCATTTGGGAGAAAGAAAAGAAAAGGAAAAAATCCTCACTGTCCCCATAGGTTAAATTAATTTCTTCTATGTTTATTGTACTTGTAAGAAGATGGTGACCTTGGCATTATTTTAGAACCAGATGGAAACCTGTAACCACTTTTTACATATAGTCACATGCCTAGAATGATTCTGGTTGTTGGAGTCAAAAGATGTATGCACGTGACAGTGTTTTGGATGTTGTCTTATGTCTAAAATAGTTTCCGGTTTTAAGGGATTGACCTGATTTCGCTAAAATGTAGACTTAAATTCAGTGTAATAAAAAAAAAATCATACGAGTTTTTTAAACTTTTAATAGCCTTAATCCCAAGTCTGATGTTCCGTTAAATATCTAAAGATGACCAAGCAGTGTTTCAGTAGTGATTGAAAAATGGCAAGGAAAGGACTCAATTGAATCATAAAGTACAATTTTATTCCACATTTTTTTCAGCTGTAAAGTTTTACTATGTTTTTATCTAAATGAACTATTCAATTTAAAATGAAATGCTAGAACAATAACCTTAATGGAAGTATTCTGGTAGTTCATTTCCTCATAACCTCAATTTTATTGTAACATTTCTGATCACTGCTATTATGTCAACAATTACCGGGCAAATGTCATCAGCACGTACAATAATATAGTTTTAGAAAATGATTAGAAGTCTTGACCACATTATGCTGATTTACAAACTTGATATGTATTTTATCAATATAGTTTGCTCTGCAAAGTTTGAAGACTTTCTGTTTAGTTTGAAACGAGTTATCATGCATAAAGACAGATACTGCAAAGTTCGAAGACTTTGTTTAGTTTGAAACGAGTTATCATGCATAAAGACAGATAATGCCCTCATTATATAAGATATGATATTGATGATTTGATTTTGTCAGTCTGTGGTTACAGTTCTTGCATTAGTATTGATTGTATGTTTTTCAGTTTGATGAAAACTGTTGTATAGTAAAATTGTATGATATCATTTACTCGGTTTAATTTCTGCAAGAAAAGTATGCAGGAATATGTTATAAGTTCAAAATCTACTGTTAGGAATTCTTGGGGCTCTTGGAATCAATCTTATAAGAACAAGCTGGGCGTTGGTACTTTTTGTCTAAAGAAAAATTTGATTATTTAGCATTAATAAATAATAATACAATATTTATAAATACATTGAAATCAAAGTTTTTAAATTTTAGGTTATTGTATTCAAATCTACACTTATTGTTAGCAAAAATAAACCATATAACATAGTGTGGCTGTGTTGACCACGAGATTTGCTGAGCTCAACCACAGGTTTCTTTACACTTGATAAAGGGTTAGCCCCGAAATATTGTATTTTTGTGTTTGTGTATTATTTTGTTACTGCTGCACTCCTCCCTTCAACTTTTGTGAGTGTTGGGTATAATTTATCTTTCATTTCCACATAAATATAATATAGCAATATTTTCATACAGGATCATTTCACATATTTATGGGTACCAATGGAAATGAACATGAAACTGTTTCCCAATGACTGGTATCTAGTATAAATTTGAATTTATTGCCACACCATCTTGACTCCTTAGAATAAAATAAAAATTTGTTGTGATTGTGTCTTAATGTGTTACAGCTCTTCTTCCACCTGCAGCGTGAGCGCGTCTTTGCTGAACCACGAGCTCGTTTCTATGCAGCAGAGATAGCTGCTGCATTGGGTTACTTGCATTCACGTGGTATTGTCTACCGTGACCTAAAGCCAGAGAATCTGCTCCTAGATGCACAGGGCCATGTTGTACTCACAGACTTTGGCTTATCCAAAGAGGGACTGCTGCCAACAGAAACCACGCATACTTTTTGTGGAACACCAGAGTACCTTGCACCAGAAGTACTACGCAAGCAGGTTAATTCCTTGTAGTTCTATGCTAGCAGTCCTAGATTTCAATTTTTGTTTAATAAGGGAAGGGAAAGGACAGAAAATAAAGACCACACATTTCATCAAATTCATTAATCTTAAGGGACTGTAACACACCCCACCCCTTCTACCTTATTTTGAAAATGTAACCAGAAAATTGGAAAAAGATGTTATTGGTTCATTTAATAGTTTATGGTTTTTCATTTTTTTAAATAAATGAAATTAGAGATAACTAATGATAATATTGTTTCATTGTGTTCATAATGAAAAAATCATTTAATTGAAATAAAATTAGTAAACGCATTTTTTTCATAGAAACATATCTTAAACTTCAATAAAAACTGGAATCGGATAAAGTGGAACAATTACTATACTCTGTTCGGTAGTCATAGCAAGACAAGTTAAAAAGGTGGAGATTGAAAAGGAATAAATTAAAATGTGTTTTAGCATGAACATTTTAAAAAAAAAACTTAGAAATTACTATTATATTTATTGTTATAGGATTTAATACTCAGCTGGAATCAATTATTATTTACTATACACAGTGATACTGCACACTATTAACTGTGACTTTTGTTCCAGGGCTATGACCGTAGTGTTGATTGGTGGTGCCTGGGAGCTGTTCTGTATGAAATGTTACATGGTCTTCCTCCCTTCTATTCCCGTAACACGCATGACATGTATGACCGTATACTCAACAAGCCACTCAAATTGCGAACTGGTATCTCGGAGAGTGCCAAAGACATACTAGCTAAGGTTTGTACAAAATATGTTTCTGTGTTGTGTATCATTTATTTGTTGGTGGATGAATAACCAGCTTCAAATTAGTTATTATGGTTGTAACTTACTGGGAATCTTGGAATTTCTCTTGAGTATTGAAGGAACATGTTTTGTTTTCTAAATTCTGTTCACTGTTTGAAATTGTCATATAAATTTGTTTTTCAGGATTCCTTGTTATTATGTTTGGTAACATCCCTGATAGTAGTAAGCTTGTGACAATAATATTTCAGGATTGTCAGTAGTGTCCTTTCTTTTTTTCTTTCTTGTTGCAACTGATCATTTTCCTCTTCGAATATTGGGTATAAACTTTACAGCATTTAAGTTATATTGAAACATTTTAAAAGTAATTTTTCTTAACTTCATGAATTATGTATCAAAGATGAAAAAATGCTGTATGTGACCTTTCTTGGACCTGAAACGGTGTTTGAAAACAGTCACAAGAGCGTCTACTTCTGCATTGCCATGTATTTTACCATACAGATCTTGATGGTTTTGATTTTTCACTGTTTTATTCTAATTTAATGTATTTTTCTTCAGTTACTCCACAAAGATCATACTCAGCGCTTAGGCTCAGGTTACCGTGGTTTTGATGAGGTTAAACAACATCCCTTCTTTGAACCAGTAGATTGGGAGCTTCTGCTTGCCAAAAGGATCCAGCCACCTTTCAATCCAAATGTGGTATGTATCAAGTATGATTCTTCATTAGTTCTGTTATTAGCACTACTGCTTTACACATTTTCATAATTCAGTAAAACCAAAATTTTGTATTTGGAAAATATGCAGACTTTGTTATAATTCATGATTATTACTGTTAATCACCCACTACTGTGGCTGCATATTAAAGCATCACCACACTTGGTTGAGATGGTACAGCAGGTCTGGGTTCAAATCCCGGGCCTTGTGTACCAGCCATCCTGATTGTAGTTTTTAGGCAGTTTTCCATAATCACTTAGGCAAATGCTGAGACAGTTCCAAGTCACTGTCTCATAAACTGCACATTTCACAAACAAAAATATATTAATCATACAGGACACAGTTTCATAGGCAGATGGTAACACATTTGCTCTAGCACCAGTACTACAATTGGCCTAGCAATGTGGTGGTAGATGGAACCTTGTTAACAAAATAATCACAGCCTCTGCAAGAGGATATACCGGATAACTCGCGAAAATGGAAACATTCAAAAGATGGTTGTACTATTATTTATCCAACTACAATGGCACTTAATGATTAATTTAAATGATAGTTACTGTTGTTATTTTCTCTCTTGAATTAAGTCTTTACATTTTATACTGCTAAAAATAGTAGGGGCATGGTTAAAACTGTAAATCCATAAATATGCTTATTCATTTTAGTATTTTTTTTTTTTTTATCAAGATCAGAGGTAATTGGAGTGTACATTGACAGACTTTTAATTGTTTCCATTCTTATATTTGATTAGAAAGTGATTTTCGAAAGCTATGTATATTTTTTTTTTTTTTTTTGCTGTCGTCAGTCTTTCGACTGGTTGGATGCAATCCTCCATCTTTTCCTGTCCTGTGCTAACCTCTTCATTTCTACATACCCCATACAGCCCACGTCCTCAATTATCTGCTTCATATATTCTAATCTCTGTCTTCCTCTACAGTTCTTACCTTCGACTGTTCCCTCCAATAACAAATTAACCAATCCTGTATGTCTCAGAATATGACCTACCAGCCTGTCTCTTCTTTCTGTAAGCTTCTTCCACAAACTTCTTTTCTCACCCACCATTTCCAAAACTCGTTCATTTCTTACTTTGTCTGTCCACTTAATTTTCAGCATTCTTCTGTAGCACCACATTTCAAATGCTTCAATTTTCTTTATTTCTGGTTTTCCTAAAGTCCATAATGTCGATAATGTTAGGTGGGATAAGATGTTCAAAATTTTAAAGAAGTCAGGTCTAAAGTATCGAGATAGAAGAATACTCTCTAAACTATATAAGAATCAAGTGGCTGTAATAAAAGTAGAGAATTACGAGATACATGCATCAGTTAAAAAGGGTGTGAGACAAGGCTGTAGTCTATCCCCCGTTAATATTCAACTTGTATGTAGAAGAATCAATGAAGAAAGTCGAAGAAAAATTTCCATGTGGCATAAGTTTTCAGGGAGAAAAAATCAGTATGCTACGATTTGCTGACGACATTGTCTTGTTAGCAGAGAAGGCTGAGGATATTGAGAAGTTACTGAATGGCATGAACAAAATACTGAAGGAAGACTTTGGATTGAATATAAATCAAAGCAAGACTAAAGTGATGAAATGTAGCAGAAATGATACCAATACTAGTAGATTAAATATAAAAATAGGATCGGATGCAATAGGAGAAGTAAGAGAATTCTGTTACTTGGGAAGTAAAATTACAACCGATGGCATATATATATATATATATATAAGGAAGGATAGGGAAATATGACCCAACACTTACCACAGATGAAGGCGGCTGGGACGACGAACAAAAAACAAACACAATAGAAGCGCAATATTTCGGCCTACAGCAGCCTTAAACGTGCAGAAGGTGAAGCCCCAGGCGGCGTCACATGCGTACACATATACGGCCGACTGGTGAATGGCGTCTCAGGCGCGGATGGTAGTTTAGGTGGAGAGGGGGAGGGGGGGTAAGCTCAAATATTTAATCGATGTTATTATTGAAAGAGGTGAATAATAACTGGGTGGGGATATCATATATATTATTTCTATAAGGTATTTTTTTGTCACAAGCCTGTATCTTCCTTCATACTTAACCGAAATCAATGAATGGGGTGTAATTTTAAAGCTTATGGTCCCCACTTTGGGCATATCACATTATAAGAAAGGAATTTTCGGAATTCGACCCTTAAAGGGCAAAATGTCAATATTTCTAAAATGCTGTTTTCTGTGTTACAAGCCATTTATCTCCCTGGATATCGATCTGAAATCGTTTAATGAAGTATCATTTTAAAGATTAAGATTTCCGCTTTAGTGACGTCATATATGAAGTCAGAAATTTTTCGGAATTCAACCCTTAAAGGGCAAAAGGATCAATATTTTTGCAATTCGTTATTGTGTCACGAGCGATTTATCTCCCTTAATATCTAACCGATATAGATAAATGAGGCATCATATTAAAGACTAAGGTCTCCGCCGTGGTAACACTATATTTTAAGAAAGGAGTTTTTCGTAATTCGACCCTTAAAGGGCAAAAATGTTAATTTTTCTAAAATTCTTTTTTTGTGTCTTAAACAATTTATCTCATTGAATATCTAACCAAAATCGAAAAACCAAGTAAGATTATGAGGAGTAATGTCTCAGATTTGGTGACATCATATTTCAAGAAAGAATGTTTTTGGAATTCAACCCTTAAAAGGAAAAGGTATACGAGGTTTGTTAGAAAAGTAATGAGATTGGCAACACTGCGGGAGATCTGGCATTGTTGTGTCTACTGGCTGATGCTAAATCTGATTGTTGATCCCTTCCACTTCCTCAGTCTGAGTTACAACTCCATACAGTTAACACATTAGTTTTGACAGCGCCATTAATAAAGTGGTGTTTTCATTGTGCGTCACAGAAATGGAGCATCGGAATTTAGAGCAACGTTGTGCGATAAAGTTTTGTGTTAAACTTGGTGAATCCGCGAGTGTGACTTTTGTAAAGTTGAAACAGGCCTATGGGGAACAGTGCTTATCGAGAGCACAAGTTTTCCGCTGGCACAAATCATTTTTGGAAGGCCGAGAACACGAAGAAATGTCGAATGAGCAAATCAAAGATCAAGACCATGCTGATTTGTTTTTTTGACAGGAAGGGTATCGTGCACAAAGAATTTGTTCCACCAGGACAAACTGTCAACCAAGTGTTTTATAAAAGTGTCCTTGAAAAGTTGAGGAAAAGAGTGATCCGTGTGAGACCAGAAATTGCAGACAAGTGGATGCTTCATCATGACAATGCTCCGTGTCACACGGCCATTTTCATCCGTGAATTTTTGACCTCGAAATGCATTACTGTTGTTCCTCAACCCCCTATTCACCTGATTTAAGTCCTTGTGACTTTTTCCTCTTCCCGAAATTGAAACATGTCCTAAAAGGACGTCATTTTGGAACTCTAGAGAACATTCAAAAGACTGTGACCGACCAGTTAAAAGCCATACCAATTGAAGACTTCCAGCGCTGCTACCAAGAGTGGGAATCACGACTCCGCCGATGTATAGCTGCCCAAGGGAACTACTTTGAAGGGGATAACATTGTTGTTTGAAAATAATAAAAACTTTGGTTAGTATGAAATCAGTCTCATTACTTTTCTAAACACACCTCGTAAATGCTTCTATAACGCATTTTTGTGTCACGTGCCATTTATCTCACTTGATATCCAACCGATATAGATAAATGAGGTATCATACTAAAGATTGAGGTCTCCGCCGTGGCAACATTATAATTTAAGATAGGAATTTTTCGTAATTCGACCCTTAAAGGTCAAAAATGTCAATTTTTCTGAAATGTGTTTTTTGTGTCTCTAGCCTTTTATCTCCCTGGATATACAACCAAAGTCGATAAATGGAGTAGGAGTATGAAGAGTAATGACTCAGCTTTGGTGACATCATATTCAACCTCACTTTTCACAGAATTTTATTTTGTGAAATTTTCGCATGGGTCGTCTAGTATATATATGTATATATATATATATATATATATAACTATAAGTGAAAAGTAAAATAAATGTAAATAGCATGGATAATAGTAAATACAGAAATACAAAAAAAATGTAAATGGTATAGATAATAAGTGCTGGGTCTAGTGGGCAGAGTTTATTGGAGATTGAGGCCAGGAGGAGATTGTTAGGAAACAAAGGCGCTAAAAGCGGATATATTGAACATATAGGATAGGATAAAAAACCACCGCTTACCAAATAATGGGATTCCTGCGGCGTTGGTACACGAAAAAACATGAACACACAAAGGATAGAATTTTCGAGCATGGCTCTTCCTCAGTAGAAGTGAGATGGCTGCACGCAAGCGGCCAGCAGCCAACTGTGTGAGCCACAATGTCGGTGGCTCATGGTGGGGGGAAAACGACATGGCAGGAAGTGAGGGTGGGGGTAGAAGAGCACAGGCTGGAAAACGATGATGAATAGCAAGTATGAAGCAAAACTGTACACAAGGACCTGTCGCGGAAGGGCAGTATACGTCAGTTATTCGAGTAATGGCCACGTGTGCAAAAACTGGAAAAAAAAAATATTTCAAAATTTTTAAAATTTTTCCCCCCCCCCCCCAGTTTTTGCACACGTGGCCATTACTCGAATAACTGACGTGTACTGCCCTTCCGCAACAGGTCCTTGTGTACAGTTTTGCTTCATACTTCGTGTACCAACGCCGCAGGAATCCCATTCTTTGGTAAGCGGTGGTTTTTTATCCTATCCTAATGTTCAATATATATATATATGGAATTGCTAGCTAAACATTGTCCATACACAGTGGAAGATGACATCTCTCTCTTGGGACCAAATTATTTATCTGTAGAAATAATTATTGCATTAAATACTTTTGAATAGTTGGGAGTGAGGTTACTGCTCTTACTATTGGTAGAGAACTTACATTTGGAGGATTTTAGGGGAGGGATTTGGTAAATGCCCCACTGAAATTTCCTTTTATTGCTACTGAATACAATCCATACTAATTTCTACTTCACTATGGAAATTTAGAGGGCTGGGTACCACCCATTCCTGTATATATATTAAGCTGTGGGTTGCAGTGTTCCAGTAACCAATGCACACTGATAGTTGCTTGGGGACTACTGGCTTTCATAATTCAGCACAACACAATACTTTACTGGCCAAATCAGTTTTTAAGAGTTTCAGCCATCTCTGATAGTTACTTTGATGATGAATTAAGAAACTTACTCTCTTTTTTTGGGTTTGGGGTCAGGAACGGCTATTTACAGCTATAAATAAATTGAACATTTGCATATAGACCCCAAGGATGACTGCTGAGCAAAAGGGAACCACCATAATCACTTTCCCTGTTCCTATGTGCTGGAAATATAGTGGGAAAATAATAATAATTCTGACGTTTGCTCAGAAGCAGTTCTGGCATTCATCAAGGTAGGTATATACTGCACTCGGTGAAGGATGAAATGAGCGTGATGAGAATACTTGAGGTATTATTCCATCCCATTTGAAGACAGGAAGATGTTTTTACCAGCCCAACTATCAGTACCATTTGCGAAGGCTGCATTGATCACCAGGGTCATTTATGCTTGCTGCATCTGGAAAACATACTGCAGGATAAATTACAAAACAGAAAGTTCAGCCAGGACTTTTCTTTCTATAACAAGTCCCTAGAGATAAGACTGAATTTCAAAATGGAACAGTGGCTTCTTTGAGCCAAGCATTAAGACTTCAGCAGAAGTTCAAGAAATGTTCATGCTAAAAATTCCTGGTGAGCAATGATGTCAGCAAAGGCAAAGCAACTGCCAAAAATGGATACAGCTTAGCTCTGTTGTGAAGTGCTTACTTGCTTACTGCCACTGTGATTCTGCAGCATTTGTTGTTAAATTAATTACATGTTGAAACTGATATGTTGAAGATGGTATTCTGACATTCATAAATTTGTACTAGTGTACTCTCCAAACTACTGCCAAAAGCATCAACTTTGTACAGTGCCAGGAACCTACTTGAAAGATAAGATTGTTGGTTGTTCAAGCATTGTTTAGAATTTTTCAGTTACCATATTATGTATTCTGTGTTAGAGAAACAAAATGTAACTTAAATTCACTATAAAAATAAAGTGTGGTAAATAATTCTAGCATTTCATGTATATTTTAAATGTTCTGCTTCTTACTGATCATAGACAAAAGCTAATACTGCTTTCATAATGTTTTCAGGTTTTTTTATATATATACCCAGTAAACAGCTGGCTTGATTTTCAGCCTCGCCAATAATTAGCTTCCTTTAGTCATATGTTTCTTGGCATTTAAAACATCTAATAAAATTGCTCCTAACGATATTCCAATTTAGCCATGTGCATCAGAACTCTGTTTTACTTGACATTGTAATTTACAGCTGTTTTACTTGACATTGTAATTTACAGCAAACTTTTTTCTCATGCCTGCAATATTGGCTTTGCTAATTATGGTCATTATGTGGCTTTCCATAATCATTTCATTGAGTCCCCCTCAAAAATGTAGCTCTTAATAACACCTGCAGAATCATAATAGGGCATTTAAAATCCACTTCAGTCGAATGGCTTCACTACCTTGCAGGAATAGCACCTTCAGTTAGAAGAGAAACAGCAGTGAACTAGGAAAGGAAGAAAGTGGATAATGAAATAATTCATCCATTACATGGGCCTTTTACTATATGGCAAAAGACTTAAGTTCAGGAAAAGTTTCCTATGAAAAGCAAATGAACTTATGACTAACTCTGTAAAAGCCAGGTTACATTGTGGGTAGCTGGGGCTCCCCACTCATCCCTTTCTGGGGAAGATTTTCTGAAACTTTACCACTTGGCTATGACAAGGAATGGCTGATATGGAAGTCTCTGGATAAGCTGAGATCAGGAGTGGGCAGATCGAAGGATAACCTAGGCAAGGTGGGTCTATGCTGAGGTCGATAACATCAACTGTTAGTGTGAAGAGGATCAGACTGTTCAATATGTGCTCCAGTGTCAGCTGTGTCCAACCTCCTTTCAGAAAGAAGTTGACTTACATGAGGCCTTGGAAAATGCACTAGAAGTGGCCAAGTTTTGTTCTAGTATAATTTGATGCTTGTTATTGTGCAGCTATATATGTTTCTGACATGAATTAAGTAAATCCTTTACAAACAAGTTAGCATCTGAGTAAGATGGCAGAACTATTGAAATATCGCGTATTTACAACAGTCTGATGATACATGTATAAAAATTTCATTGGAATTTTGCACTTAACATACAACTCCCCTCATCTTTTAGAGCATGAAACTATGACATTTCTGTCTTTTAGGAAGTGGATTCAACGATGGTCTCAAACATATGAAGTTGTAGAACATTAAGAGAGTTAGTGTAGGGGCTTCTTTTGCTGACACATGGAATGTAAATGTTATATAGATTTATTGTCTTTATGCATTTGATAATAGTAACAGTAAAAATGTTGTTAGGCTATGATAATGAGCAAGAATAGGGAAAGTAATCTAGTCACTCATCACGACAAACACAATAAAATGAACACACTTTACAGTATTTTGGTAAAAACCTCTCATATTAGAGGTGAGACATAAGGAAAGGGGATAAGATGAGTACACATGAAGACCTGCCTCAAGACTAAAGCAAGAGATGAAAAAGGTGCAGAAAAGTCAGTAACAGATATATTTTTTAGCCGATCCAACATATTTTTATGTCCTTATTTGATTATCATTCATTTTATTTTACTTGTATGGCCGTTACTGAGATTATATTTCCCTGCATTTTTTTTGTTTGTTGATTATCTTCCTCCCCCACCATTTCCTTCCCACCCTTTTTGCATCGTTCGTCTCGGGCTGCAGTCTTGGGGTAAGTGTCGGTGAGTACACTTCTGATTCACTAAGGTTTTTACTGAAATATTGTAAAGTGTGTTCGCCACAGTCGTCCTGCCTTTATCTGTGGGGAGTGATGGGTTTATTTTCCCATATGATTACCAATTCGGAATGGTGATGATTTGAAACATACTCGGCATTAAATGAAAACTAGTTTTCGATTAGTAGATATAACCTGTTGAAAACAAAAAATAAATTAACAATAGAGTATATATGAACTTTAAAGCATTCATTTTTCTTTCTGGATTGTGCTAAGAATTTATTGTGCAAGAATATTTATATATTTTGCTTTAAATTAATGGTTTCTTCTTCCTTTTTTATAGAGTGATGTCCTTGATTTACACAACATTGACCCAGAGTTTACTTGTGAAGCAGTTCCAGCATCCGTTGCCACTTCATCTAATAACCGCAAGGGATCAGGTTTGTCAGCCAGTGTACGAATGGCAGATGATATATTTGCTGGCTTCTCATATGCCCGTCCAACAGATGAACTGCTTTGACAGTTATGAAGCATTGGTGTCAGTGTACTTACTTTAAAGGACTAAGTTTTAAATTCATATTTATAGAATGTTGAAGTTTCAAAAGCGGTTCTCATCAGTGTACAAGTGACTGTTTTCTTGCTCCACTGTTGAACTCTCTTGTGTACATTCAGTGTTGTGTGAGCTTGAAGGTGATGTATATGTCAGCACTAGAAGTGTTGATGACTCTAAAAACTAAGGACTCCGTCTTTTACCAGAGATGATCATGACTTGCCATGATTATCATCAGCCATGAGAGTATTCTTTAGTATTTGTGTATATTTACTATGTTCAGGAGTTTATCATTATAGGAATGTCCATAAATCAATATTTTGCTAGTCTTTTTTTTTCCTGAACTGGTAAAGTGTAAGCACACAGACGTGTGTTTATATTTTCATACAAGTTTCCTTTATCTTGTAATTGATGTAGATACACAAAGTTTTAAGAGAATGATTCCACATTTGTTACGTATCCTTAAGTTTGTCTTTTGACGTGGCACTGTTACTGTGATATGGCAGTTATGTACTTGTAGAATTTGTCCTTTGATTGCAGAGATCTGCTACCGGTGTTATTGGTGCTCCTACAATGCTTTAGTTTTGATAAAATGGCGAAGTATTTATATCTTATGTCGAATTGTTGACTTCAGTCAGTGAGCCACATGCCTGTAGTGTTGTTAGTTCTTAAAAACAAGACAATAATTAGTCTTTCATATGAATATACATGTTCCACTATCAGCCTCTTGTTCTATAAGAGATATAAATTTGAAATATTCTATACTATTATGGGTAGCACAAAAGTGTTGGGAAGACATTTCACTTTAATACTATCGGCACCAACTTGCACTGTTTGCAGATGTGAATGCTTGCCAAATAAATTTTAGTGGTGCTATTTATTTACCAGTAATTATAAGTTATTAAAACGATGAAACTCAGTATTTCACCTTTTTTGAAGGCCAATATTTGTTTTGTTGTAAATAAAATGAAGCAGAGTATTCCATGTATTAATTAATGAAAGCTACATGTAGCTTTAATTAGAGTGCCTTTTGTATAACCTCTAGAGAGGATCACATTTAAACCATTCCATTAGAATCATTGATTCAGTATAGTATATGCTACGTTATTAGTCTTTTTCCATGACTTGGTACAGTATAGTAATTTTTCAGGTGTAAATATATATATCTGTGCCAGTTGTTCAGAAATGAAATATTTTAGGTATGATCTAGTTTTTGTCAGCCAAATTTTGTAGTTAAGGATTAAAAGAACTGAAGTAGAAAATTTAATGTATAGTTTTCCATTCTATTAAAGGACAACTGTTTTCTCCTAGGAGGATTGAAGATCTGAATTGCAGAGTTTAAGTTCCTGTTGATGTTTGAAGAAAATGTGCAAATTATATACCTTATTATTTAATTTTATACTGCAATATTTATTAAAAAGTGGTTTATATTACACTCATATTTGTACAGAATTTTATAACCAAGTTACTGTGTTTTAGTGCAAATATATACATATCTTTCCACATAAAATTATAAGTTATATAATGTCCAACACTGGCAAACAAAATATATCCTGGATATATTATTCCTTTAAATGTTCCTGCAGTACAGATTATTTGCTAAGTAAATTTAGTTTATAATGTTTCGATGCCTTTGCAATTTTTAGTTTATGGTAATACTTCCTTCTCTTTTTTTTTTTTTTAAAAAAAAAAAAAAGAAGAAGGAAAGAAAATGATTGCATTAACACCATTTTCCAAACCAGTTTCTGTTTTATGTAGAAATAGGAAGCAGCTTCGATATGAACTAGTTTCATTTTATTTTCCCTTTGTGTAAAAAATAATTTCTTACATCAGCATTTTTAAAATGTCAGTGTACAGTATTGTTAATCTGAGAGAGAATAAATTATTTTATGCTGAAGAATAATTTGTTCAAACTTTTCTTTCCATGGTTATTTTTTCTAATTGAAATATCAAATCAAATTTTTGTAAAAACAATTGGAATTGCTTACAGAACTGAAATTTAAGTTTATTTTTGGTTACTTTTGAATTATTTATAGAAATTTGCAGGTCAGATGTAGATTAGTGTATCTTTTGAGATGTGATGCTATATTATGAAATAATTTGATGGGAAACTAAAGATGTTGGTTATCAAATTCAAATGGGAACAGAGAAAGGAATTAGCATTGCCCACTGAAGACTGCAATAGGTACTATACAGATTCTAAAAACACAACACACACACACACACACACACTCTCTTAGAACAATGAAATTATTGGGTGCAACACTTTGACACTAGGAAATCATAATGTGTATTCAGTGGGGCTCAGTAAAGTATTAACAACACTGTGGTGCGGCTATAAGGGTTACAAAAGGACGGAATAATAAACAAAAAATGGGATAGATGTGGGGTCATATATTACAGCAAATATACCCCTAAATAAGAAAATAGAGGTTGCAGCTAGCAATTATCAAGAAAGCAAGCTCGCATATAAAAAAATTGTTAAATTGTTGACTGCATTAAATGGTGGTTTGTGTTTTGGACAGAGGAAGCAGGAGGATAATGCAAAAAGTTAATTATTCAGGCAGTGTAACGAAATCATTCTTTTGGCTGTATAAATTTTTATTTTATTTAACTAAGTAGTTTAAATGCTTGTCAAAATGGCGGGTATCACCTATGTGGTGTAACCCCAAGCTTGTTAGCAGTGAAAGGAGTGTTCAATGCAAGGCGCAAATGGACATCATACATGGCCTCAATTAAATGGCCATGTAAATGTTTCATTGTTCCATTGCCGTCCACCAAGAGCCCTGATTGGTTCGCCCACCCCTTCTTTCTGCGGGATGACCGATAAACATTGAGAGAGCCACTCAAGCAGGTACGATGCCAGACACTCACCCCGGTAGGCTGCCCGTTTTTTGTTGGAGACGTCAGCTGAGGCTAGACAGCTGCCCTCAGTGACTGGGAGGACGACGCGGCCAGCAACACGTCTCGCACCAGTGGCCCAGCTTGGTAACGCACGCGACAATCTGTTCACCACGGGGAATGAACCGTAACACGCCCTAATTACCCATGCTCTACCCTATCTATGACTAGCCAAGGCAAATGAATTATACATGTGTTTAAAAAAGTGGAATAATAAAGTAAATAAAGCCTTGAGCTTTTGTTTTGTCAACTATAAATAATAAGCTAGCTTTTTGTGTTCTCCCCAGAATTATCCCACAATAATAATATTTCCTACAGCAGAATAGAAAACATTTCACCTATGGTGGTTTGTTTTGAAAAAATTTTCCAAGGAAAAACAAATAACGATTAATGAAGATAAATGCAAAAAAGTCAGCTTATTAGATACACAAATAAAAAACAAAAGGTTAATTATGAATATAAGGTGGGGAAAGAATTGCTTGCTGAAGACTTGAAATGCAAATATCTTGGAATTACTTTTGATAACAAACTTAACTGGGCAGGACGCATAGGACAGGTGGTAGGAAAAGGTTTCAAAGTTCTGCACTTGTTAGGAGAGAGTGATGAGGGGATGTACGAGAGAAGTCAAGGAATTGGGTTACAAAACTTTGGTCAGACCATTGCTCGAATATGGTAGTGTAGTATGGGACCCTCATTTTACGTATCAAATACAGGAGTTGGAGAAGGTGCAAAGAAGGGCTATTAGATTTGTTTCTGGAAATTATTGCAGAATGCAATCAGTGACAGATATGATAAAGGAGCTGGAATGGGATTCATTGCAAGACAGGAGGAGGATGAGGAGGGTCATGGGAGTGTACAGGGCATATACTGGTGATGAGGCATGGAAAGATATTGCAATAGGTATGAAAAGTAGTACATGGAAGGGAAAAGATGACCACAAGCTGGCACTCGATTTCAGGCACAAGGGGGTGGGAAGATTCTCTTTTTTAGGTAAGGGTGTCAGGGATTGGAATGAGTTACCAAGAGAAATGATGAACAATTTACCGAAAACTTTGAAGGAATTTAAAGATAAAATTTGTAGAGGGCAAATGTAGGTGAGTGCAGGATAGGGGGAAGATGGGTGTGTAGGGAAATTGCCACCGGAGCCTGTGCTCCATTGCAATTAAATTAAATTAAACTATCTTTTTTGATTTTTTTTTGTGATGTGAGTAATCTTTCTCTGATAAGATTGTTGGATTATTTGGCAAAGATGTTTTAAAAAAACTGCATTTGATTTTGATTGACAGAAATTTTTATTGCAATGGAAAAAGTTTCTAAGAAAAGTATAATTTCAGAAATGAATTACTATCTAATATTATAAAAAGCAATTGTGACAGCTATGACGTCTTGTCACAGCATGACGTAACTCGCAATGATGTCATGATTTCCGCCACTGTTCTTGGAAATGTGCGTTATTTAATAACATTTTCAAGCATCTGCGCGTAAATTAACTGACAGAACACTGAAATAAAAGTATGTGTTGCGGTTAAATCGACATATCAATTATGAGATGCTTATATTTACGTAATATTCTTCTGATATATGGTAGTATTCCTTAAATTGTTTTTCCATAGATATGTAAGATAAAAGCTTTGTATTTCGAGCATCAATGTAGCGAACTTTTTGGTTAGATTGTTACTTAGCATGGATCAGAATTACAACTGGCATTTGACATTACGGCAGACGGTACGAATAATTCTATTTTTTTTCCCCCCTAAATAATTTAAACTGTGTCCTATTATTCAAATTATTAATTCATTTGAACGGAAATAGTTGCACACTGATTGCGATCTGTGCATCTTACACTACACTTAAAACAAATATTACGTGGCATTGCGTAAGTCTAAGAGATTTATTTTAATTTCCTTTACTTTTACTGTGTAATATTACTGAGCCTATCATTTCAGCAACTGTGTCAGCTGTTCAGATGTTTTAATATTGGTCTGAATCACGGATAACAAAAAAGAAATTTGTAGAAACCCTTAATCAAATTTATATCATGATTCATTATTGCCACAAATGCAATACAGTTAATGTATTAATATGTGTGAGATTGAAGTATTTTTCTTCTGACGGCGAGTTTATCATAGTATGTGGTTAGGTTGAAATGCAACCTGCACTCGGATGGAAACTGAAACCTTCTGCTACAGCGCAAGGCACGAGGAATTACACTGAATTTTATTTTTTAACAATTCTATTTAGTTAAGCCATTGTTAAGACATGAATTGTCCGAACACTGAAAGAAAAGTATGTTTGTGTTTAAATTTGCATATTATCACTTTTTTTTTTTTTTTTTTTACTGAAATCATTACATGGTTCCAAATTGATTGCGATATATGTGGCCTAAACCACAATTAAATATAACGTGGCATAGTGTAAGTTGTTACGATTTAGTTTTAGCATCCTTCGTTCTCACTGGGGTCATTATTTCAGCTGGTGTAAACTGTCTCAGCAGTTAAAATATTGATCTTCATCATAGGTGTTAAGAAAGAAAGGCGTCAGAACCTGTGAAGATTTGGGATCAAGTTTATATCCCAATGCATGATGACACTGACATATGATACAGGGAATGTATTAATTTGCGCATGATTGATGCTTTGCTTTTCTAGCAGTAATATTAGCCGAGACTGTGGTTAGGCTGAAATGCAACCTGGACCAAGCTGACAACTGAAGCTTTTTGCTACAGCAAGAGGGGCAATAAATTACAATGAGCTTTATTTTATACCAGTTCTATTTAGTTAAGCAATTGCAGAGAAATAAATTACCATAACACTCCGTTAAACACGTCATTTT
The DNA here is from genome assembly GCA_031002005.1 of Vandiemenella viatica. Classification (NCBI taxonomy): domain Eukaryota; kingdom Metazoa; phylum Arthropoda; class Insecta; order Orthoptera; family Morabidae; genus Vandiemenella; species Vandiemenella viatica. The sequence goes on along the minus strand of CM061919.1, from coordinate 208,310,226 downwards.
TGACGGTCTTTGGGGCTAGTTATTTATAAATAAGGATACGGAAAATGACTTGCCATTTACCAATGTTGAAGGCTGAGTCAAGTGAAAAACATGGCAAACAAAAACATATACAATATTGAACAATTATTTATTTAACTGACATGTTTCGTGATTACTCATATCTCATGTGAGATTTCTCCAAGTTTTTAATAATCTTCCCTATTTTTTATCTATCATCAGAGAAATCCTTAAGTTTAGTAACTGGGACTAGCAACTGCCACAGAAAATACAGCATAAACATTGGATGCTCTTCTGCTTTTAACAAAATCCAAATCAAGTCGCCGTACATAAACAAGAAGCAACATGTAGATTTAAGCGAACGTTGCACTGTAATTTTTTTAATCTCTACCTTGCTATAATTTTTTTTTCTCTGGCCTTAGTACTTTTTTTTTGCTCTTACTTCCATAACAAACAATTGCCTTTTAGTTGAATTTCATTTTAACAGTATAAGTGCAAATAATACCAAATGCAGTTATTTTTTTTGGAAGTTTCACAGTTAGTCGGGGAATTCTGTGATGGTGGCCAATATAACTGGCACTTCAGGTATCAGACCTTGTCAGAGGTTGCTAAGCTGTCAATGTCACATTAAGTCTCCATACGTAACACACTTAATCAAAGTGGATAATCAATTTTCTAATTTTTTGTACTTTTATTTCATTTGCATATGCTGATGACAATTTACTGCCAGAAATTGACAGTGAACTGCAAGGGTTCTAAAAGCTATAGTGGTTGAGAATTGTTAGCCTAGAACAGTAAATTCCAGAGTGGTTGTTGGTTACTGGAGTCATGTTACAGTTATTCCAACAACTTTGGCAATCCATTCCAACAGTTAATATTTTGATTTAATATCCTTCAGAAGGAGGACTTTCATTTAACAAGATACCAGGAATGTGTTGGAGATTAATTCATTTTTATATAATGTTTGTTACTCTAAAGTCTGTGGAGCACTCGCAAATTAACACACACGTTGTTTTAACTAAGATTCAAATCAAGATTCCGGTGTGGTGACGATCCTGAACACAAAACATAAAACACGTACTCATAAAAGCTTAAAACATTCATTTTTATCAGATGATATATGAACAGAAAAGAATTAAGCAGCAAATTAATTAATTAGCCCGTAGTTTGATGTGAGCGTAATGCACACTGCCATTGAGAATAAGTTAAATGTATCCACATATATTAACTTATTGTTGCAACTTGCTTAAGTATGTATGCTTACTGGAAAACCTGTGCATAAGAACAGTATTATCAGCAAGGATAAGCAGAAGTGAAATCAATGAACAGTTTCATCTGCCAGATGTTTGAAATAGTAATTATTTTCTGTAAAATTCTTTCTGTCACCTTTTTTAGCAGCAATCTTTAAACAATTATGAACTCTGTATGTATTTCATTTCACATTGCACTTTGAGGTGTCTTTTTTTGTCACCCTCTTACCTGCAATAAGCCAATTATCAGAATAGATCAATCTTTCAGTGGAAGAGTGCTGAAGAGGGGAGGAGAAAAGGAAGAAAAACTGTTTTAGAATGATATCAAAGGGGTTACCTGATACCCTGTTTGTATTGTAAAATCAGCTTCCTCTATTTATTGTTGCTAAGGGGGCGTCCATTAATGACGTGAGGTGTTTTTCCAAAATTACGGACCCCCCCCCCCCTTTCTGGTGAGATTTCGTCGGCCCCCACTCTGAAATGACGTGAGATTTTGATGGAGCCCCCCCCCCTTACAAATTGGCCTCACAACGTTTTGAGACCTTTTTTTAGTTCTCATGGTCCAAAGGGCGGTTATACCCCCACTAAGGTCCAAAATACCCCCCCCCCCTAAAAAATGCTACTACAATTTAAAAACCTCATGTGAGATTTCTGTTGACCCCCCCCTTGGTAAGGTTTCGTGAGATTTATCCGGACCCCCCTCCCCCCCCCCCAGTATCACCTCACGTCATTAATGGATGCCCCCTAACAGGATGGGACCAGAAGAGTAGACATTGAGACTATTGGTTTTGTGTATAGTGGCATCACAACGTCTATATCAACTCGCAGTTGACTTTGAGTTTACAGAAACCATTCGAAATTTATTTCAGAACCGAAGGTTTTATGTCGAATTTCGGGATAACAAAAGAAGATAGAGAACACGTGCAAAAAAAGGAGCTGTCCCTAGGGAGTGTCTTGGCCCAGGCATTATTCAATATTTACACTTAACGATCAACCCCAGCTGCCAATGACTTGAAGTTTTTTCTATGCAGATGATTTAGCAATAGCAATAAAAGCCAAAGATTTTGAAACAGTGGTGGAGCATCTAAGAAATAATTTACAATCTCTCAAAAAGAGACAATCAGATGAAACCGAATTCATCCAAAACTCAGCTATGTCCCATCCAAAGAAACAGACATGCCAATAGGAAACTGAAAGTCAGAGGGCAGGATGTAGAACTAGATCTTGGAGTATGGAGTTCACATCTCGCAGTGCTCCAAACATAGCTTTTGCACTGTGTTATTCTGCTGCAAAATATGCCTGTCCTATTTGGTACAAGTCTGCTTATGTCAAACAAGTAGACATAGCACTGCATGAATTCTTACGGGTTGCCACAGAGCCACACCAAATGAAAAAAAATACATGTCTAGCAGTAATCGCTCCCGTGATATAAGATAGGACATAACTGAATAGGTGGAAAGAAATAAGGTTAATCAAAACTGTACTCATCCCCTATTTGTCCATCAAATCCCCAGACAAAGGCTGAAATGTAGAAAAAGCTCCACAAGGACGACAGCTACATTAGATGTACTGCATGAAATTGCCTGCCTCAATCTGTGGCGAGAAAAATTGACTCATGTAAATCAATGGGTATCTAACAGCAGAGGCGCTACCACCAGACGCAATCTTAACTGGAAAACATGGAGATCACTAACAGGCTGAGAAGTGATGTAAACTGAGACATTGGATACATTGTACAATGTATGGCTGTCTCCTTGGTATGTGTTTTTTAGTTATTTAGTTCAGTATATAAAACACAATCAGGAATTAGCTTTCCTCATGGCTGGCACTGTGCTGTTACCACTACATGGTAAATTAAATTGTTTTGCCCAAATACTTCAGAGAGTCAACCTTATCAAAGACTGAAAGGTAATTGGTTTCTTTTTGTAAATTATGCCATGTTATCTTGCATGTTCTGCTTGGGTTCATTAACTTAATCCTTCATCGTGGACGTGACTTCCTTGGAATATGCACCCTTTTCCACAGAATCCAGCCCGATGCACATGTTTCAGCATAATAAACAATCTCAAGGATATCTTGTTGCAGATTGCTGAATGATGGTGCAGTGTTTAGGGTAAATATGAAGTTCTGCTGACTGAATGAGACCCAACATGTGCTGTACATTATTTCACTAAGGTACAATAAACAGCAACTAATTTAAACTGCACACTTCACAGAAAGATGGCAACATTTCCGCTCCACTACAAGAAGTCAGTAGTTAGATGTATCCTTGATTTCAAATAAACACAGCCTTGGATAGAGAATGTGCCGACAACCCGCAAAAAAGTTGAAATGTTCGGGAATGATTAACACTAGCAGTTTTATCCTGTCCATATAGTTAATCCAATTTATAGAAGCGATGTAAGTCACTTCTCATTACTATGGCATAATCTTGAAATTCATTATGTTATTTACTTCTCATTGCTTCAGTAACAATTAGTTCATCATCCAGTGAGTAACTGATAGAGCCTATCAAGTTTATCTTGGCTATTTTGAGAGTTACCAATATGATTTCACAAACACAATTGACTTCTCTTACATTCCACACATCTGCACAAATTAAAAATGTTTGTAATATGTACCAAGCAATTATCCTTCAACTATCTTCCACAGCAATTATGGATGTGACCGAGAGTGAGTAGTAATGCTCAGGCTTCACATTCGGGAGGAAGTGGGTTTGAATCCCTGTCCGGGCATACAGATTTGGGGTTTCCATGGTTTCCCCAAATCACTTCAGGCAAATGCCGGGATGCTTTCTTCAAAAGGTCATGGCCAAACTCCTTCCCATTGTCCTCTTGTCCCCAATCCCTTCCTGCCTCTAATGACCTCAACAAGGTGTAAAGCCTAAGCAAAAAAAGAGGCTAATGAGCTCCATTAATTATTATTAATTTTATTTAAAGCTATCCCAGCACAACAGTTATGGTTCAGAGTTGAAAGGATTAATTAGAGAATGGGTAGAAAAATGTTTGTGGGGGTAAATGCCATCAAATTGGTTGTTAGATTTTAATATGGAAGTGTGATCAGTTTTTATTTACTTGGAAATATATTAAAACATGATACTCTGGCCTCACATTCAGGAGAACGTGGGCTCAAATTCCCATTTGTCCATCCATATTTGGAATTTCCATGATTTCTTCTAAGGTTCCTTCAAAAGACCATAGTGAAATTTCTTCCAGTTCCTTGCCTCCAATCTTTTCCCACCTCTAACACACTCTTATGTCGACAAGAACTAATGCTAGAAGGAAAAAAGTGGTATCTTCCATTTCCTCAATGGTTAGTAATCACTTGAAATAAAAAAGTATTTGAAGTGGGGTGAACAGAAGATAAGTGAAATGCAGGATTTGAGGTTGTTATAACAATTTATGACCCAATAATAATTCAAATTTTTATTTGTTAAAATGTAATGGCATACTAAAAAGAAATGATCAGTGAGTAACATGATTCTTTCATCATCATTACTGGTTGGAATTAAGTTATGTTGTGTGGTTTGTTAGGTGCAAAATAAAAAAAAAATATTTTTGCCTGAAACTAGTGAGGGGGGGGGGGGGACAAACAGGTGTCTGCTCAGTAATTGAGATATATAATGAGATCTTTGTTTCATATATTGCATGAAGGTTAATAAGTCTAGGCTGGGTGCATACTGCAACCATTACGTCCAGTTTTCAGCGTTAGACTGTCTGCCACTAATCGACAATTGAATACTGGTGTGTATGTGTGGGTTCCCCCCCCCACTGTAACTCACTAGTAATTGCTGGTACCCTGGTAGTGAATGGTAGAATTTGTACACTGGTTTAGGGAAACAAACATCTCAGTGTATTGCCAGCAATGTATATCATTTTTTATCAAACACCATCAATCCATGTGTTCTTTGTCATTTCTTAGAGAAAGGAATATCACGGAAAATGTTTCAAAATTCTTCATGTATGGTGAGGGGAATGTACCAGAGAAGTGAGAGAACTTGGTTACAATACTTTGGTCAGACCATTGCTTGAATATAGTACTGAAGTAAAAAAAACCAACATTTGGCTGTCAAATACAAGAGTTGGATGGCACGCAGAGGAGCGCTGCTCAATTTGTCTCTGGAAATTAATGTAGAACACAGTAATTGATTTTATAAAGAGGGCTGCATTTAGACTTTGTGGGCCCCTGTCGGCAGTGGTGTATCAATTTATGGGTGAACCTTTTTTTTCTTTTTTAGCTCTTGTACTTGCGTGTGATGTGGGAGCCTAGGTGCTCTGATGATAAAGGAGCAGGAATGGGATTCATTGGCAGACAGAAGGGCGATGAAAGGGCTGGTAGTGTACAGGGCATATGTTGGCGAAGAGGCCTGGAAAGATATTGATGATCAAAAGGGGTCAAATATTGAACGGAGTAGACCATATCGGAACATAAACATCTACAGTAAGCAGTGGGTTATCTTGGAGAAATATAACAATTGTTAAAAGCATAAGTAAGTCATTTATGGGTATGGAGGAAAAATTAGATGTGAAGCTAAATTGACTTGAGATTTTGAAGTGTCTGGTATCCATTGGGTATGCAGATTTCCAAAATCTAAGCTTTGAGAAACTACTGTTAACTGGGAAGGCTCTGATAGTTCAAACTAATTTAGGTTATTTCTGTTATGTGCAGAGGCCAGATGATAAGGATACAGTACAGTTTGCTGTTGATTGCTTTGATGGACAATTCAATTGTAGTCAGACTATTGTATGAAAGATTTAGTCGTAGCAGTAAATTAAAACTCTGCTTACGATTATGCAAGAAAATGTTGAAAGAAGGTTTTAAATTGGAAAAATTCAGTCTGACAGTATCAACGAACTAATATAAAACTGGGGTCTAGATTTCAAATCATTTTGGAAGAAGGGTATTGATGGCAAGATTACCTACCATATGTGTAGTATAAAAAGAGTAGTAAAAAATAATCTCTTCTTGGGCTTCAGCCACATATAAATGCCAAATTAATGAATGTGACATTTATATGTGAAGCCTGAGAACAGTTTTATGTGCAGTGTTCACTGTCTTATACATTTGGTACAGATTTGGGAGGCCACTATCCATTGAGTGCTGGATTTTATTATTACCAAGTGACCCATCCAGTTGGTGACTTGAACCACCAGGTGGTTGTAATTAAACTTTCCCGATTTGAGACGTTATAAATGGAAATTAATTACATACGGATACCAAACTTGGTAGCAGAGTATGGTTCCCAGAGTATGGGGTGTATGATTTCCATGCATCACAGTGCCACTCCAGTTCCAACTACAGCCAGCAGGTGCCATGATCAGATATCGTGATTCATAGTCTCTGCGAAACACATTTGGAAATGATTGAATTATCAGCTGATCGTTTCCAAATGCTTGGCCGGCACGATCACCTGCCCTCACTCCCTGTGATTTCTGGTTGTGAGGCTACCTGAAAGACAGGGTTTACCAGGAAACATTCACGCATGTGCTGATCTCAAGCACAGCAAATCAAGAGAGGCAGCCCATACCTATGGACAGAATGCAATCCTGCACTTTCAGACTCTTTGGGACACTGATGGGTGCCATATTGAGCCCTTTTGCAGCAGGATGGTACCAGCACATTAAAAGTGTTTCAATTGAATTGATTCAGCATTATTTCTCTTCCCCATGTCCTTGACATTAATGCTACCAAGTTTGGTACTCATGCTACAATTTTGGTACTCGTATGGTAATAGTTTCCATGTTATAATGTTAAATAGGAAAGTTTAATCATAACCACCCGGTATTAAAAATCTAACATTAGTTTCATTGTGTCAGTCCACTTAATTTTCAGCATGGTTTGAAAAGCATTCATTCTTGACTAAGATCGAT
>CM061919.1:208258332-208302109 GCA_031002005.1 Vandiemenella viatica | reverse complement strand
TGAATATTTGTGGTGGACAATTTCTACCTCCACATGTTCACTATAGAAATAAGTCATATGCATGTAGAGGCAGGGAGTAAAGAAATTTGAGACAGTAGAAAACATTTCAGAGGACAGCTTTTCATCGAGTTTGTATAACAAGTAAACATTATCACTTCCTAAAAACTAATGGGTCGAATGTAGTTTTTTATGTAGCATTCATCCGTCCCCTTTAACACAGCAAGATAAAAAAAACTGTCTCAATAGGGAATCGAACAAAAACTCTCGGCGGAAACAATGCTTTAAAGATCATTTAGTGTTTAAATATGACCAAGTACCTGGAAATATTTGCTGAAAAAAGTAAAAGTCAACCCGACAGTATCAAACTAGATTCTATTATTGCAATCATGTTCGTGTTTCACTGAGTTTTAATAACAAAAATAGGATTAGAATTATAAGAACTTCAAGATTTCAATTTAATTTAACTGACATTGAGCACATGCTCCAATGGCAATTTTCCTACACACCTGATTTTCTATTTCTTGATTTTATCGTATATATATATAAATTAAAAAAGAACAAATCACTGCTTTCAATACCACCACTCAAAAATTTTTACCATTTACTAATTTTAATTTTAAATTCTTTCGTGTTTCTGGTAAATGTTTTGTCCCTTCGTATTTTGTTCCAATTTCTGACTCCTTTCCACACAAATAAAAATTTTCCCACTCGCTTATATCTGAAGTGCCAGATTGTGGTCATGGTCATCTTGTCCCTTTCTTGTGCTATTCCTAATTCTTCTATCAATATCTACCTAAACCTCATCACTGATTTACGCCTTATACATCCCCAACACTCCTTTCACCTATCTCCTATCTTCCAAAGAATCTTAATAAAGCTGCTGGATCATACCAGTTACTGATTGTGTTCAAACAAATCTCTTTGCATCCCTTTATCTGATGCACCAAAAGTGCGTCACTTACTACATGTCCATATTCAATCAATGCTCTGGCCAAATTTTTGTAAGTAAATTCCCTTAATTCTCTGATACATCATTACATCCTTCTCTCCAATAAATGAAAGAGGATTATGAAATCTCTCGCTACAATCTACCCATTGTGACCTGTAGTTCCGGTCACTGAGAAAAAAGATATGCAAAAATTTGAAGCGATGTTTATAAGTTCCCTAATGAAATTTGCACCACAAAATTTAATAACATGCATAAGGAATAATATTATCTGCTTCAAAGTTAATCGACAGAAAACAATCAGCTCACTGAATAAATAAATCTGTACGTTTTAAATGTGACCTGTATATTTCTTCTTTTTTATATACTATGACAAGTCTGGAGTTATATATGATTCTGTGAAATGTAGCCGGATATCAGGTTTTAAACATTCAGTTGAGGGTAACTACGTGATTTTAGAATTTGTTTAATTAATTTTTTTGTAATTATCGTTCTGCTGTAAGTATATGCATTAGTAGAAACAAATGTCTTTTCGCGAGAATGGAACACATTTCCAGAAATAACTGGTTTCTCGCTTTCAGACAAGATTAGCTTGCTGCATTTACCACTGGAAAACAAGCGAGCCATAAATCTAGCTGACGGTCTGTTACATAACAAGCTATTACAGACAGAAAACACTACTGTTAGCATGATATGATTTAACACTACCCTAATACCCCTCCCTGTGTACCGATCGTGGTGGCTGAGCGGTAAAAATCTTGCCTCCCGTTAGGGAGAACGTGGGTTCGAATCCCCGTCCGGACATCTAGATTACTGTTTTCCTAGTAGGATAGTAGTTCCTTCAAAGGCTACAGCCGAATTCCGTACATTGCCCCCAGCACTTTCCTGGCTCTAATGTCACCGACGTCGACAAGGTGTAAATTGATTTAAAACAACGCCCCTACATGTATTTCATACCACATTGAAAACAGATTAAAAAAAAGTAAGCTTTCGTTGCTGCAATTTTGACAACATTTTTTAGATCTATTGCACTAATATCACGTTAAAATATATATAAAGGAATGAAACGCAACATACACGTAGAAAAATTAGTTGGAAAAAAACTCAGTTCAGTTGAAGTGCATCTTATCTATCCCGTGGCACTGCTGCACTTTCTCGTTTCGATTGCAATTAATAAAAACTTTTGCACCAGATAAAATCTTCGTCATTATTTCTGAATAATGCAAGCATAAGAGATTTTATATAATACGTGTGAAGCTGATTTTCTAATGCACAAATGGGTAGATAATTCCAGCATAATGAAGCCCTAAATTTCAATGCACCAACAGCAGGCCACGAAAATTTTTAATATCAGAATTCATATACATACCTTATTAACTTTTTAATGGTTGTATAAACACAGAATTTTATTGAATAGAATATTTGAGAATGGGAAGGTCAGAAACAATACGAACAGACGATTTTTAAATGATGAAGGATAATTGAAAAAGTTTGAAATGAACTTGTGGATATGATAGACAAATCGTCTAGCTTATGATGGAAATTCAAAAAGAACGGCAGTACGCAGTTAAGACACAGGGTTGTAAGATTTTAATTTAATTTCAATGGAGCACAGGCTCCGGTGGCAATTTCCCTACACACCCATCTTCCCCCTATCCTGGACCCACCTACATTTGCCATCTACAAATTTTATCTTTAAATTCCTTCAAAGTTTTCGGTAAATTATTCATCATTTCTCTTGGTAACTCATTCCGATCCCTGACACCCTTACCCAAAAAAGAGAATCTTCCCACACCCCTGTGCCTGAAATCGAGTGCCAGCCTGTGGTCGTGGCCACCCTTTCCCTTCCATGCACTACTTTTCATATGTTCCTAATACTACAACAAAGTAGCTGAAGGATTGATATTTTAAGGGAAGAATTGCTTCTGAACTACCAGTATGCAATAAGAAGACATAATATAAATCGTACTTCAAGTTTTTAATTGTATTGAGTAGGTAATTTTTATCGTTGCCTTTGTTAAACTTTATGTAATGTCATTTCTTTGTTGAACAATATATGGTAATTATTTAAATTATAGCTTCCTTCTTCGTTGTTTGTCCTAGTTCTGTTATTGAAAGTGTCACAATACCGAAAGGACTCAATTTTAGAAATTTTAAAGTTCTTAAACCGACATGTGCTTTTAAACATTTAGTTTATACAATTTGTACAAACATGAATGTTTGTCGTGTTTGGATACATAATTTACGCCAAGTTTTATGCTCATTAGTTGCATATTAAAATCTGAAAATCCCACGCAAGCATGAATAACAGCGTGGTATATTTCCACTAAAGAGTCGAAAGTATTTTGTTATGTGTTTTCACTTTCTATTTCAGCTTGCTCAAAATTTTAAATCGTTTCAAGAGCAATTTAACTGATACAGTCGTTTGATTGATGCTTCATCGATGTTATGTTCTGACAGCAAACTATCTGATCCAACGCTATTACGTGCCAGCGATTTCCATGATCTATATATAAACCGTCAATCGCATTATTACGTTCGTGTTTCATTTTCTACTAACAGCTACGAACTACACGTCCAGAAAAACGATTCCTGCGCGCTAACTGTTTGATATATGTTCACAATCATCGCTTCCTGACACATAATGACGTGTAATTACTGCGGTAACTACCCAAATCTCGAGCCAGTGCTGACGTCATCCTGCTCCCGTTTGTTCTAGTTAAGAATTTGCGTCAAACACTCGTTTCCCATGGCGCCTTATCTCGCTTGTAGTGATAAGCGAACATGCTTGCGAGTTTAATGGTGGTGTAACGAATTTCATGTGCACTAAAATGAGATTAAACCAAATCGAAACAACTCCAATAACGATTTTACTTGATTCTGAGGCCTTTATTACTTTGTTTGTGAAACTTAATTTCCGTTGCCGACAATGTTGACCAGTCAAACATATGAATAATGTATGTTTACGGAAATCACCTGCAACCGAAATCAGGATGGCCGACTCACCGACGGAAGCATTTGAACCCTTCGACCCGTATCCAGTATCTCGGCGGTATATGGCTTCAAGTCTATCGAGTTATGCTATCTGGGTATTAAAGAATGCAACACTCAAAATTTCGTTAGCCTATCTCCCAGAATTCGAATACTTTATCCTTTGAACAAGGTGCTGTTTTTTCTACATGTACTGTCGTCTTCTAATTCCTGTCTTTTTTTGCTTCTTTTCTTAAGTAAGGTCAGAGGCCTGTTCCTGTGTCAACGAATCCTTTTACTACCCTATCCGAATAGCTTCCGACCGTAGTTGAGGATGTCCATTATTCGAAGACGTAATGAAAAATACATTCATGAAACGTCTTGAAAAATTATATTTTTCTGTACAGAGTGACAATAAACAAATTTTCGTATAATTCAAGATTTGGTAGTTTTCTGCTTGTACCGCCGTTTCCGACCGATTCCGAGAACTCTTCTGACAGATTATTGTCTGTGTCATCTCTTTAAACGGTTGAAAAACAACAAAGAAACTGAAACTTCAGTCTTTTTTTTTTCTTTTAATAATACAATTACACTTCGCCGACAGAGTATCAATAGAGTCAGGAAAGGACTGTTGGCAAGGAACAAGAACGAAATCGATACGCCCTGTACTGGACTTGATCAAAGAAACATGCCAGCAGTCCATGGTTTCCCCGACTCTCTCTAGGCGAAAGCCGGTAGTGTTCCTTTAAAAAAGCTATGGTCGAATTCCTTCCCGTTCCTTGCCCCTAGAACTTCCTCGCCTTTAATTACCTCGACGTCTACAAGGCGTAAAGCCATAAGCAAAATAATAGTAAAATAAAATGAACTGAATTTGATACACTGCGACTTACGATTTAAATTTAAAAACAAAAATAAGAATGGAAGCAAAAGTAGCAGGCAGCTTTGTCTTAATTTGCTTCGTGTTAATTTATGTAACGCACATTTTAGTGGTGAAAAGAGACGACAATACGAGAATTATCTTAGCTTATTACGGAGAAATCTCTGAAAAGGGTAATCCTTGTACTCGGCACATACAAGAATTGTCGTAAGGAATAAACGACACAAGCAGAAGAAACAAGCAGTGTTTGGTTGCCGTGGTTCCATTGCCAAACGTGTCCAGCTGACCCTTTAAATCAATTAGGCAGTACGGGAAATGTTAAAACAAAAATGCTTTATTTCAACTGTCTACATTAATGTTTATGAAATTTCATTGGACCAATTTGATAGGATAAACGTTCTGAAGGGAAATAAAAACGTCGAGAAGAATTTGTATGATTAAGTGTGGTACTGGATTTCACAAGGAACTTTATAAGTAAAACAGCAAACTGATGGCAGATAAATCTGAATGAATCCTGCAACAATCATGTGAGTGAATTGATTCTAAGAAATAAGAAACGAAGTTTTACTCTCATTGAAAGAGGAAGTCAAAACAGGGGTAGCATAATGTAGTGAATTGCTTCCGTTTATCGTTTTTTTTTAATGACGTTGAAGATTTATAACGTACTTTTTTTTTTGCTTATGTCTTTACGCCTTGTTGATGTCGAGCTAATTAGAGACGGGAAAGGAACAAGAAACGGGATGGAATTCGGCGATGGTCTTTTGAAGGAACCATCCAGGGTGATCGGGAAAAATCATGGAAAACCAAAATCTGGATGGCCGGACGGGGATTTGAACCCGCGTTCTCCCTGCCGCTCACCCTCCACTCTCGGTTTTATGTGATACGACGTTGTTTGAGTATTCCGTTATTGTCTGTAAGGCAGCTTGTGAGAAACTTCAGGGTGTCATTGATAGGGTATCCACGTTTACGGGGAAATAGATGTGGCATCGTTTTATACATATAGTCAGGGAAGGAATGGAAATACATATACCAAAGCGGACAATAAAGGGAGAGGATGATCCACCGTGGTACACATGCGAAGTCAAAAGATTACTCAAAAAAACAAAGGAAAATACACTCACGCTCAAGAAGGAAGGGGTGTCGCATCGATTTAGAAACCTTAGCTGATTTAAGAGGCCGTATTAAGAATGTAATGCGCGAGGCCTTTAACGATTTTCACTCCAACTCTCTCTCTAAGAGTCTCACAGAAAACCCAAAGAAATTTTGGTCGTATGTACGAAAAGTTAATTGTACCAACAGCAATATTCCAGCACTATTTCGTGAAGGTTCCGAGGTTAATGAAAGCCGCGATAAAGCTAACGTACTAAATACTGTATTCAAAAATTCATTTACAAATGAACATAAGGATAGTATTCCCGTTTTCCCACGCCGTGGCGAGTCGGTGATGGAATCATTACGAATAGATACTGCAGGTATCGTTAAGCAATTAGAGCTCCTGAAGTGGGGGAAAGCACCGGGCCCGGATGGAATTCCAGTAAGAGTATTTTCAGAGTATGCTGCAGAAATCGGGCCATTTCTGTCTGATATATTCAGTAAATCATTAGAAGAGCGAAAAGTACCTTCAGACTGGAAAATCGCGCAAGTAACTCCGGTTTTCAAAAAAGGTGATCGAAGTGATCCTGGGAACTATCGTCCCATATCTATAACATCTGTTTGTAGTAGAGTTATGGAGCATATTATATGCTCGAACATTATGAATTTTCTAGATTATAATAATTTGCTTACAACAAATCAACATGGATTTCGGAAGAAAAGATCATGTGAAACACAGCTGGCCCTATTTACACACGACGTAATGAAAGTTATCGATATAGGTTCACAAGTAGATGCAATTTTTTTAGATTTCCAGAAAGCCTTCGACTCTGTGCCACACAACCGCCTTTTAGCAAAGCTTCGAGCGTACGGTATATCGGATCAGCTTTGTGTATGGATAAAGGATTTTCTAACTGGTCGGTCGCAGTATGTTGTCGTTGAAGGAGAAGTTCTTCTAATCTAGATGTTACATCGGGTGTACCTCAAGGAAGTGTAATAGGACCACTTCTTTTCTTAATTTTTATAAACGATCTCGGAGACAAAGTGAAAAGCCTTTTTAGATTGTTTGCTGATGATGCGGTTATTTATAGGGAAGTAAGAAATTTGGCCGATTGCTTAGAAATTCAGCGCGATCTGGATGTTATTTTGGCTTGGTGCGCTGAGTGGCAACTTACTCTAAACTGTAAAAAGTGCAAGACAATGAGCATAACTAACAAAAAGAATCCGATTGTTCATAAATACGAGTTAAACAATACAGTTATTGATATGGTCGATTCTATTAAATATTTGGGAGTAACAGTACAAAGGAACATGAAATGGGACATACACATTAATTCTTTAGTAGGTAGAGCAAATTCTAGGCTGCGATTCATAGGTAGAATCTTGAAAAATTGTAATAAACAAACAAAGGAGATAGCGTACAAATTTCTTGTGCGTCCACATTTGGATTATTGTTGTGCCATTTGGGACCCGTTTCGTAAGGGATTGATCGAAAGTATAGAGAAAGTACAGAGAAGAGCCGCTCGATTCGTGACCGCTTGCTACAGTCCTTATGAAAGCGTCACAGAACTGATTAGTAGATTAGGTTGGGAGTCTCTGGTAGATAGACGACACACGTTTCGTTTAAACTTATTGGAAAACATGCGTACTCCAACTTTCACTCATGAGTGTAGTGAAATACTTCTTCCACCAACCTATTTGAGTCGGAAGGATAGGAAAGATAAAATTAGAGAAATAAGGTGCCGGACTGATTCTTATATGAATTCTTTTTTCCCTCGTACCATTAGGGATTGGAATGCACAGCAAAGAGATTAGCTTTGGTGCTGAGCACCCTCTGCCACCCACAATTTTGTGAATTGCAGAGTATATATGTAGATGTAGATGTAGATGAAATTAAAAAACAAACTGGGGCTAGTAAAAGGCTTAGTCATTTAATTCATATTCCACATGACATGGGATTAAAGGGCTTTCATCTTCTCCAGATTACGGTTTTCCATGGTTCCTGGCCTCGCATTCAGAGGGACGTGGGCTCGAATCTCCGTCCGGCCATTCAGATTTGGGTTTTCAATGGCTTCCCCAACTCTCTCCAGGCGAATACCGGGATGGTTCCTTCAAAAGGCCATGGCCGAATTCCTTCCAGTTCCTTGGCCACCTTCCTTTCCCGCCTCTAATGACCTTTGCGTTGACAAGGCGTAAAGCCATAAGCAAAAAAACCTTATATCAGTTCAGGCGTAACAGTTCCGCGAAGATTGCCACTAACAGTTCCGTAAACGTGTAAATATCCAAAATCGCAATCATCAAATAAAAAAGGTTTAGCTTCAAACCGAAGGTTGGTTGGACCCTCCCGAAGGAGATATACATAATCTGGTATTGGAGGTATGGTGGCCAGTTCATTGTTTTCCTTACCTAACTCAGTAATCCTACCGGGTATAGGGGATCCACAGTTTAACATGGATTCCGAACCTCAGAAGCCTTCTGGCGTGCTTCAAATTACGCAGCAAGCTGTGCCAGAGGTGAAGACGGGTTAAGAACCTTTGAAAATCCTCACCGAGATAGGGATTCGAACCAAGGACCTTTCCAGCTCCAACGAGACGTCTTACCGTCTGAGCCATCAGGCCGGTATCAACCAGAAACATTAAACACTGATAGACTGCAAGAAGTGTCAGTTCTCTATGTATTATCATATGGAAAATCGAGGCTTTTTAAAGTCGTTAAATGTTGAAAAATTTAAATCTTATTTGATAGTAAATATTGAAATTGCATTTTAAAAAAAGTAAGGAAGTTTTTATGCGGTTTTAGATATCACTACGTGACTATTAATGTACTTGATTGCTTTCGGACATTCCTCATGCAATAGACGCTGTATTGATTTATAATACCTTTTATGAAATTGGTTAAGTGACTCAAATTACATCTATAAGGCTGACGACATTGTTGGAAAAAGGTGCCTTGTATATGTTGAGCGTATAGTAACGTTCCTTTCATCTTTTTCTTTATTTTATTTTTTAAATAAAACTTTTAACTGTTTATTGTAACCGGCTGAAACTAGTTGTCTCTTAATGGCTGTGTACGTTCACTTAGATAGATAGTATCTTTCAATAAGTCAATTATATTGCCTTTATTATATACTCAGATACGGTCCAAGAGTTCGCCTTACACTGTAGTACACTATTAAATATCCATCAAAAATAATATTTATTAAATACACACAAATCTAATGTTCCACACTTTCTAGGCACTGCATGCATGACACCGACAGTTTTTTTAAATTGATTTTGCTTGTGAAATATGATTCTATCCACAACAAAAGAGAGACATTATAAGCCTCACTTCGGCATGTTAAGAAGTAATCGCAGCCGTTTCACACTCACTGACTGCCTTATGTTGTTCTGACATAGCAAAGCACTCAGGCACAGATTCAAAATAAACATTTAAATGACAGCAAACAGAACAGAATGGGTCATGTTTTTGATGGGGTTTACAGGCGAAAACTTAACGGATCTCAGTTTTCTCCTTTAATCTTAGGGGGCGTCCATTAATTACGTGAGGTGAAATAAGGGGGTTGGGGAGGCTGGCGAAATCTCACCAAGGGAGAGGGGGAACGGTCGACAGAAATGTCACCTCATGTTTTTAATTCATTGAAGTAGAACTAAAAAGAACTACGTCGACGTCGACGTCGATCCCAAGATTTAGGAGGTCGTCATCAGGAGGGGGGAGGGTCCCCTCAAAGTCTCACCTCACCATGGGGAGGGGCCTCACCATAGGGGGAGGGGTCCAGATTTTCGAAAAACTCACGTAATTAATGGATGGCCCCTTATCTTTCTTCCTAGGTACAGGAGCTGAGATGTTACCAACCCTACAGTGGCGACTGCAGAATTTCAAAAGCTACATTCATGCCTTATGGACGCTCCTGTACAAAAGTCAGCTTTGAGCTTGAACTACGCCTGCTATCTGGTGTGGCGAAAGTACATCCAGGCACCTAAAGTCTGTAGTCACCCTTCCTAACCAATAAAGGCTGCCTCCTGTATCAATCTCCAGGGTACCAGCACTATATATGCCATGAATGTGTTGTCAGGGATGTGGTGCACACTGTTCCGCTGTTTCGGTTATGCCAACCTTGCGAGTTTTGTCTCTGGGCTGGCGAGACGGTCGCAGTTCAAAGAAGTGATGAGGTCTCGTAGAAGGGAATAACAGGAATCGGTCAGATGAAATAGTGTTCCCTGCCACCGATATGCATTCTGTGCCGCTACCTCCAGCCTGGCGAGGGGTGGGGGAGGGGGCGGTCAGACTAAGAAGACGAATCAGCCGGTCCAATTGGATCAGAGTTTCATGTGACATGCTAGGACTTTGCAGAGCGGAGAAACTGCAGTACCGATGTGCTGAGTGTAGGTCCTGTTAGCCCAATTCGCTGGACCAGGTAGTAGCGACCCACCTGCGTTCGGTGCACATGACTCTGGGAGTCAATGTGCCTGGCTGAATGAACCGGGTGCGAAGCAGTCAAGGATTCGGTGCTTCTTGCCATCGGAATGCACTGTATGCCAAAACCCTCGGCAGTGAAACGGGTGGCACGGAGAAGAGGACAGTAAGATCTTAGGTGCATGGTGGTGAACAACCCTGAAGCGGGGGTGGGGGAAGACGAACGGAATTGGCAAACCAACGTTTACCGTTGGAGGTGGCACTAATGTCGCGGTTGTACGTCCTCGGCCTTTGTCTCCGGTGTTTCGGGTTTTCGGGTGTGGCTGTTACTGCAGGGCTCGGTTCGGTGATCAGGTGAAGTTCTGCCCCTTGCTTCCGGTACTCACCAGCCTCTTTCTGTCGTAATAGAACCTTTATATATGTAGGGATACAGTAGCGCGTGGATGTTAACATCTGACCCGGGTGAAACAGCACAATTCTTGAGCCTCCGGACTGCTGCAGCGTTCTCGTGCACTGCGATGGTGCTCTGTGAAGCTTACGTGATTGTGCGGGAAATCATGTTCGTAAGTAACGCTTTGTGTGCCGGTTTGGCGTGAGGGAACGCGCACTGGGAACGTGCTTCGTGTGGCGTTAGTTCACTGCGGCTACCACCACGGATGTGTACGGTAACTCTGGTGGGGCCAGGCGCTCGCGGGACGAGGAGAGAGGTTTTTAGCTATACGGTTAGGTTTTAGCGGGGCCTTTGGGCTGGTTAGTGGAGGGTGCCGCATCCACATTGTTCCCCGTGGGCACACTTAGTGGATGGCGAAGCGCGCATTTCCTCGCCATCTCCCCTGTAATGGAGAGTAATTCGTCAGATGGCTTCGTTTTCATGGTGGGGGTGACTGTGGGGCAGTGGGTAATTTCGGGTGGCGTGTGTGGGGGATTTGTGAGTGTAAACTCGGGTGACGACCTGGAGCAGCGACGAACACACTTGAGAACATTGTACCAATCACCTGTCTGCTCTTTCATATCCTTAACATTAAATATATATACCTTAGAATAACAAAAACTTCTAAATATAGCAAAAATACTAGAAAGGATAGTTCGTTGAATGAAGTGTAAGTACAAATGCAAGAGTTGCAGGTGGTGCAAAGGAGGGGCAGCTAGATTTCTCTCTCGAAATTACTGCAGAACACAAACAGTAACTTATTTGATAAAGGCAGTGCTGCCAGCCTCTTGGCTTTGAACATCCGTAGATGGCCGCCAAAATTTCCGTAGATATGGTACAAAAATCCGGAGACTCGCTAACTAAAAGACTAAAACAGTAGTAATTGAAGAGAGAGTCAAAATTAATAATACTTTTTATTTCAAGGTCTTTAAAATTCGAAATACAAAATAAAATTCTACATTGAAAGTAAGAAATATCTCTGAACAAGTTTTATACGTCGTCACTTTCATCGCTGCTGCTGATGTGCCTATTCTTTTTTTTTTTTTTTTTTTTTTTGCTGACATTAAATTTAGCATATCCTCGGTAACAGGAAATGTTAAATACTGCGAACACTTTGACTCTCTGATATTGGTTAATCCTTTATCGGAAGGCACTGCTTTGTAAGCCGTGCCAACGAATGTGTCACCGTGCATAAAGAGTGCGCCGATAGTTCTGTATTATGGTCTTTTTAACATCTATAATCAAACAAAATATGAGCTTTATTTCAATCGATTGTTCACACGAGCGATTGCAAGGAAACGATTAACAATTATTAACAATTATTCTGTAATGCATTAACACTATACGCTCAATGTTTAACAAAACACCAATATACGGAAAAATCAACAAATAGTAAAAAAATAGCAACAATCCTTTGATATTTTAATAAAATCTGAAAATTCTAACTTTTTTTATAAAAATCCGTAGATCTACGGATAAATCCTTACAAATGGCAGCACTGGATAAAGGAACTGGAATGGGAAACATAGGAATACAGGGGGAGGGTGAAGGGAATGCTGGGAATGTGCAAGGTGGATATTGGTAAGCCTTGGAAAAATATTGATGGAAGAATTAAGAGTATTGCACGGAAGAGAAAAGATTATCATGACCACGAACTGGAACTCGATTTCAGGCACAAGGGAAAGCGAACATTTTCTTTTGTAGATAAAGGATTGGAATAAATTACCAAGGGAAGTGAAAAATAATTGATTAAAAACGCTGAAAATTCGTGAAGGGTAAAATAAAGCTGGTCCAAGAAAGGAGAAAAAAAATGGATGTGCAGGGAAACTGGCAGCGAAGCATACGCCCCATCGCAATCAAATTAAACGGTACAGGATTTGTCATATTTCGCCACTTGGTTTTAGATCTGTTCTTGTTTTATGTTCTTTTGTATTTTGGTCTAGTTGACGTGTTATTTTAATGGCCGCAAGTCAACGTCACTAAGAGTATTGTCATGGCTTTAGTGGGCCGTGGAGTATTGTTTCCTGTTTACTACTTAAGAATGCCTATCCTTCTTTTGGAGTTTTATATGTAAATCGATCAGAAGTATCATTTCGTTTTTTCTCAGGTTTTTTGCACCTCAAAGAGGTGTTAACTGTTTTTGGAGACACAAGGTGTAAACTAGATTAACAGAACGCTAATGTTCCCGCCAACATTATATACAGGGTGTCCAGAAAAGGACTCCCTGATTTCAAAATTAAATATCTCGAAAACAAAGATCGATAGAGGAATGCAGTAAACGGTATGTTCATTGTGACAGCTGTAAGAAGTGTATACAGCAGTGTGAAATAGTAGTTACAAAAGCTGCTAACAGATGGCGCTGTACGCTGTACAGCTCATATCAGCATACATAAGTGAATTAATCGTATGAAAACAATCTTTGCAAACAATCACATCACAATGTTTTCAACCTCCTTTCACGTTTCAATGGTGGAACTGATCGCCCTGAGCTTCGGATCACTATTTAGGCATTACGTATGGCGATTACAGCGCCATCTGTTAGCAGCTTTTGTAACTATTATTTCAAACTGCTGTATACACTTCTTACAGCTGTCACGATAAACATACCGTTTACTGCATTCCTCTATCGATCTTTGATTTCGAGATATTTAATTTTCAAATCAGGGAGTCCTTTTCTGGACACCCTGTATATATATTTTAAAAAAGAGAGATCCATATAAATTTCTACCTAAGTTTCGAAGTTAGTGATAAATATAGGGCTCATTCTTAACAGGAGCTACAGCTAAACTTTTATAAAAACAGTTCGTTCATTTCAAAATTAAGTCAACTAGTTCCTAATACAATAAATTTACATATTACAGTATAATTATTACGGTACCCTGCCTCCATTCACATAATTAACGTGCATTATGTTTCTAGTTTCTTATCGGTCAGTACTTGCAATGGTTTGAAACAACATCCAATCCATAGTTGTTTTCGCCAAACGAAATGATTAGACAACATGCTGTGCGACCTATGTGTTGACCCTGACCTTGAGTAAACTGCACAACAGTTAGTCAACATTAGTGACTTCTGTGATAAAAATAAATGCCCCAGCTTTGTGAGTGAAACTGTTGTTGTTTGTCGCTCAGGTATGATAACGTGTAACGTTAGATACACTAGTTTAGAGCGAGATTTTATTCAGTAAAATTTAAGTTTTTTTCTATTACCTTTCCACGGATATTTAATTCAATTTAATTGCGATGGAACACACGTTTCAGAGTCAATTTCTCGTACCCGGCTATTTTTGTCCTTTCCAAATTTTAATTTTAAATTCTTTCACTGTTTT
Source organism: Vandiemenella viatica (assembly GCA_031002005.1). Classification (NCBI taxonomy): domain Eukaryota; kingdom Metazoa; phylum Arthropoda; class Insecta; order Orthoptera; family Morabidae; genus Vandiemenella; species Vandiemenella viatica. The sequence continues at coordinate 208,288,050 of CM061919.1, read as the reverse complement.
TTGTAAATTGCTCAACACATATTATGCTAAGTAATTTCAGAGCTTCCATCAACGTTCTCAATATTTTTAAAAATTGAAATAAAATTTGATTTTAATGTTAATGTTAACAGTAAAATGTCAAATCTTGGACTCGATTGTCTGGTAATCGATTTAAATTATATACATCGATCTCTGTAACGAACGGAGAATGTTATCTTTGAGCACTCTTATGAAATTAAGTTGCTTTGGGATTTGTCGTATCTATCATGACGTTTCGGAGAATAACAGAGAGGAGTGTCCGCATCGTGTGAATTGTGAAGGGATGCTGACTGTAACTTCAATCTAGATTTTGCCCTGCAGAACATTTGTGTACAAGTTTCAAGGAATCTGACATTGGTGAGTCCTTCTTTTGATTGACTTTACGTAACTTTGTCCTTTGTTTATATTTACACGTTGTATTGCTGGATAATACAGTCACCACGTTTATGTGTCATAAGGGAAGCGATAAACGTAGTTGTTTCTGGAACTGAATGAGGCAGTCGATGTAAAGCGTGTGTTTTCATCAGGAAATCTTGACATCTTCGTCATCACTTGATGATGGTATGTGTAAAAATGTGTTCGCATTAGATGAATTTCAGTCGTGTTTAGACATATTTCGGTAAACATTCTCTGTTTCTGTTCAATTACGTAAATTTACTATAATGGAGATGAATGGTGGTGTTTTTAATTGAAACTTATAAAACTAGTAAGTACTTAGTGTGCTGTTTATCTTGAGCACAGAAACTACAGTTATGAATTTCTGTTCTGCTTTTACCGCGTTAGGTAGTCTGAGATTCTGCACCAAAAGAGAGGAACTTAATAAGTTTATAATAATATAGTTACTATTTTAGATTTTGATAAGTTTCTCATTACACATTATCTTTGTGACACGTTTATCTGCCCATCTTTACAGGTTTAGTTACCATTTTATGTTTATACATTTGTTACAAATATTTTCCATTGCAACGAGACAGTACCCTGTACTTATTATTTTAGGATTTTTATAAATCGAAGTAGCTTTGTGTACTGAACTTTTTGGTCTAAAATCACAGCTACCATTTTAAGATCTAATAGTTTTTAGCATAAATATGACGGTGAGTTTAAAAATTACTTGGACCCTTCTATTCTTAGTATCCATTAGATGAAGAAGGGCACTCATCATTTTGCTGTAAATATATTCATTTCCACGTCAAACACAGTCTGTCTCTCTTAGCACGATCTGTAGTAAATGGCTGTTATGACTCATCATGGAATCCTTCACACCTCTGGCCTGTACTGCCAGGAATACAGTCCGCATTCACTATTCCTCCATCTTGCACACTCTTTTTTTCTATTCCTTTAATCCATTCATTCTTTGCTCTTTAGGCCATGTCCCTTCCAATTTCAAATAATGTATTTGATTTAATTAAAATTGCAATGAAGTGCACTCTCTGGTGGCAACTTCCCTACACGCCCACCTTCCCCCTTTTCTGCACCCACCTACATTTGCTCTCTACAAATTTCAACTTTGAATTCTTCCAACATTTTTGGTAAATTATTAATCATCTCTCTTGTGCCTGAAATAGAGTGCCAGCTTATGGCCATGGTCATCTTTTCCCCTCCATGCATTACTTCTAATTCTTTCACCAATATCTTTCCATGTGTCATCACCAATATATGCCTTGTATACTCCCATGATCCTCTTCACCCTTCTCCTGTCTTCCAATGAATCCCATTCCAGCTCCATTATTGTATGGTTTGTCTCTTGATCTTTGATAAAACTCAGTATATGCAATTCAGTACATCACACAGATTAACACCAGATATAGACATAAAATTTGCAGGCCAGTCCATTCAAGAGGTAGAGTGTGTGAAATTTCTAGGTTTGTATAGTGATCATAATTTAAATTTAGACTTACCAAAGCGATTGGGTGCAGCCACATTTGCAATTTGTACAATTTCAGCTATAGGTGATCACTGTATGAGGCAACTAGTTTATTTTGCTTATTTTCACTCCTAATTGTCATACGGAATAATATTCTGGGGCAATTCTAACCATAGAGACAAAGTGTTTAGAGCAGTGTTTCCCAACCTTTTTTGGGTCATGTCCCACTTTTAACATTTTTTTTTTATTTTTGCCCCCCATACATAATTTTTAATAAAAAAATTATTTGTTATTAAAGAAACTCATATAAGATGGTTTTTGAAAGAAAACACTTTAATATTGTCATAAAACACAGTAAGTAAAATTTAAAAAAATATAATGAAATACTAAAATTCTAATTCAAAAGATTTTTAATAAAGATTTATTATGGCAATTTAGTGTGATCTTTTAAGAATTTGCTTTTTTGCTATATTTAGTACCTATATCTAGCATTGCATTTAAATAACCCGAAGAGAAAGCGGTGAAGCCGTATCAAGTCAATTTCTAAATTGCCCCCCTAAAAAAAACAAATTGCCCCCCTGTGGGGCGTGGGCCCCACGTTGGGAAACACTGGTTTAGAGCCAAAAGCGAGTAATAAGAATTATGTGTGGCATTAGTAATAGAACTTCATGTAGAGAGCTGTTCAAGAAGTTGGGGATTTTAACATTCATGGCTGAGTATACACATTAATGTCCTTTGTAGGACTCACAAATTATACTTTGTTTGAAACAAATAGTAAAATGCACAATTATGTCACTAGAAGTAAAAATAATCTTCACAAGGATGACAAGTCGTCATTTGTTCAAAAAGGGGTCCGATATTCAGGGATATATATCTTCCATAAGCTTCCAACACATATTAAATGTCTAGCAGATGATAAGAATAAATTCAGGAAAAAAATGAAAGAATTTACAATTGACATCTCCTACTCTGTTGAAGAGTTTATTTCTAAGGTATCTACAAAACAGACTGCCAGTAGTTTGTGTAAATGTAGTTGACATAATTATTATACCATGTATGCTATTACTATATACCATCTGGTGTCTGTATTATTCTGTTATGCAATGTATGCTATGACTGTACATCATCTGGTGTATGTATGATTTTGTAATGCAGTTGTTTAATGTACCATGTATGCCATAACTGTACATCTGCTGTATGTATTACTTTGTTATGCAATTGTTTATCTGTAAATTTACAACTTTCCACATCCCACAGAGCCAAGTTCTTATTTGGGATCAATGGAAAATGAATGTATTGTATTGTAGGCCTATATCTATTACTGATTACGTTCTACGGTAATTTCCAGAAACAAATCTAGCAGTCTTTTTTTGCACCCTCTCCAACTCGTGTATTTGATACTCAAAATGTTGATCCCCTACTATACTACCATATTCAAGCAATAGTGTGACCAAAGTTTTGTAACCAATTTATCTCGTACATTGCCTCTTCGGGTGTACTGGAGATCGCGATTCCGGTACAATAACATTGTGTCTGCGCGGAGGAATTCGATCTGAGATTTTCGATATATATTGGATGTCGATACATATTGTGGGTATTTATAGGCGGTCAGTGTTTGGTCGGATTGCGGATGTGTTTATGTTATGATGGAGTGTTGTTCGTGACTTGTGTTGGGTGGTAGAATTGTGAATCGATGGTATTGGTGTTGAAGATTTTGCAAATGGATTTCCGTTATGTGATTGAAGAGACATTGTTTGTGTATTTAGGATGAATGCAGTGAAAGTGTATGTTTGTAGTTGGTTCTTTATAGTTATTGGTGTGTTTTCGGTCTTGTGTTTACGGGAAGTTTTAGTGGTGGATTGTGGGGTATTTTATGTTGGTGAGTGTTTTGATATAAGTGTCGGTGGTTAATGAGACATTGTGGGTTATGTGTTGTAGTTGCTTTTTTGTTTTTTAATTAGTAAGGTTAGTTGGCTACTGATACGGTGAGTGTTCATGTGTTTGTAAAAGTTAATACGTTTTTTGTTTAGTGAATTGGTAATTTTTTACTCGTTCGTTTCTTGCGACAACGTTTTCGCGAATTTTTAATTTTTCTGGCGGAAGAAAGTTTGGTATTATTGGACATCTTAATTGTTCTAGGATTTAGCATTATTATTTTATAATGGTCTAACGGAAGATTTGTTTAGTAATTATTTACGAAGTAGATTTATCTGTTTTGTATTGGTGTACGGTTTGTTCGTGCGTAATTTTGCAGTCGGAAAAAATGGTTTAGGGTTTATTATAAAGTAATTATTCTTTGATGATAATTCGTGTGTAGAAGTATTACAAGTATGTTATTTAATGTTGATGTAGCGGAAACGCGTTTCCAATGGAACGGATGGTTTGAAAGTGCTTAGGATATCATGATTTTGGTGTAAAATTTTATTAGATTGCATGGGTTCTAATTTAGTTTTCAAGTGATGTTTGATTTCAAGGTTGTGGTATCGTGTTATACAGTTGGGCGGGTGGGGGTTTATTGGAGATGACGATACCATTTTTTGGTTTTTACCCTTTATATGCGTTAATATTTTGACTGTTTTTGTTCCCCGCCCAGATAACCCCCTAGTTCCCGTGCTGTCCCGTTAGTTACATTTGTTGCTGCGTTGGATGGTGTTTACGTCATAGACGCCATGTTGTGACGTCATTGTTTTGCGCGGCGGAAAGTAGTTCTACCGGTATCGCGTTCTCCAGTAATCCCGCCTCTTCACTCATTCTAACAAGTGCAAAATTTTGAAACCTTTCCTACTATTCAATGTGTCTTGCCTGGTTAAGCTTATCAAGTGTAATGCCAAGATATTTACATTTCAAGTCTTCAACTAGCAATTCTTTCCCCACCTTGTAATCATAATCAACCTTTAGTTTTTTATTTGTGTATCTAATAAGCTGACTCCTCTTTGCATTTATCTTCATCCCATGTTTACCAACCCAACTAGAGATATCCTGTTGAAATAACCCTGCAGCTGTTTACAACCCCTTTACCGTTTTGATCATTTTATATAGCATTATGTCATCTGCAAACAATATAATTTCTGAGTGTAAACCATCAACACAATTATTATTAGAATAGTCCCAATATGCAATCCTGTGTCACTTTCGTGTTTACTTCCACTTCTTTTGGTACTGCATTTCCTATCCTAACTTTTTGTTTTGTACCTTTCAAAAGTTCTTCTACCTAGCAAATCACTTTCTCATCCACTCCAATAGTTTTTACCTTATTTACTACCATTTTATGGCTCACTCTGTCAAAAGCCTTTAAAAGATCTACTAACTGAGATTCACATGAATATCCTTGGCTAAAGCCATGTTGCCTGCTTGAAAACCTCTTATGCTCCTCACATATATTTCTGATGTGGTTGCACATCAATCACTGATGTCAAATTGATTGGCCTATAATTTTCAACTCTATTTCTCACCCTCCTTTATATATCAGCACCACTATCGCACTTTTCCAGTCCTCTGGTAAGCAGCAAGTATTCAGATTCAATTTAAATAATAATTCAAGATAAGCTATGATGTCACATCCTGCTATCTACAAGACATCTGTAGTAATATATTTACACCAGCCACTTTGTTTTTTCAGATTTCTTAGTTCCTTCATGATATCCTCAGGATGAATTTCAAATTTTTTGGTCTACTCATTTCTAATTGTATTGTTAAGCTTCTTATATGATGTAGACCAGGGGTGGCCAACTCAAATGATCATGCGGCCCACTTTGGAAATGTATCATAACTCCGCAGGCTGCATATAAAATTATATATCCCCATATTAGATTTAGACCCACTATAGACATTTTTTGGAGTGAAAAAATTGAAACATACTAAGTTATTATTATTGTGTTTACTATTAATCTTACATGTAAACATAGATAATATAATAATAATGATACTAACAATATACCGAGCATAGTGGTTTAACGGTTCACATTCGGGAGGATGGCGGTTCGAATCCCTGCCCGGGAATCCAGATTTGGGTTTTTCCTGGTTTCCCCAAATCACTCCATGTGAATGCCGGGATGGTTCCTTCAAAAGGCCATGGCTGAATTCCTTCCCAATCCTTGCCCCCATCCTTTCCCATCTCTAAAGACCTTGCTGTTAAGAGACGTTAAGCAGTAAAAAAAAACTAACAATATCTGTCATATACATGTAAGAAAATTTTAAATGCAAAGTTAATTTTTTCTTATAATTTTGACAGCTAATTTTTAAATATATGGATGCATAAATAATGTATTGTTTAATACTTTGATTTTCATTACTTTGGCCATTATAAAATAAATATATTTTGTAAAAGTGTGATGTATCTCGCGGGCCGTGGGTTGACAACCCCTGCTTTAGACCGTTCCATTTCTCATTCATTGACCCTAATGTGCTCACTGAACCGGTTACTTAAAATCTCTACCTTCTTCAACCCTCAGTAACTTCTTTCCATCCTTATCTATATGTCTCCCAACATCCTCCTTTCCTCAGTTTTCTAACATAGCCGATAACATAGATGCATCAGTCAAAGGTCTCTCCATACTGACAATGCTCTTCATAAACCCATCTTTAGCCACCTTCCTGGCTATTTTTAAGTCCTGGTTGTTGTAAATATTCCCTACTTTCCTGCCGACTCTTAACCCTGTTATGTTCTCTTCTTACCTACCTCTTTAACCTCCTCTCTTCATTATTATAGTACACAGGTTTCTTTGACATACCAAAGGAATGTACACTATGTTTTGTAATAAACTTTCTTTTTGCTATAGATGCTTGATTATTAAAATTTTGAGAATTGTTTGTAAGGAATGCTGTTCAATTCACATTGTGAACACTCTTTCTGGATATATTTCAAATAATAATAATAATGCAGGTAATGCAGTGGCTAAATTGGTGAACTGAATTTTGAGTAAATATGATTAAAATTGCTAAAAAGTCATCAGGTTCAGTATTCCATAATTATGTCTCTCTGAAATTGCAATTCCGCTACAACACTATTCCTCTGTGGTGACTAATGTCATAATAATGAGTTAGTAAATCACAAAAGTTATTATTTTCTAGAAGTAATTAGGTTGATATACACCTCTAGAACTACTTTGGAAAGCATTTCTAGCTGTGCAGTATCATGACACCAATTCCTAGCAAAATTGTGGGTGCCTATATATACCCCTTCACTCTCTTCACCCATCTCCTTTCTTTCTATAACTCCCAAACCAGCTCCTTTATCGTATCAGTTGTTGATTGTTTTGTAGTAATTTCTTACGAACAAATCTAGCTGCCCTCCTTTACACTCATCACTACCTCAGTAAAGCAGTGGTCCTACCAAGATTTGGTACCCTAGTTCCCTGACATCCTCTCATCACCCTGTACAACAAATCATGGATTTTGAAAACTTTCCCCACCACTTGTACATTCTATCCTGTCCAATTGTTTACTATTTTATGTTATGATATTATATTTACACTTATGATCTTCAACAATCAATTCCTCTCCACCAAATAATATCTAATAAACTTAATCTTTTTGTCATTTATCACCATTCAGTGTAGAAATATCCAGCTAGATATCCTGTCCAGAATCCCTGGTAGCTCTCCACCATTTTTAATCATATGGTGTAATGTTATATCATGTGCAAACAACTTAACTTTTAAGTTCTGACTGTAAACTGTGATCTATTAAACTGCCACAACCATTACATGCCCATCAAAATTGTGGGCCTACCTGACATCGTGATTCTGCTACATCGACATTATTCACTAATGACAGTAGCAATCGCATGGACCATATTTTCATGTAGTAATTATGTTGTAATACATCCTGGACCAGCTTGGCACTGCTGAAACTACTTGAGAAATAATTTCTTGCATTTGACAACTGAAATATTGAATTCAATTCCTCGCAGAATTGTGATCTTCAGTAATCCAAAAATTGTAGGTACCATTGCTGTCAATTTTTTATGTTGAGAATCACATATGCTGTATGTTCAGTGATCTAAATTTAATTAATTTTTTATATGTCTTGAAGATAACACACTTCATCTAGTCCGGCTGAATAAAATGTTCTTGAATTAATGTAATTGTTTAAACAGAGAGAAAACTGTACCTACCACACTGATGACATTTGACTAGAGTTAAAAATGATTCATTGTCTACAGGACAATTTTCCACCATTTGAAAGGATTTCTGTAAATAATTTTGTATTTAAGTATCTCTAATTACCATTTCTAATCATTTTGTAATGTTATTAATTAATTTTGTATCAATTCCGATTGTTTTTAATATGTTTGATTGTTTGAGTGATTGTTAATGATCGAGAAATATCGGGCGGATGCCTTTGAAGAATTCTCGTAATTTCGATAGACTCTACATAAACAGATCGCCTGGACAGAGAGTTTTAGTTTGCATTAAGTATTAATTCAGTGTTACAGAGACATTCATGCAAGTTTTCATTCAAGTATTCAGTAAGTCAGTATTGCATCTTTGGATTGTAACAACTATGCTTGTGAATGTCGCAGACTTGTTTTGATTGAAAATAAACGAGCATCAACATACATTGTTTTTTGGTGGACTTTTTAATTAATAAATGCAGTAATATAACCCACCAAAGAACCTTAACATGGCGACCGTTGACATGACGAGAAGTTCTTAAACATCTGTGGGATGTTTATCTTCTAAAAAGAATCTGCAGAAAATTGCGACGGAGTATCGGCCATAAGCGAACATAACCTGCGAGGAAATTTCGACCGGCTACGACACGGATTTGACGCCGAGTGGATCTTCTTCGGCCTAAGGCGGAGAATTTTCATCGGGAATCGTCTGTAATCTTCCGACATCGAGTGGATTTCCTTCGGCCTCAAAATCGTCTTCCTACAGTGAATTGTGAAAAGTGTGGTTAAGTGTTTGAAGTCAGTGTGGTGCTTAATGATCAATTAAGTGCTTCTAAGTGAAATTTAATGTGATACAAAAGTGAGGAATAACTGTAAGTACGGCATTGAATATTCAAGTGATTTATTTTGCATGTTATAGTGTGACAGATTGGAAAGATTTTAATTTTACTTAATTTTGTTTTTTATATTGATTTGGCTGATTACTAAAAATGGCTGATAATCAGAACCTGCAAGCTTTTCTAGAGTCATTTGTAACCAATTTTAATGCAAAATTTTCTGAACTTGATGGTAAACTTGATAGTAAGTTTTCTGAATTTAGAAATGAGTTAAAAAGTGATACTGACAGTAAGTTTTCCGAAATTGATGACAAATTTGATAGCAAGTTTTCCAAATTGGATAACAAATTTTCAGAATTTAAAAATGAGTTAAATCTTGACAACAAATTTTCTGAAATTAAGTCTCAGTTTTCCGAAATTGATGGCAAATTTGATAATAAATTTTCCAAATTTGATAGCAAATTTTCTGAAATTAATTCTCAGTTTGCTGTAATCAATGATCAGTTTTCTCAATTGCAACAAAACAATGATAAAACATTCTCTGATTTGACTAAATGTTTTGATGTGAAAATCGCAGAGCAATTTCAGGGTTTTAGCTCTCAATTCAAGGAAGATATTAACAATTTAGATTCTAAATTGGGGAAGGTAGTAACAGAATGTCAGGAGAAATTTGAGAAAGTTACAAAATTTTGTGAACAGAATAAGGCTGAATGTGAAAATTTGATTTATAAAGAGGTGAAGGAAGTCAGTGAAAATTGTGATAAGATGAGGGAGGAATATGTCACTTTATTCCAAGCCAATGATAGTAAAGCTGCTCAAAGGGTCAATGAGTTGAGACAGGAAGTGGTTGGTATAGGGAAAAATGTTAATGCATTGGCAAATCATCAGGAACAACTTACCCAGGGATTGGAGACAACCCAATCTAACGTTAATCAGTTAGAGAAAAGGGTTACTGGGTTGCAGATTCAGTTAAGTCAGGTTCCCTTAACAGGTAATCCAAATTTCAGTGTCGATGTAAAAGAAGAATTTGAATTCTATGATGATAGTGGGAGGCTTCACCCTATTGAATTTATAGATAATTTTGAAAGATCAGATTATTTTAATTTATTACCCGATAGTAAGAAAATTGCACTTGTGGGTAAACATCTAAAATCTTATGCTAGGGCATGGGGTGATAGACAAGCTAGGGAAGTGACTGACTACAAGCTGTTTAAAGAAAACTTTTTGAAACATTTTTGGTCGACAAGCAGGCAAATTCAAGAAAAGAGGGAGTTGATGACTGGTAGGCCGTATAAACCTGGTAGGGAAACTCAACATGATTTTTTTCATAAATGTTGGATCCGTTGTAAGTACTTAGACCATCCTTATGGAGAGGAGGAATTCATTGATTTGATAGGGGCTAGGCTACCTCAGCAAACAAGAAATTTAATTGCCACTTTGGATGTAGTAAATGTGGATAGAGTTTCTGAATTGTTAAGACGCTTGGATGCCCAGAAGTCATTCAATGAACAACATTACCACCATCAACACCATAGGAGGGGCAGCAGGAGTCCCCCTAGAAGGGGTAATGGGTCAAGGGATGGTAGATCGAGGGGACGGGATCGTAACAATTATGCAAGAAGGAATGATAATGGGGGAGTGAGAGAACAGAACCCTCAATCTGAAAGGGAAAGGCAGCATGGGGGGCAGACAAACTAAAGACCACCCCTGTGATGGGCCCCGCAGTGGTGGACAAGAATGTGGGTCCAGGTACCAACTGCTATAGCGTTAATACTATTTTTATGAATAATCCCCGAGAAGATTTATTGGAAGAGGTAGAGGTAGCAGCAAGTGAATTTCAGGATAAGGTTATGATAGATGTAATTAATGATGTTGATGATGTAAAGGTTGATAATAAGATAAAGCGGGAAGGGGACCACCATTGAACCTTATCCTAGAATCAGTGTGCGAAAGTAATAATTTTCATGTAGAAGATTTTCGAAATGGTCACTGCTTAATTACAAAAAGGGGTGCAGAATTTATAGTGCATACTACAGTGTGGCTATCAGAAACTTGTAAGGTCCAGAATGGCATAGTTGGGACTATGTGTGCTAGGATAGGTGGTAATGAAGTTTGTAGAAGTGCTGAAATCGAGGAGTTTCTCAGATATCTTGAAGATGAAGGTGATACAGTGGTGTGGATAGGAGACCCAGATGAGGAGGAGAATTGTAAGTCAAAGTATTTGTCTTCTGAAGAGAGAGAGGTTGAAAAGCCTTATGTACCAATCCCTAAGTTGGAAAAATGTCCTAACTTTGACCTAGCTGATACATTATTTAGCTCTGTATTTGGTGTAGATAATGATAATGAAGAAATGGGTGGGAGTAAGGATTTATCTGAACCAGTTTCTTATCTGGAAAATTGTACAGAATGTGACTTAGATGACACTATGTTTTGTACCCTCTTTGATGTGGAAGCTGATAGTGAAGTAGTAGTTGCTGAGAAAAATAATTATTTGGTGGATGAAGTCAGTAAGCCAGATGTTAAAACAGTTTTAGGTACTGATTCATATAATTTGGTAAGTTTAAGTAGCAATCAGATGATGAAGAGTGGGGTTGGGAGTAATGATGGACTAAACTGTAGTAGTGAGAATAATAAATTTGTATTACCAGTTGAGTCAGCAACATTGCTTTAAAGTGACAATCAATTTACTAAAACAGAACCATTTTATGTCTCAGCTGTTGTGTGGTTGTACCAAAGTCTGTTGTCTGAGATGATTGGAAGTTTGTTTTTCTGTATGTATATAATGAAGCTTTGTGAAAATAGAAATGTAATATTAAATGTGTATACAAAAGTTGAAGAAAACTGGAAGGTTAGGAAAAAGTAACTTACATGGTTTTGAGTTTCCAGGGAAATCCTGGAAACCTCTTATGAGAATTAATTGAAATGCATGGTTTGGGGAGGGGTCCCTACATGTAAATATCTAATTTTGTAAATAAGTTTTTGAATTGATGCATGTAAATAGTTTGTGTGAGTACTTAAGTTCAGATGCAGATGTAAGCATTTCAATGTATAATTTGTGACAGTTTTGTGTAGAGACTTTTGGTATTTTCTTGATGTTGTGACTTTCTATATTTTGATGACAAAATATCAGCTGTAAAATGTAAATAGACTGTTGTCATAAACAAGCAGACATCAAGTGTGTAATTTGGAGTGAAAATAATTGTAACTTAAGGTGATGGCATTGGACGTTTGGTGTGTAAAAACAGTAAATGATAAAATAATTGGATCTGAGAAAAGACAATTATTGTAAAATCAGTGTCATGGACTATGTGCAGATGTTGTATGTAATGAAGAATTGTATTTGTTCATTGTAAAAGTCATTATGGTTGATTGATTGTAATCTGTTCGTGTCTGCATTATGTGTACATTCAACCTGCTTAGATTCGTGACGGATTCAATCAATTTTATCTGTGTAAAATTAAGTGAATCCTGGGGAGGGGTTGTAACAGCCCTAATACCTGAATTTTGAATAGCATTGTACTGTATGAAGTATTTGTAGTGAGCCAAAGTTTGCTTGAAAGTGATTTGATATGTTTATTTTGTAAATTCTTGTAAATAAGTGCATATAGACTTTGTTTTAGGTAAGAAAATTATTTACGACCATTTAATATGTTTAAGAACCGAATGGTGCAAGAGAAATTCCTTAAAAGTTTGTAATTACATGTATAAATGTAAGTTACAATGTCTACAGGACAATTTTCCACCATTTGAAAGGATTTCTGTAAATAATTTTGTATTTAAGTATCTCTAATTACCATTTCTAATCATTTTGTAATGTTATTAATTAATTTTGTATCAATTCCGATTGTTTTTAATATGTTTGATTGTTTGAGTGATTGTTAATGATCGAGAAATATCGGGCGGATGCCTTTGAAGAATTCTCGTAATTTCGATAGACTCTATATAAACAGATCGCCTGGACAGAGAGTTTTAGTTTGCATTAAGTATTAATTCAGTGTTACAGAGACATTCATGCAAGTTTTCATTCAAGTATTCAGTAAGTCAGTATTGCATCTTTGGATTGTAACAACTATGCTTGTGAATGTCGCAGACTTGTTTTGATTGAAAATAAACGAGCATCAACATACATTGTTTTTTGGTGGACTTTTTAATTAATAAATGCAGTAATATAACCCACCAAAGAACCTTAACAATACTCTTAATGCAAGCAAGTTTAATTTTGTTTTTATGTCTTCCCGATAATAAGCTTTTTCTTTTTCACAAATATAATATACAGTTTGTCATAATGTCCTTAAAGAAATTCATAAATTTCTTTGGTTCCAAATGATGGGAATTAAATCAGTATTGCTGCTTACTATCTTCCATCAAATTCCAGTGAATTGTATGAACATTCTGTATTCATAGTAGTATTTTAATACATGTGTTTAGTATAATGGGAATGAGTTGGCAGTTGTAAGTGTAGTGCATGAGTGATTACACAGTAATCTATTATGTTTTCATTTCCTAACAGTTGTTTCATTGTTACTATTATCAAATAATATAAAAGAATGTTAAATATGTACAGCCATATCCTGAACTTTCAATTAATCTATACATGGCACTTATGGATACATTGAATTAGAGACCTTCTTTCATTGGAAATAAAAATTGGTGATAACTGTAAATCAGTTGTAAGGTGTATTAGTTGACTTCTTTTATTAGGTGTGTGTAACTGTACTCGAATCAGTTAGAATTATATGAAAATAGAGAGTTGATGGGATGCTACAGAGAGAGAGTAGGAGATGAGGCTGGCAATTTTTGAGGGAAGTGCAGCATATTACATCACTCTTGGCCTTGTCCTTATCTTATCAGTGCTCTGTTGATGTTGCCATTTGACCATGCAGAGAAACAGGCAGTCAGGCAGGTAGAGCTTGTAGGCAGCTAGAGTGAGGGCTGCCGGCAGCTGACTCTTGCTGTGATGACCCGTGCTGATATAATATGCTGTCCTGTGCTGCAGTTCTGGTGGGAGTCACTGGCCAACATGTGTGATGTGTGGCCTAACACCAAGGGGCGACCTTCTAATCCACCAGTTGCTTCACCTGCCCCTTCAGCTCGTGTTGAGAATACGGAGACTTGGCAGCGCAACAAAAAATTCACTGTAAGTGTCAATTTTTTCTTCCATTGCTTTATAGTTTATATGTACAGGAATATGAAATCTGGTTAATTTCAATTTAATGTTCCTTACTTACATGTCATTAATTAGTGACAGTGTTAGGAATGATTTTGTCAGAATATGAATAAATACTTACAATACTTGTGATACTACTGGCAGTATTTATTGTGTCTATAGTACATTTTAGACTTTATTAACAGTAAAAAAAAAAACTGCATTCTTCAATGTTAAAATGTACATACAAACAATTCTTTTTTTTTTCTCAAAGAGCAATAGAATCAAATTTTGAGAAAATGGGTAGTTATTGCATATGCCTAGCCCAGTGCTGAATTAATTACTGTCCCAAAGACACCAGAATTTTCTCTTTCCACCCTGAGAATTATTTCCAAATAGGTTTTTAATTTTATTAGGCAGTGACTTTAGTAAGTTTATTTCTTATGCTTCTTACAGTCACATAGTACGATATGGCATGTCACATTTTCCAATCTTCCCCTTCCTCCTTTTGCACGATTCAGCATTTACCATTACATTTGAGAGAGATTTTTTTTTTTTTTTTTTTTCAATATGCTGTTTCCATTTGCTTCTGTATTTCCATAAGTATTTGTCTGTTTCTGCTTGTAATTCCTTGAATACATCCTTACTTTTTTTCCTGATCCTTAGGGTATATCCAACTGTTCACTGTATAAACCTCATTTTTGCTGATGTTGACCTATTGTCGTCTAGTGTTTGGATTTTACAGGCTTCGTTACAGTTAACACATGCCAGGATATTCTAATATCTCTGTGTTGTACATATCTAAACTATTGGTGGTTTTACTACATGCAGCTTTAAAAAAATTAGTAATTTTGCAATTAATACCTCTCCTCAATAAGAATGTTATAGCACAGATATTTAAATAATTTGTTCCATTATTTGATTCCTTTTTATATACACAACTTGCTTCTGGCAGTTCCCTTCCCTGTGTGTAATTACTTGTAATTTTTGGTGCCTGTTTTTATATTAAACCTGGTCATAATTTTGTCAAATGTATGTTTTCAGTTTTGAAGATTACATTCTATTCCTGCAGCTAATTCCTATTTGTCTGCAAGCAAAAGAATTTCTTCAGATTATGGTATTTCTTTTAAATGCATTATGCTACTTATCAATCATCTGTTATATAGGCAGTACAATCTAAACAGTTTTCTGGTAGTGTTCTGTTCTCTCATTGGGGAGGATGCAGGATCGATTCCCCATCAGACCATCCATATATTGGTTTAGTATGGTTTCCTTGTATCATTACAGGTAAATGCTGGGATGGTTCCTACAAAAGCTCATGGCTTAATTCCTTCCTGTTCTTTGTCCCCAGCACCCACCTCTAATGACCCGGATGTTGATAGGGCATAAAGCCATATGGAAAAAAATTATAATTAAAGTACTACCACATAGTATTTTGTCAACCAACCCATGAGATGATTTTTTAATGAGCAAAATGTGAACCAGATGTATGAAAAAAAAAAATTGAGGACAAGCCTCACAACATAAGTATGATTGAATAGATTAAAAACTGGAAACATTTCTCAAGGAAAATTTTCATTTGTAGAAAGGGGAGTGAGGGACCAGAACAAATTAACTTAGGAGGACCACGAGGAAATTTAAGGTAAAAAAAAAATACATATAAACTGCAAGTAATGGGAAATTCCCACTGCTGCTTGAGCTATATAACAATTAGTAATATTCTTATTACTACAGATGAATTAAAGATAGGAGGATATGACTTTGTCCTCTTCCTTAAATTATTATTTAAATTGAGTCCGAAGACTTGCACCATAGAAAAGTGAATTGCAACATTTGCTGTTTATTATTATAATGAATGATTGGGTTGGTGGTTTATAGTCAGCAATGTGGTTAATTGCATATGAGGTACTGTTGAATAAAGGTATTAAAATGGGAGACAGTTGTGAATGGCTAAGGGAGGATCTGGGTAGATTGCTGGGTTGGTATGTGCTTGGGATAGATTTCAAAATTATTAATTTATTGGAGAAGGTGATTAGTGGATGTGTTAGGGAATTTGGTTTAAAATATTGGCCTGACCATTGCTTGAGTATGGTGATAGTATGGAAACCACTTTGGGGTATCAGATATAGGATTTTGATGGTTTGCAAAGTAGGGCAGCTAGATTTGTTTGTTGAAATTAATGCAGAATGGAACTGGATTGGGAGTCATTGGTAGACGGGTGAATACTGATGGATGGATGGATATTTGGTGAAGAATTAATAGTAAGTAGTATGTGGCAGGTAAGAGATGATGATGATGACCACAAGCTGGCACTTGATTTCAGGCAGAAGGAAGTGGAAATTTTTTCTTTTGTTAGGGAGTCAGGGACAGGTATAAATTATTAAGGGAAATGCTGAGGAATTTACCAGAAATACTGAAAGAATTTAAGAAATAAGTTTGTAAAAGAAATAAGTGGGTTGTTGGTAAAATTGTACTCGAGTAATTTAATGTAGAAAACATGCAATGGAAACTAAGGCGCATAGAGGAAATGCCAAAGGGATATATGCTCCACCACAACTAAACTAAACCAAGGTAATGGATACCTAAAGTTGTGATTACGTTAATTCATTTTCGTTTCTCCATTTGAAAAAGCAAGCTTATTTGTAGTACATACTAAAAAGTAATCAGTGTTAGTTTTATTCCTCATTGTAGATCACATGAGTACACTGCTTATTGATTAGTCTGGCCATGTATTAAACAGTAATTATTCAGTTTTAGTTTCGTCATCAAACTGAATAATTTAAAATCCCGTTTCCTGCAATAAATCGTTGATTGCTTTTGGTAGCATTGTGTTTTTGATTTCCTCTAAGAATGCAAAGAAACAAAAGTCATTTTTCTTTTCTACTAGTTTAGTGTTAGACTGAAATAAATTTGAGAAAACATTACTCTTATATAGTATAGATATAATCCTAAATATCAAGTCCCTTTAAAATAATTGTAAACATTGGTTTAGAATCACATTTACTGTATACATCAGCAGTAATTGGGAATGTTACTGTCACATGTTCTCAGGTTTACAAAGTGGTTGTCTCCCGTGATGGCCACAACTGGTTTGTGTTCCGCCGTTACAATGAGTTTTACAAACTCTATGAAATACTTAAAAAGCAGGTGAGTTTTCTTTGAAAACAAGATATTGTAGCTTTTAAATTTTGTATCTTACTCATTTTGTATCTTTGATGCTCAGAAGTAAAGAATGATCTATGAAATTGCAAAACAAGCAGTGGGAGGTAGTGTAGCAAACAAAGGGAATGAAATGGGTATAATAAAGTGAAAATAAATATGAATAAGGAAGTACTCTCAGATTCCTACCTTTTCCACTTCATCTTCTACTGTTAAACGTTTAACCCCAAAAATTTCTACACGTTCTGTTAATGTTTGGACCACTTCTCTACCATTCTGCTATTAAATATGGTAAATGATGTTTTGTTCTCTTTCCTTATTTGTATCTATTTTTGCTTTATTTTTTCCTATCATAAACACCTTAAAATGAAAAGGTAGAAATAAATTTTAAAAACACCCATTTATAATAAGTAAAAGAGAAAATAGTATTGGTTTCACTAGAGAAGGGAGAGCAAAAAGAAGGTTATTATTCAAAAATGGGCCCATTGAAATGTCTGGTTAGTAGGAAGTGTTGGTAGGATTGAGAAAAGAAATATCACTTTTCACACATCACAGTTGCGTAAAGACTTGGTTACATCACAGTTGCGTAAAGACTTGGTTACCATCACCACAGCACCACCTGACATTTCTTTAGTATATGGCACTTTATATGATACATTGTACTTGTGTGACCTGAAATATCATTAATTTTTTGTGATTGTTTTATGCTTTGTTTCCTGTTTTGTAATGGCAGTTGCTATATTGTCAATCATATATAACTAATTTTGCAAGAACTGAATAAGTATTTTAAATATGTATGGTAAAGAGAATTTGTGGTTACTCTGGTTGGTTACAGTTCATTGTAGCCACAGTATGTTTATACAAAGCTCATGAAAGTTGAAAATTATCCTTCATCAGGTGAGTAAAACATGAGGATTTATTGGGTCATAGGGATAGGGATCTAGCTGCTGTTAGTTTTCAATTTACTCATCTCACCTGTGTTTACCAATTTTCACTGTAGAGAAACACCTGTTTATACATTGGTATGATATTGTCAACTATAATGTGAATCTCAGGTACCCACACCACAATTGAAGCTGCCAGGAAAGAAACTTTTTGGCAATAACCTGGATCCAGTTTTTGTCCAGGAACGCCGTGATGGCCTAGACGGCTTTGTTCAGGCACTGATGCAGGAAGGTGGTGGTCGCCTCTTGCAAGTGTAAGTAATTCATCTTGTAATATTATGCCAGCATTGATTGATACTTGAAGTATTGTTGCTGCATGTAATGAAACAGTTTAATTGGCAGGTTATAGTCCTAATTACAGTTACTGAATCACTGTCTATCAATTACTTTTTCTTAAATGTTCATTTTTTTGCATCATACTGATAAGAAAAAAAGTCCTGTTGCAAGAACCATGTGATGTTGCAGTTTCTTTTTATTAATTGTGGATTGGATAATTTGATGTAACACTACAGAAATGCGCAACAATACATTTTATTGATTAGGATTCACAGGTTCTATTCTCTTCACACCAAATTAAATAAATCTACTAAATTGTTAAATATCAAACTTTAGATTTATTAAATCTTAATTTTTGAGTTCTAGTCAAAATTTATAAAAAATGAATGAGAAGAGAATCTTTAAAATATAACAAGGCACTACAAATGAAACTTGTGTTTCATGGCACTAACTAAAAGTTTCATGACATACAAGTTGAGGTAAGATAAGATTTCCCCTTTGAATTGATTGAGCAGTATGTAAAAGTTCAGTTTGACATGAGTTGTAGGTAAATTGATGGAGAGATTGATATGCAGCCTCGTCAGTGGTGTCTGAAAAAAGAAAAAAATTCGCAAATTGGCAAGATGGCTTTAGGGGAAGGACATTTCTGTGAGCCACAGTTAGTGGACTATATTAAAAGGTATTTTAAATGAAATTGACAAGGGAAGCCAAGTTGATCATATAGCTCTAAATCTTTCCAAGGCATTTGACACAGTGAGCCCTAAAATGGTGTTAAATGATGTGAAATCCATTACAGTGGATGAAAAATTGGTTTGATGAGTATAGAAATTCTTAGAAGGCACAAAGCAAAGATTTGAGGTAGGAAAAGACTTTTGATGAGGTGGTGGTGAAAGTGGGAGTGTCACATGCTATTGTATTTAGGCAATTGATATTCATTATTCTAATAAATGATTGTATTAATGGTTTACAGTCAAAAATGAGACTAAAAGATAAATGCTGCTTATTAGGAACACAAATTTAAAAAAATAAATATTTTTGCAATAATTATAGCATGGGGAAGAATTTTCTTGTTCATACCATGAAGTATAAAAACTTGACATAACATTTGATAATTATTTCAGATGGGCAGGTGATGGAAAAAGATTTTAAAATCTTTCATGTATCGGAGCGGATGACGAGAGGAAGTACCAGAGAAGTGAAGGAATTAGTTTAAAAGTTTGTCAGACTATTGCTTGAACATAGTGTAGTATGATACCGAAGTTTTGTGTATCAAGTACAGGAGATGGGAGGGTGCACAGGAGAGTGACTAGATATGATAAAAGAGGTAGATTGTTAGTCATTGGAAGACAGGAGGGTGAAGAGTGTGCTGAGAATGTACATGACATATATTGGTGATGGGACCTGTAAGGTCATTGGGGGAAGTGTATGGAAGGGAAAGGTAATCATAACCATAAACTAGCATTCAATTTCAGTCTTCTTTCATAGGTAAGGGAGTCGGGGACTGGAATAAATTTCTAATTGTTGAACAATTTACAAAATACACTGAGGGAATTAAAAATTTATAATGGGGAAAAAGGTAGGTGGCTGGGGATGTAATATTCAAAATGTTGAACATAAAAAGAAAAAAAATGTTGAAAATAGGTACATTGGGAAATTGTCACTGGGGCATATTCTCCATTGGCATTAAATTAAGACTTTACTCCTTAAGTTAGTCTAAGGCCTCTATTACACTAAGCTGTCTGACAGCACAGCACAGTCGGCGACGCGTGAAGGAAACTGGTGGCGCAGCCAGCCACTCATTTCCATTCTTGCACAGCTGAGCAGTCTGTTTGCTGTTATCCTCGCATTGTATGTGAATTTTGGAGTTCAATATGTCCAATGAACTACAGAATATCACTGTGGAAATGAGTGGAAGTGAAAGTGTAGAGAAGATAAAAGGAAAAAGGAAGAAGCCCTGAAAGAATGCCAGAAATTTTTGGACACAAAACTGAATTGCACAATTGAAAAAAATCTGAAATTTTGGATGCCAGTTCTGAAGCTTACAGTAATAAGCAAGTAAAATTGACTTGCTTGGAATGAAATTATTTGTACATTCCTATCGGATTTCGACCAGCGGAATAACCTCAGTATGTGATGCCACTTTCTCATTTTCGAATCTTTCCTGGTAATATCAACCTTTATTAATGACAATAATTTGGAGAAAGACTATTTAGACATTCTTAAGTAATTAAGAAACTTGTCGTCTGAAAACAGTTAATCAAGAAGAGTACAGTACAACCCTTTAGATTCCCTTAACGATAGAATAGAGTGAACGTGCATCTTTCTCTTCCTTCACCTTCCCTTTTCATTAAAAGCACAAGAAGGAGCATATGTGTAAGATTGTTATCATATATGTTATCTCATCACTAATGAACAGTAGACTGAACATGTGGTGGCGAGACTGGCTGTGCCACCTGGCAGCCAAGTGTAATAAGTTGGGTGTGATGCACGACTCTCCACCACCCATCTGCCGACGTGGTCGCGGGGCACGACAGCCAGTCAGCCACCAGATAGTGGTGACTCCACCGGCTGCCCTAATGTAATAAGCTCCATAACAGTGAATGTCCAGTGACGAGCAGCATTACCAGTGGCACGGCCAGCTGCGCTGCCAGGCGGCCTAGTGTAATAGAGGCCCAGTTCTAAAAGATGATTGAAATCTCTGCAGTCAGTCACAATAACTTGAGTAACCACACTGAACACATATATCCCACAAATGAAAAAACTCTTAAGTATTTACTTACTGCTTCAATTTCCATTATCTTCTTAGTGTTCTGCTTACTGTGAGATCCTAAAACATAACAAAACACATTCATACAATATTACCATTCTGCTGGCTTGTCACCTTTTGATGTGTTAACATTTAAGAAAGACTGGCTTAAACTTTGCGTACAATGCACAGTTTGCACGTTGGCAGTGTTTGGAATTAATGCTCCTGTTCATCAAATGTTAAGAATTTACGGTGCCAAAGCCATCTTGACTGTGCTTGCACGATGAGTTTAAACACAACAATAAATCAGATTAGTCGAATGATCGAGAAGTTAAATACTACTGAAACTTATTAATGGCAGAATAAAAAATTTATTTAAGTTTTTAAAAAAAACTGTTTTGGTGTAGACTGACTGTATTTGTGTGATTGCAAATAGAATTCAGTTACAAATCCAATTATACAGTTACAAGCAGAGAAAGAAAGTATGAGTTAAGAAAACTTGATACGAATTTTGTTAGGGCAATTAAAATAAATATTAAATTATTCACACGTGTTAATTTAGTTCTGTTGTACCAAAACATATAATATACAAAGATTGTTCAGTTTACATGGTTTATTTAATTCAATTAAGGCTCAATGATTGTGTGGCCAAATGAATGTAATGTCTCCTTCAACTGTTACTTCCAGGAAAATGAAAGATAACTTATTTTACTTACTGGGTGTTTCAAAAATGATGGGTATATTTGAAAAACCAATAAAAACTAAACGGGCAGCGATAGAAATACACCGTTTGTTGCAATATACTTGGGACAACAGTAAATTTTCAGGCAGACAAACTTTCAAAAGTAGTTACAATTTTCAACAACAGATGGCACTACAGGCGATTTGAAAGATATAGAAGTAAATGCAGTCTGTGAGTTCGCCATTCTTTAAGTCGTCTTTCTGCTGTAAGCATGTGCTGTTCACAGATTGCAAGTTTGCTGTGAAAAAATTGTGGAAAAGTGGAAAATACCGTACTTCAGATTTTTCCAGACTGCAGTGCCATCTGTTGTTGAAAATTGTAACTAATTTTGAAGGTTTGTCTGCCTGAAAATTTACTGTTGTCCCAAGCATATTGCAACAAATGGTGTATTTCTATCGCTGCCCGTTTAGTATTTATTGAATTTTCAAATATACCTGTCATTTTTGAAATCCTGTTTTCATACAACTTGCCCCCTCCCCATTCTCAGTATTTAAAATTCCATTTAATAATTATTTTTCTTATCTATTGTGTAATGGAGCATGATGTGTAAAATCTATTTTAGCCCAGAGGTGCGGGAATTTTTCCAACTTGACCGGAACATGGGAAGTCTTTCAGAAGATGGTGATGCAGATGGGGAAGACAGTAATGCAGACAGTAGTTCTATTGGAGAACCAGTGCCACCTGTCAACTTGGGTCCATCAGAACGCACCTCGTGAGTATTATCCATACTGAGGTGACAAGAGTTAGGTCTACATGATTCTTTAGTTTTGTTATTAACAAAAGTTATTACCAAATCATTAATTTCCACTGTAAAATTGCAGATTTTTTTTAAAAAAAGTAAAAAAGGCTATAGTATAATCACTTCCTGTTAATTCACAGAATTTTCTGTTTCGATTTTCTATTTAGGACTTTGCAGACAAAATGGCAAAGGAGCCTTTTAGTTCAACCAACCTTGCACAAGCAGTAATGAAATTTAACAGGAAGATATGTTCTACTGACTGCAAAACAGATTCGTAGATACAAAAGGTGTATTTTCTAATCCAGAATAAAGAAAGATAAAAACTTTTTTGCAACCTTCATTTGTGTTTCTAAGTAAGCACAATAAGCCAGATCTGCATGTCGTGCAATTGCGCATATTTCCCACCACAACCTCTGCCACTGTACGCACCAATGTGTCAATCAGAGCTAAGGTACGGGCAATTGAATATGGTTACTTTGATTGATGCTTCCGCCAAATTCGAGTTATGAAGTGTAATCCATTCTCTGCAAGGGGAAGGATGTAGCGCCACTGAAATTCATTGCAGAATGAGCAAATTGTATGGTGAAAACTTTTTGAGTGATGGTGTACAGGTTGAATCGACTTTCATAATAAAGGTAGACAATGCCTGATCACACTGTGCCAAAATGACAAAAGACCTTCTTGAACTGTTCAAGTGGTAACATTTTGACCATCCACCATATAGTACAGATATAGCACAGACTGATTTTAATCTTCTCAGAGACTGTAAGGCATGGTTGGGCGGACAATGCTTCGCCACCAATGACAAACTTCAGGATGCCATCAAGTCGTATCTCTCTTCACTGCTAGCTAGCTTCTTTGAAGAGGGCGTTAAGAAGCTTGTGTCACAATATTACAAATGCCTCAATTGCTTTGACAATTATGTAGAAAAATAATATTTTTGATAATAAGATTATTACATTATGTAAATTTGTCCTTTTTTATATAGCCAATTCGAGGTTTGAAAAAAAAATGAAGATGGTGTACTCACAGATGGATAAAGTCTGTCAGATATGTTAATTCATGATGTAGTTTAGTGTTTTATGATTGTTTTGTTTCTCTTATTTTTGGTTGACATGGATAGGTTAACAGTTTTACTTCAGTACTTTATTAAACAATAGATATTATGCTAATACTCTTAAAAACATTATTGTATCATGAAAGTAGACTAGCAAGAGTACCAAGGTACTAATGTTCAAATAAAATACAAGATTTTGGCTTTGTGTGTGCTAATAAATTGCCATTCTGGCTTGTAGCTGCCATCATTACCAATTATGGTGACTGTTTCAATTCATTGTGCAGGGCGTGTCCAGCAGATTTTGAGTTTCTGCATGTCATCGGGAAAGGCAGCTTTGGACTAGTGCTACTTGCGCGTCACCGCACAGAACTGCGCTTCTACGCTGTGAAGGTTCTCAGCAAGCGGCTTATTGTCAAAAGGAATGAAGTTCGGCACATCATGTCGGAACGTAGTGTGCTGCTGAAGACTCTCAACCACCCTTTCCTAGTTGGCCTGCATTACAGCTTCCAAAACACCTGACAAGCTATTTTTGTGCTTGACTATGTCAACGGTGGTGAGGTAAGTATGTCTTGTGAAAGTATTGAAAGTAGATTAGGAATAATTGTTAAACTATAGAACAGAGTATTCAAGCTGTGTCCATCAAATCTTAACTGCTCTGCTTTCTGTGGATTTGAACCATGTGTTCTGCTCATTTCACTTTGGTAAATGTACAATTTTGCCACAATCATCGAAGCTATCCGAAACCATGAAGTTCAGTTTCATCAAGTACTTTCTGAGTTTTGCTTTATATGTATTCTGTCTGTTATCTGATGCAAATGGCACTAGCAGGATCCAAATTCTTGTTTTGTCTCCCCCCCCCCCCCCCCCGATAAATTTTATTTCATAAAGTTTCCATTGCATTTCTTGTATTGGTCAGTAAAATATTTTCATTCAATATCTGATGGAACTTAATATTAAATAAATTAATTGTGAACATAGCACAATAATAAGAGTAGTCTCATAACCTGATAAAATTAAATTTAAGCTTAGCCAACATGCCAGTATGAAGATATTATTTATTCCTGTCTGTGTATCTTACCTGTATGGGTACAGACAAGAAAAAGTCTGGAGACAATGATTGCTTACATCCACAATAAACATTAGAATGAAGATCTTGTGGATGGTCTTTCATATAATGATGCTTAACAGTGTTTAATATAAAAGTTCGGTGCTTTAGCAATAACAAATTTCACGATTATGAATGAAAACTCCTTCAATAAATTCAGAAAAAATTGCTCAATATACAGTGGTAAGAAAAATAGTGTACCAGAATAAATAAAAAAAAATGCACCATCTTCCAGTAAATACTAGTGTTGCGTTTAAAAACTTTTTTTTTTTACTTTTGTCAGAAAAATGAAAGGTACCTTCAAGAGAAAGAATATATATCCAATAAAAAGTAAAATAAGGGATGTACTCAAAGAACAGACTGTGAAAACTAACTAGCAGCAGAGGCGGCCTTTGGGGGTGGTGAACAGGGCAATCGCCCAGGCCTTGCACTTCGAGGGGCCTCGCGCAGCTACCCGAGTTGATCAAAGTTTATGTTAAAAATAATTATTTTATCCTAAGCTGTTAGTGTAACAATAAAGTTGTTTAATTGATTATAAAGTATATATTAATTACTAACTAATCAAAATTTCTCAATTAGATTTATTGACTGTGACATTCGTATAGTAGCAGGAGAAACATCTGATATTGATGGACAAGAACTGTATGAAGAAAACGACGGCGGTATCACAGTGATGACATAAATAATACAAGTAAAAAAACATTAACTGAATTACTGAAGTGTACCCCACTATCAAAGTAGTCTTGAGAATTATTGCCGCCACACGTAATACAGTTGCGTCCACAGGAAACAAGTTTTTCATGGTTAGAAAATATTAAAACATATTTGAGGAATTCGAAGACACAAGATTAATTTCCAGCTCTTTCTATTCTTTGAATTGAAAATGAAATGGCTCATTTGTTAGATTCTTGTGCTTTTATTAAATATTTTAGTCTCAGGAAAAGGCGCAAACATCATTTTTAAATCCCTGCGTATATCTTCCCAGGCCTTTTATGTACTTCAGTCTAATCTTAATGATTTGTCTTTATTATTGTTCACTTTTAATAACTCTTCTAAATAATATTTTAAAACTCAAAGTTTATTTTCATGATGTTTGCATTTTTCGTGAATCATCAGAAATACTTACGATTAATTTATTATGTACAAAGGACAAGGGCCTCGCAAAGATCTGCTGCCCAGGGCCTCGCAATGACTAAGGCCGACGCTGACTAGCAGAATTGTTACAAAGGCAAATAATGACATAGAAAAGAAAGATATATTAGATCCATTACTTACTAAACTTGGAGGAGGACTGTGGTGAAAAAGAAATTAGACAAACACAACAATTATTTATGATTGTAGAAGAAACAGTGGCACCTGCTGTCAATTTGGCTACAAGATTAATTTTGACCAATAGGATCAAAGCATAGGTGGTGTGTGATAAAAATGTTAAATGCATTTTGCTGACAATAAACAAATTATGTAAGTTGTGAAAATTATTATAAAAATGTACAATACAAATGAAAATAAGAGAATTAACTATCCATGCAAGTGATGGTTGTAGCAGGGCATTATGTTGAAGAGGAATATAAGTATTATCTAAGATTGAATCACAGTGGTTGTGTCCAGAATGTGTTAATAGGCCAATAGAGAAGAATCTGTTTTCAGTGAATACTTTGATGGCTCTGACTGCTGAACATCCTGAAGTGCAAAAAAAAAAAAAAAAAAAAAAAACAAAAAAAAATTGTCTGATCAATTCCATGCTAGCTAACCGAACTTTCCTAGTTGTCTTGGATAACAAGATAAACAAAGTAAGAAGAGTGAATAATGGTCTGCCTGAAGGCTCAGTTCTCGCTCCACTTTTTTATGTATATGTTTCTGACATTCCTCAAACAGAATCCAGACAATTCTTATGCTGACGATTTGGCACTAGAACAATAATCCCATAACATGCAGCAAATTGAAATAGTTTTTAACAGCAGACCTCAAAACCCTGAGAAACCATTTTAAGAAATGGCGTCTTGTACCCAGTTTCAGCAAGATGGAAACTAGTGACTTCCATCTTAACAGCCAGGCAGTTAATCTCTTGTTGACATTCTTCTTGATGGCACTCCCCTCCGATACAACCCATTTCTGAAGTATTTGGAGTCATAATGGATCAACCTTATCATACAATAAAAGTTTAAACAATCTTGCAGCAAAACTAAGAACTAGAAATATATTCTGCTAAAGTTAACTTGGACCTCCTGGGGAGCATCTGCCTCTACACTTCGTATCTCAGCATTTAGCCTTGTATATACTGCAGCTGAGTGCTGCTCATCTGTCTGTATGAATAGCACCAACACCAAAAAGATTGTCATAGTTTTGAACCAGACAATGCAGATAATTAGTGGATGTATCAAGTCCAATCCACCATACTGGCAACCTATTTTGAGTAACATTGAACCTCCTACGGTAAGACAATGCAATTTCCTAATTGATAAGATCTGTCTTAACTTGGATCTCCTCATCCATGACTATATGGAAACCCAATTTCACAGACATAAATAAAGAAGTCCAAGCATAAAAACTGCAAAACAGATTATATCCAACAATTTTAACTGGAGAGAAGCATGAAGATTGGAGTGGATAGTCTTAGCCCCACCTGAATGGCACTCCCTCATTGACAATCAACAGGCACTAAAGTGACTCGACCTTCCTGCTCTCAACAGGGTTAGGTCTGGCCATGGCAGATCTGCTTTATCTCTTTCCACATGGGGAATGAGAGATTCACTAAATTGCGACTGTGGTGAGGAAGAACAAACCATTAGTCACGTTACCTTTGAATGCCCACTTCAAGCCTTCATGGGATCATCAAAGGACTTCATAGATATTTTAAATGAAGCTTTACATTGGGTGCCCTATGTCAATTTTGAATTTTAACAGTAATTTAATGTTACATTTTATTAGTGTGAAACAATTGTGTATAATTGTATTATTGATTATGTGCTATCGCCATAAGATAAATAAATAAATGGCTCTGACTGTGAAAAAACTGCCATGTTTTCTACTATGTGAGTTTTCTGTATGTAATACAAAATTTTATTTTAAAGTGTGTAGGTCAAATCAAACAATTG
Organism: Vandiemenella viatica; assembly: GCA_031002005.1. Taxonomy (NCBI): domain Eukaryota; kingdom Metazoa; phylum Arthropoda; class Insecta; order Orthoptera; family Morabidae; genus Vandiemenella; species Vandiemenella viatica. Next base: position 208,260,208 of record CM061919.1, on the reverse strand, counting down.
AAATACTCTTCTTATATGGAAAAAGTAATGGTTGTGATTTCATTAATTTTTCAATATAATTTTCTGAAAATGATAAAATTGCAAATATCCATGTTAGGTAGTCTGTTTATTTCTGTACATAAACCTTCCCAATTTAACACTAGAGGGTTTACCTCATCACTTGACAAGGGGTTTGAATTAATTGTTATTGTTCTTAAGCTCATTATTCCACACATGATCTGAATGAGTTAATTAATTCTTTGTAATTGAGTACAAAAAATGTAGAAATATTTTCTCTGCTACCATCGTCTGTACGAATACAAAATAAATTTCATGTTACCTTTATTTCCGTTCCAGTAAAAAATAATCTTGCCAGCTCAGTATCATTTGGTAAGCATAATTCACCTCAAAATACTAAATATTCCAGATGGCCTTCTGCCTTTCTTTTTTACTTACGGCTTTACATCTTGTAAATGTTGAGGTCATTAGAGGTTGGATGGAATTGGGAACAAAGAGCGGGAAGGAATTCGAAGGAAGCTGTAAGCACCTTAGAATTTGTGTAAATTCTAGTTTTCTTAGCTACACAGAGTATAAGGGAGGGAGTAAGCCTTACAGTAAACTTATAATTTTTCAGTTTGCAACTACAGGACATGATAAACCCGTTTCATGCAGAAGCCGATACTACAACCCAACACAATAAATAAGCCATTTTAGAAACAGTAAAGCCACTCAACACACAATATAAGCTCTAAATAAACATTTTATAATAATAAAGAACCCTTAAACTAACCTGAAATAGGGTAATCCATTATTATCCATTTTGTTAATAGTCGATCTTTGTTACGTGATAATTTCACTAATTATTAACACTTTTCGATGCAGTAAAGTAATTAATTATAATAATAATAATCTGAAAGGAACTTAAATTCGCTAAAATTCCATAGTTTCAGATCGTGTAAATAAATAAAATAAAATTTTGAACACTTCATTGAGCACACTTGCATTTTCAACATTTTTAACCAACGTTTTCAATAATTTCCCGAACTAAAAAGTAGATATCCAGAAAGAACAAAAAATCTAGTATAACATATTAAAGTTTCAAAACATTCCATGCAGTAGAACAAATATTAAATTAATTTTAAAGTAATTGTGTCGTAAACAAAAATGTGGTAGTATTCAAAATTTATTTGCAATTAATCTAAGCCACTTCCGTGAATAAAACAACTGTTGAAACATGTAACTAAATAAGAGAAAAATTCAGCTAATAACACTTTTTCAAAATAAACAACACTTTAATAACTATTAGCAAGAAATCGGTTTTTCTTTTATGGTGGCTTGCTTGGCGATTCCAAGCCAAATTTTTGACAAACTAATTACTTTGCTATTACACCACCGATAATAATAAAACTTACACCTTTGAAATCAGGAACAAACGTAGAACACGTTGACAATAATTTTTTCATGATAATTTATAATTCAGCAGGGTCGACTAAAAAGTTGCGTAAATAACATACATTTCGTGGAAATACCCACAGTCTTTCGGAAACTTTTTATAATGCGCTTACATAATTAATTCATTTACAAGAAAGCTAATCATTTGAGAATTTTTCTAAACACATTTTATAAACCTTGAAAGCCAGTGCTACACACAGTTAAATTTTGGTCACATCCTATAATCACATTTTTTCACACTATTTTTGGTAAGCAGTAGAACATATCTATCATGTGGCTGAGGGTATAAATTGCGAGGCTCCAGCGATCTCAGGGTCTGTATCTGGGAACGTTGTGCGTAGTAAATCCGCACTGGTATGTTTCGTGTATGTGTCGGTCAGACCAGGATGATAGCCGGAAACAGTTGACTTGCATCATGGACGCTTCTCGGCCATATTGACTTTTC
>CM061919.1:208238213-208257332 GCA_031002005.1 Vandiemenella viatica | reverse complement strand
CCCCCTTGGCGAGGTTTCGTGAGATTTCGCCGCCCTCCCCCCCTATTTCCCCTCACGTAATTAATTGACGCCCAATAACCAATTGTGTTTGCTGGTTGTAGCCTGGGAACAGAAACACCAATGGCGGATCTATGAATTTTCCGAGGTGGGGTAAAAACTGGAAACTGCCGCTCCTTCAAACTGGAATTTGCCGCCCGGAGCTATTCTTGCCACCCCTCTGATGGTTGCCACTCGGGGTAGTAGAGCTAAAAATAGGTCGCCGCCACACGATTTGCCTCTTAGAATGATACAGAAACAAATCATGATACAGAAACAAATAAAATCCCACAAAAACAATTCTTGTAAGCATAGATCCACGTCTTGTCTCTGGTTTTAGCTAAGTCTACACTCTATAGTGTGTATTTAGGTCAGTTTCTAAACAGTTTCCCTCGATGTTATAATAATAATAATTGGCCGGGATATCCGCGCATACGCATCTGCCGTAGCTGCCCTAACCTAGCACGGTAATCCTACCGAGTCAAGGTGGCCTACAGTTTAATGGTGGAAATCGAACCAAGGAAGCGTTCTGACTTACTTCACAAATACACAGCAAGCTGTGCCACAGGTGAAATTCGGGATAAGGGCCTAAGAAAATCCCTTCCGAGACAGGAATTCGAACCGAAGACCTTTCAATCTCCAGTCAGATGGCTTAACTACTGAGCCATCATACCACTCCTTCTGAGTGTAATGGGAAATAGTCATATGATTGGTCATAATATATGCTAATAAGATAGATAGAAAAACTTCTGTCTATAGAAATACCTGTATTGCGTTGCTTCATCAGTTTTACAAGAACACAGAAGCCAAGATTTCCCTCGCACTGCTTTCGAATATTACGTCGAGCATGGTGCGTGAGCGGTATCACACTGTTCTCGCATTCGGAAAGACGCATGTTCGAATCCCCGTCCGGCCATCCGGATTTTGGTGTTCCATGGTTTACCCTAATCATTCCAGGCGAAAGCCGGGAAGGTTCCTTCAACAGGCCATGGCTGAATTCCTTCCAGTTCCTTTGCCCAGTCCCCGTCTCTAATGACCTTGACGAGGCGTAAAGCCAGAAGCAAAAAAAAAAAAAGGGGGGGAATTTTACATGTCTTAGAATAAATTATTCACATTATGCTTTTAATGGTTTTTTATTATTTTTTTTAATCAACGATTCATAACATCGAGAGAAACAGTTCTGTTTCAGAAAGTGAAGTGAGTAAACACTGAAATGTGTATACATAGCTCAGAATAAGATCTTTCTCAGTAAACAGCCAAGGGGCTTGGCCATATTTTTATAAGGATTCTTTTGAGCAGCCAACAAGAACGAAGCTCCATTAACCTATCAGCTCGTTTATCGTCCGAGCCAGTCGCTGACTTCCAAACACGAGGAACAAGTGTGAAAAACAGTATAATGAAGGTGAGTGGTGCTGAAATTAGTGCATCACATGACAACCTGTGATAGACTATATAAGCATTCAGGCTTTTTTTTTTTTTTTAGGTTTTATATCCAAAGGAAAATTTTATGTGCTGCGTTGACTCAAAATTCAACATAGTATTTAAAATTTTGTAATATTATTTTTTGTAATGAGCTCCCATAGAAATCTAAAAGGAGTCAAAATATTTTTTTTCTACTCCAAATGCACAGAACTCGTCAAGTAGAGGACTATTTTTTAAGGTATTTTCACAGGAAAATAAAGACGGGATTAGCTGTAAGAGTTGTCAATTTTAGACTTATTTTTGTTAGTATAATCAAAAGCTATATATTTTCATTTTGTATTAGATATTTGAAGGTTTGTGTTAAATATTTTAGTATGACAATAGAATAATTAACTAAACGGTATAAAAGTTGTTATTTTCTTTTAAATTCATACAGAAAGAGCGCATGCGTTAGTAAAGTACCGTAGTCAGAACATTGTTTTCTTGAAATAATACCAACAATGAAACAGGTTTCATTTACTAGTAAATAAAAAAAAAACAACAGATTTTTAAAGTAAATAGCCTTCATGCTTGAATGGAATGTCCAGATATATTTAAGCAATATCTCTGAATGAATAATGAAAAAGGTTAAGCACAAATAATTTCCACTTTTTTATGTCTTAATTTTTTTATGCAAACACACTGTTAACAGTTATCATTGTTTGCAGTTTGATAACAATCAAAATGATGAAAGAATTTCGATTAAGTTTTATTTTTGTATCCTCTTATTCTCAGTTGGCACTCACATATTTTTATCTATTCCTTGTTTTCAACAAATGAAATCCCAAGTTATTTAGCAAGATGAATGTTTTTTTTGTCCCGTGTCTTTATCGTTAATGTACATTACTCAAATTTATCTTTTGTTCTACATTGGCTGGAGTATAGTGCTTTCCGGTAGGTAAAAAAGCAATTATTTGTTACATTAAGGATTTTCAGTTTTTGCGTAAAATTTTCTTTTTTCATTGCAAAGTTTCAGCCTATGTTTTATTTATTTTTTGTGTGATTGCGAAGGGTCGAGGAAGAAATACAGGTAGCTATTTGCATTCCGATACAGTTTGGAACTTCTTACATCGATAGGTCAGTAGTGTTGTGCTAGTGAAGGAAATAAAATTAGGTATAGAAATCCTCACAACTTATTGTTAGTTATAACTATGTTTGACTCAGCATAGCTCGCAAAAGATGTGAGAAATTACTTCCATTGATATGAAGTAATGTAATCAGTAACATTGCTCTCATGAAAACAAAATATAATTAAAAACTAATGTCCTCGTTTCTTATGCTAATTAGGGAGTAGTATACATCGCGATACAAGCCGTTATTAACATGGCGCTCATGAAAGCAGCTTATTAATTACTAATAATAAATAAATTCCTCATGCCTTATACTATAACAAGAACATTCCGATCCATGCTGCATTTCAACCTAACAACTATCTTCGGTAATACTTACTCTACAAAATCAAACGATGAAGAGAAATATAAACAGATTAAATGCATTCAAAACTACATTTCGAGTAATATCTGCATAAGAATTCCTAGTTTGGGTAGCATAAATTATAACAATTAATTACATGATACACCTTCAGTATGGGCTGCAACTGGACTAAAGCAAGCATAATAATACATTCACTGTATCACGATGTAAACTTGACCCACTAACCCCACCTTTCGCTAACATTGATGCTCGAAAATCAAAACTTATACCGCATGCGCATTAATACATTCTTTGTATTGTCATTAAAAACTAATTTAATTTTAATTGCGATGGAGCCCATGCTCAGGTGTCAACTTTCCTACCCACCTATTTTCGCCTTTGTCTTTGTTGGACCTACATTTTAACGTGGAATCCGAACCACCGAATATGGTGTAGCTCATATGAACAACCAGAACTATTTTTAGTCGTGGCCCCATTGGGATTTGAATCTGAGATACTGCACTTTGAAAGCAAACGGCTTAACGCAACCACTGAGCAACTGCACGTTGAGTAGCCATTCTCCACCTATCAAAAAATGATACTAACCTGGAAATCTGTATTAACTGCTTCGATATAATGTCTTCTTCGCGTTCGACAGTCACATTTTACTGAAAGTTACCACAAAATAAAGTAAAAATGCCGAAATATGAGACATTTGCGCAACTGCTTAATGCCCCCAGCACTGCATAAACAACGACAAAGCTACCAGCACAGGGATCGTACCAGCCTAAATAGCTTTGTTTTCTCACAAGTTGTGGTCAGGTTGAAATGCGACATGAACCAAAAGAAAGTTTATTTCGTCCCCCCCCCCCCCCCCGTGACGCCTCTTCGGAAATGCTGTATTTGTTTACAAAGGAAGGAATCGATTGTTTCTCATTGCGTTTATCGATACAACACGGCGGGTGTCGCTGAAATACAACTCGGAAATAAGTTTTCCATTGTAAATTACGTGCCATTTTACAAAGAAGAGAAACTGAAAAGCAAAAACAACATTACAACAAAAGACTTAACCAATATTTCAAGAGGTTTTTAACTTTTCAGTGCTGGTGGCATCTGATATCTGTGTGATACACTCATATTTTGGCAGGTTTGATTTAATTTTTACCGACTTTTTCGCATAGTGAGAGTCGGAAACTTGAAAAATAAATTATACTTAATAAATTAATCCGAATTTCAAGAGAATAGTACCATTTTTAGACAGGTTGAGATCAAGAGAAACTTCCAAGTTGCAATAACTGCTAGTTATGAAAATATTTCAGTCTTCCTGACGTACTCGATACTAGTGGCACCATTTTTTTCCGCGCAGCGTGATAGTTTCTGAAGATATGTTGTTTGTTTCAGATAAGTTTTTTAAAATCAAGCACAAAAAAAGCTTTATCACACAAAACTGTTCAACCGAACGTAGTATAAGTTCGTTATGATGCACCTTGGACCAACAATATTCGATTAGCGAGCACGGGATTATAATAATACCTTTGAATTATCATTCAGTCAATCAGGTTGTTTGAAATATCGAATTATAATAATAACTCTGTGCGAGTTTCTCACAGACTGTAAGGAATAACTTCCATTATTAAGTTTTTAAAATAAAAGACACATTGTTAAAATAATATACCCAACAGAAACTGCAATTTCTATCTTCAGACAACACAATTTTTGGCCGTTTCAGGTTTATCATATCCATGCACTACGAAGCAAATGTTTATGTTATATACATATTTAAAAAAAAAAAAATCCGTACAGGATTTTGATGATGTAATTTTTTAGCATGGTTCCTATCAGCATCATCAGCCAATTTAATCTTTAAATGATCTATCCTCTTAGAGTCATGAGTCCAGATAGTACTTTAACAGTCTTCTCTAAGTAGGGGCTGTTCTCTGTCACTGAAATTCAGCCACCTACGTATGACTGTCTCATCGGTCTGGTGATATCTAATGATTTCTTGGACTCTAGCGACATTTTAGTCCAAGTTTTATCTTTCCTCCTAGCATCATGGAGGGCCCACTGCAATTCAGTTGACTGTTTTCTCCATGTTGTCTTTGATCTTTGTAACTGATGTAATGTCGGTGGCTCTCTTCCGGTCTTTTTTAGTGAAACTCAGCATTAATCTTTCCATAACTATCTGAGCTTTTCTAAGTTTTTGTTTTGTGAATTTAGTAAGGGCCCATTTAACACGGGAATAATGTATTGGTTGTAAACTGTTTTATTTAGATATGTGGGTAATTTTGATTTGAGGACAATAGAATTCCTCCCAAACGCTCGCTATCCAAGGTTGATGCACCGCAAATTTCTTGTCTTTTATCTCCTCTCATTTTACAATCTAGCCAAGATATATTTTTTAAAGCATTATTATTTATCTGTACATTCCCTTCTGTGATCTGTTAGACACAACTTTTATTTTTCAAAGATTCTTGCTCTGGCCAAGTGATTTCCTCTTAGAGACATGATCGGTGAGCAAGATGTGAGTTCTTCATTGTTATTGACTAAGAGTGCAAGTTCAACGTTAAGTATCAAGTTATTAACTCTTTCTGCCTATCTCCAATTCAGCTCAAATAACTTTGGATAGGTTGTTTAACACCTCTTTCCATATGAAAATCTTTAGTTTTTTTCAATAACGCTGATCAATGCGGAACAGGTATTATCATAGATGTTGCGGTGCATTCTGGTAAAAGTCGTGTCCAAACCAAACTTGGGTAGGCTTGGAGGATAGTCTCACTGATTCGAATACCTTTCCAAGTTGACAAAAGCTACATAGAAACGCATCTGGTATACACTGATCAGCCTAAACATTATGGCCACCAACCTAATAGCCGGTATGTCCGCCTTTGGCACGGATAACAGAAGCTTCGCGTCTTGGCATGAAAGCAACGAGGCCTTGGTAGGTGGATTGAGGGAGTTGGCACCAACTGCACACACAAGTCACCTAATTCCTTAAATTCCGGCGAGGGGGTCAATCAGCTCTGACGCTACGTTCAATCACATCCCAGATGTGTTCGATCAGGTTCAGATCTGACTAGTTGGAGGGCCAGCTCATCAACTGCAACTCACTACTGTGTTCCTCGAAGCGCTCCATCACACTCCTGGCCTTGTGACATGGCGCATTATCTTAAAAAAATGCCACTGCTGTTGGGAAACATGGTAGTCATGAAGGGATGTACGTAGTCTGCGACCAGTGTACGATGCTTATTGGCCGTCAAGGTGCCTTGCACGAGCTCCACTGGACCCATGGATGCCCACATGAATGTTCCCCAGAGCATAATCGATCTGTCGCCAGCTTGTCTCCTTCCTGCAGTACAGGTGTCAAGAAGCTGTTTCCCTGGAAAACGACGGATTCGCAACCTCCCACCAGCATGAGGGGACATCCATAAATTACGTGAGGTGTTTTTCCGGACCCTCCCCCCTTTCTGGTGAGATTTTGTGAGATCTGGCCGGAACCCTCCCCCCCCCCCTTCTCGTGAGATCTGGTCCGTGAGAACCCTCCTCCCCCCCTAGTAATCGCCCTCGAAACTTTTGGTGACCTTTCCACAACCCCACTTTTATACAAAATATCCCTTAAAATCGACCACCGCGCAATTTGTAAACCTTTTTTTTAGCTCTACAGCAAAGTTCACGTGAGATTTCCGTAGACCCCCCCACCCCTATTTCACCTCACGTAATTTATGGATGCCCCCTGATGAAGAAGGTATCGGGCTTCATAAGACCATGCAACGCTCTGCCACTGCGCCAACGTACAGTGACGATAGTCACGTGCCCATTTCGGTCGTAGTTGCCGATGTCGTGGTGTTAACACTGGCACATGCATGGATCGGATTCGGAGGCCCATCGTTAGGAGGAGTGTTCAGTGCACTGTGTTCAGACACATTTGTACTCTGCCCAGCATTAAAGTCTGATGTTAGATCCGCCACAGTTCGCCGCCTGTCCTGTTTTACCAGTCTGCCCAGCCTACGACGTCCGACATCTGTAATGAGGGGTGACCGCCCAAACCCTCGACATTACGACGTGGTTTCACCTTGGTTTCGCCACTTTGTTACGAAGTAATAAAAGTAACGTCTGAGTGTTAGTAACGCGCAAGTGTTAATATGATGCAATGGGTAGCAAGGAAAGCCAACAGTGAACGTGTGGTTGCATCAGAAAGAGAGCTGCGTGGCGCGTGGGTGACGAAATACGGGCGTAAGCTTCTGGAAGGACGCGCGGGGCAGCGGAGTGCGTCACGCGCGGCTATAAAAAAGAGGCCCGCCTCAGTGGGGGGGGACTACTTCTCAGAGGTCTTCGGTCTTCGAGAGACAGCGAGTGAGCCAGCCAGCAGCGCAGCGGAGAAGACAACGTGTATTTAGCTACTGTAGTCGCCGTTGTTACTGTTAGGGTCTTCAAGTATATGGTTCTTGGTAGATGACGGACCAACCGATAGAGGGACCCAAGCTAGTTACTCCCGAGGGGGTATCTTTCCTTTGGGTTTCTCATACTTTTAAACTGGTGATTCCAGCATAGCCTGGCAACAGGGGAATATCCCGAAGAACCGGCGATTATGATGTTTCCAGAATCTTGATGATTCTGATGAGGACTTAGGATATCCCTACTGCTGTTTTGAATATTTTCATATGGAGATTGTCGGCTTCGTGAGCACAAGTGTGTTCATCATAACCTTTGTGTTCTTCAATTTATTTCTCCTGAACTCTTCCTATCCCGAGTTCCCGAATTGTAAAAAACGATACCCACTAGTTACAGTTTTGAGTCTTTTCAGCTCTCTGTTGCACAACAGGACGCAACAGAGACCCCTCATTTCTTGGTGTCAGGTGTGGGGTTAGGCCTGGGAGAGCTACGAGTGTTTGGCCGGAAAAGCCACAAAACCAGTGAGACGACTGACAGAGTTTTAGCCAATCTTGGCCCAAAGGTCAGTACGTTACAGCGATTACAGGCCGCAATTCGAGGAATAGGAGTAGGGTTTTTAGAGATTCTCAGCCCGAAGTCAGGAAAAGACTGACGGCTTTGAGCACGAAGCTGACTAGTAAGTTGCACAACGAGGCGTCATCAGAAGAGGATCCATTGGTCGACTACGAGGAAGGCGCGACACGCGACACCACGCGGACGCCGATCGATAGACGCGCGGGAGAGGAGCAGCCGTCCAGCAGCGGATCAATACCGGCCGGAAGCAACAGGTAGCAGCTGAGGGCCGCAGCCGGCAACCGATCGATATCAGCACAGCAGAACTTCGCCATCGAGCGGACAACGACGCCACGTCGGGAGCAACACCACATCTCATCGCTACACAGCACGTTGTTTCAGCAGGTGAGAAAACAAAATTGTAAGCATGCCTAACGAAGCAGTGTCAGGCAGTCAGGGCGCGCAGTCGTCAACCCACAGGCAGTACATTAGTTTGAATGAAGTGATAAAATTGATCCCAGATTCTTTTGACGGAGAAAAGACGAGATTAAATGAGTGGTTGGATAATGTAGATTCAGCATTCGAATTAATTTACCGGAACAAAAAGAAATTTTATTAAAGTTTGTGAAGGCTAAAATTGTAGGGGCACCTAGGAGTAAACTTCTTGTCAGAGATCTGACTACCACCTGGCCGGCAGTTCGTGCAATCTTGTTAGAAAATTATGGCAGTAAGAGGACTCTTGATTTTTATGCATGTAAAATGTTTGCTAGTAGGCAACAGTCGTGGGAGAGTATTGCGCAATGGGGTTCGCGTATAGATGCTCTCCAACATCAATTCAGAGAAGCAATAAAAAATGTAATGATGGAAGAGGAGCTGATGGGAAGCATAGCTCTAGTTTTAAAGCTAGGAAGGGCCGTATTTATTCAAGGGTTGTATGATGACCGGATAAAAACTATTGTGCGAGCTAGGGGAGAAACCATAACCCTTTCTGAAGCTGTGGAAATCGCAGCCACAGAGGAAAGTGCGATAGCTTCAGCGAAAGAAAAACCTGTTTCGCGGTATTCCTTTCAGGAATCCAAAGTAGAAGGAAAAAAACCCCCCATTCTGTTTCAATTGCAAAAAGTCTGGGCATACAGCCAAGGATTGTCGGGCGCAAAGGCGTGTAAGAATAATTAATAAAGAGGATGAGCTGGACAAAAAGGCGATAAATGCAGTGCTTGCTAAGTTAGAAAGATGGAGAAAGAAAATGCCGTCAGAATGATGGAAACGCGGCGGGAAACGAGAAGTAGCGCTAGGCAAGTGGCTCAAACAGCACCCTTTAAGAAAAAGGTACCGTATGCAAGTGAAATTACGTGCTATAAGTGCAACAGAAAAGGGCATTATGCGCGGGATTGCCGAGAAAATGCATGGTCGGGAAAGGAAAAGATCGAAAATCGGTAAACTGTTAGGTGGCGTAATGGAGCGGTCACATTGCGCCATATCACAAAGTGTATAAGTAGACTGCACGGATAGGAACGAATATGTGACCATGAAATGTGATGATGCAAGGTGCAACCCAGTGAAATTCTTGATTGACAGCGGAGCGCAAATTAGTTTATTGAAAAGTGATAGCTTACGCGAATCCTTAAAGGGTAATACGGCAGAGAGAATCAGGATAAAAGGAATTGGCAACAATATAGTGAAAACCGAAGCTTCCGTAGTGATGATGCTGCAAGCCGTGGGAAATCTAAGGTTAAGACAAAAATTCCACGTTATAGGCACAAATGTGGATTTGACGTTTGATGGGCTGCTAGGAAGGGATTTTCTAGCAAAGAACAGGGCGTAATAGATTACGGAGAAAGAGCTATGAATATTCGCGGGAGGCGAATTAGATTGTATACCGCGCAAGAAGGGCCGTGTATGACGCAACGTGGGACGCGTTGTGTTAAGAAAGTAGGTGTTGCAGGGATTGCGACATCGGATGAAAGTCGCCGCTCACTAATGGAACTGTGAGGCGTGGCGTTAGGCAAGGTGTTGCAGGGATTGCGACATCGGATGAAAGTCGCTCGTTCACTAACGGACTTGTGAAGCGAAGCGGTAAGAAGGGTGTCGTAGGAATTGCGACATCAGGTGAAGTATGCCCGCTTGCTAACGGACCTGCGAGACGGGATGGGAAGAAGCGTATCAGAGAATGCGATGCGTGGTATGTGTCCGCCCGCTAACGGACCTGCGGGATGGAACGGGAATTTCCCGAGGACAGTAGGCGCTGCCTCGAGAAATGTCGTAGGGATTACGACGCGAAATGGGTGTTTGTCCGTCCACTAACGGAATTGTGAGACGTGACGGAAGGATTCCGAGGGCACTGGTGTGACTCGAAGACTATAGGCCCCGTGAAAAGGCGAGATTGTCCGTCCACTAACGGAATGTGCGACGAGACGGAAGATATCCGAGAGCAGCAGAGTCTGCTTCGAAAGACGGTAAGCCCCGTAGAAAGGCGGTATGTTGAATCGAAAGCGAGACGCATCGGATTCGTTGGCAACGGGAGTTGCGCAATTATCGGCAAGCCAACCAAATATGGTTGCGAGAGGCGTGAGAAGCCCACTTACGCAGAAAGTGGTGCAACGTTGGTGGTAAACCGTAGTGGAGGAGCCAGGGGGTGCTCAACACTATGAGGTAACAGTAGGCCCACGCGAAGAAAAGGATTGTAAAGGTAAGGATTACCTTAAGGAATGCATCAGAAGCGATCATCCCGAAGCAAGAGTTACGGCCAGGATTATATGTGCCCGAAGCGCCTAGTATCAGTAAGAAACGGAATGTGTATTACAAGTATGCTTAATACTACAGAAAAGAAAGTTAAAATAAAGAATCCCTTATAACAGCTGAAGAAGTGCCTGGATTGAAAAAGCATATGTAAGACGGATTAGAAAAGAGGCGACCAGAGGTAAAGTCGCGGTTAAGTAAAATTGAAAGAAAATCTCCGCGTAGAACATTTAACAATGAGGAAAAAGAGGCTTTATTAAATATATGCGCCAGCGCTCTAATCGATGTATTTTATATACCATGGAGATCACTTGCGCGTTATAGCTTGATGGCTGTCAAGCATGAAATCAAGCATCTTCCTGAGGCGGAATGGAAAAATAGTTCGCGTTGACAGGGCCCCTAACAGGATTACCCGAGGCGCAGAAGGAAATTTTGCCAAGCCGAAATAGAAAAATTATTAGAAGATGATATTGTAATACCAAGTGATAGTGCGTGGGAATTCGCCTGTATTAATTATCCCAAAGAAAATGGAGCAAGTGGCAAGCAAAAAGTGGCGCGTAGTAATCGATTATAGGCCGATTAAATGACTCTGACGGTAAAGCTAATGTATTTTCCGTTACCAAGGATCGATGAAAATACTAGACGGACTAGATAAAGCGAAGTATTTCACAACCCTCGACCTAGCTAAGGGGTATTATCAGGTGCTGATAGATGAAGAAGACTCAGGAAAAGACGGCTCTTTTAGTACTCGCCCTATGGACATTATGAATTCAAAGAATGCCAATGGATTAACAGGACGGCACCAAATACCTTCCAAAAATTGATGAATTCTGTATTGACAGGACTACAGGGTGAGAAAGTATTCATTACCTAGATGACGTCATAATTTTTGGGCCAACGCTTGAGGAGCATAATGCTAGGCTAGAGGATGTCTTTGAAAGATTGCGAAAGTATAATCTCAAACTACAAGTAGATAAGTGTGAGTTTTTGCGCAAGGAGGTTACATTTTTGGGACATGTACTTACGGAGGAGGGGTTGAAACCCGATCAGAAAAAGGTAGAAGCCGTAGAACGTTACCCCCAACCAACTAATACTACCCAGTTGAAGGCATTCTTGGGCTTAAGTGGGTACTATAGGCGATTCATAAGCAATTACAGTAAAATTGCTAAGCCATTGTATGAGCTGTTAAAGAAAGGAGTCGCATATACATGGGGAACAAAGCAGGAAGAGGCGTTTCAACAATTGAAGAAAAATTGTTGAATCCTCCCATATTACAGTATCCTGACTTTACAAAACGATTTATTGTAACCTCAGACGCAAGTCAAGACGCAATTGGCGCCGTGTTAAGTCAAGGCGAAATTGGCAAGGATTTGCCTGTAGCGTACGTGTCTAGAACCTTGAATAAGGCAGAGAAGAATTACAGTACGATAGAGCGGGAAATGTTGGCCATTTGTTGGGCAGTAAAGCAATTTAGGCCATATTTATTCGGTAGGAAATTTACGGTATGCACTGACCATAAACCGTTGATGTGGGTAAACAGCATTACGGATCCGTCGTCTAGACTAATGAAGTTCCGCTTAAAGCTTGAAGAGTACGATTACGAAATCGTATACAAGAGCGGAAAGAGAAATCAAGTAGCAGATGCTCTTTCGCGAATAAGAACCGTAAGGAAGCGGAGGAAAATGATAATGTAGAGACAGCTGAGAGTGTATCAGCTGATAAGTATAGAAGGAGGTAGGACTTACACAGGAAGGAAGATATGAAGATCCTAAAGCAATATCATGAAACCCCGCTAGGTATTGCATCAGGGCAAGGTAGGACCCTTATGCGAGAATTAAGAAAATACTGTAGTTGGATAGGAATGAAGGGCCGATATTGAGGAAGTATATCCGTTCATGCGAAAGTTGTCAGAAGAATAAGGATTACCCAGAATCAAAACGAAAATTGCCAATTGGAAATTACAAGGACACTCCTGAGCATGTGTTTTGAAAGATGCGCTATAGATATCGGTAGGCCCACTACCACATGAACAGAAAAATGGAAATAAGTAGACATTACTTACATTTCAAGAGCTCTGACGAATAATGTTCCATTAGTGAGCCTGAACCCATAGAACAAGCAAGATTGCGTTAATACGGGTAGCAAGAGTGTTAGTGGAGAGAATAATTCTGAGATTTGGTATACCGTCAATTTTGCTAAGCGATTTGGGTAGTAATCTTGTGGGCGACGTAATGAAGCGAGTGTGTAGATTATTACGAATAGAGAAAATCCCACACCACTAGTTATCACCCACAAAGTAATGGGCCTTTGGACACGAACGCACCGTACACTAACGGAAATGCTTCGTCATTACGTAAAATAGGGAGCAAACCAATGGAGATACCTGGATCCCGTATTGCCAGTATTTGTTTTTCAATACAACACCGCATAGTGCCACAGGATATACGCCGCATGAATTATTCTTTGGTCGAATATGTTAATTTACCGGGGAATATTACAAAAGAAACCGGAGGAAGTATTATATAACTATGATGACTATGTAATTGAACTAAAGGGAAATGTTACGGGGCCTATGCATCAGTGGTGCGCCGAGAAGCGACAGCACCAAGCAAAAGAGAAAAGTAAAGAAAACTAGTGACAGAACGCAAAAACCGGCTAGTCTTTTAAGCCAGGGATATAAAGTATTATTTGCATGATGAGAGTGTACGAATGGGGTCGTTCAAAGAAGTTGGACAGTTCAATGGTGAGGCCCTTATACTGTAGTGGAAAACTAAGGGACCAAACGTTGTGATAGAATTAAAGAGAAATAAATTTACAAAAGTACATGCCAATAGGCTAAAAGAATTCTTCTGAATCTGCCAGGAAAGATGGCAACAGCTTGGATGATAGCCAGTGATCGTCTTGATGATAGGTTGGTTACATCGGCAATGGAACAGCAGGATTAGAAATAACGAAGTTTCGGTCATCACCAGGTCTATACTACGATCATAAGGGAACAAGTGAGTTTGTATACGGTCACTTGGAAAGTAGTGAGTTATTTTAATTTAGATGACTTAAAACATAAGTTTGAAGCTACGCAGGATGCAGCGTTGAAAGCAGTAGACTATTGTCAGCAAAGGCTTAAAGAAATAAACACAAGTGTTGCAGAATGTAAAACTATGAACGGGCGGTAGATTATTATATAAGTAGGATAGAAACCTCTCAACGCCTAATTGGGCAGCTAGCTAAACATGAGCAGAGTAGACGAAAGAGAGGAATCCTAAATTTTGTTGGAGAAATAAGTAAAGTCTTGTTTGGGACGTTAGATGAAGATGATGCATCATATTTCAAATCAAAAATAAATCTATTAGAGCAGGAACAGAAGGAATTATTGAAGTTGTCAAAAGAGCAAGTCACTATTGTAAGGGCAACGTTGACTAGTTTCAATCATACTGTCGATTCAATAGAGAGAAATGAACGGGTAATTACATCCGGAATACTCAAACTAAATGAACACATACATCAATATGAAACTAGTACGGATAAGAGAATAAATAGACTCGGTATATGGGTAACGTTGAATGAACAGTTAATACAGTTGACAACAATCTTCAGTGAATTAGAGAAGGAATATGATGTAATCATTACTGCCATAGTAAATGCACAAAAAGGCATTCTTCAACCTCATTTGGTTAGTCCAGAACAAGTTGTTAAATACCTAGAGCTAATAAAAGACGAGATTAAAGACAAAAGATTGCCAATAAAACTGACGGAAGCCGGAGGGTATCAGTTACTGAAGGTGGTCGACCTGGATGTCTTC
Source organism: Vandiemenella viatica (assembly GCA_031002005.1). Taxonomy (NCBI): domain Eukaryota; kingdom Metazoa; phylum Arthropoda; class Insecta; order Orthoptera; family Morabidae; genus Vandiemenella; species Vandiemenella viatica. Next base: position 208,242,943 of record CM061919.1, on the reverse strand, counting down.
ATCTCGGGAAACATTCTAAGTTATGTGCTGAATATTCCACTAGTGGACAGTGAAACTTATAATATTTATAAATTATGGCCTCTACCAGTTGAGGTAAGCCACCAGAAACGGTTGTTTACATATATAGCTCCGGAAAAAGAATTCTTGTTAATGGATAACGCCAAAAGGCGATATGTTAAAATAAATGGTGATCAATTGGAGTGTAAAAGCTGGAGGCTATTCATAGTGTTGTGTAAACAAACATTTGTGCGGCTTTCAACTTATGACCATGAAGTTTGCGAAGCTAGAATGCTTCCAACCTATAGTCACAATATCCCCGATTGATTGTTATTCAAAAATGTTATTGTATTGAATGAAAGCGTATGGACACAGATTAGAGGAAATGAATGGTTATTTGTAGCACCAAAGGGAGAAGGGCTCACAGTATTATGTAATGACAGTAAGCCCACAGATGTAGTAATTAATGGTACAGGGAAACTTAAGTTTCTGAGTAAATGCAAGGGTTACGGTGCACAAGTACTAATTCAATCCGAACATATCATTAGATCGATGGCACTGATTAATGATATAGTCCCAAACTTAAATATGGAGATAGATGCTGTCTAAAGCGCCCCACACACTTACAGTTTATCTGAAGGCACTGGACTGTCAGTTTATCGTAGTTGGACACACACCTACAGTCGATATTAAGATCGTAGACTGCAGGTATTGCGTAACTGTCAGTGTGTGGATTGTTGAGATCGGGGCCTGAACTGCCAGCAGTCCACAGTTAACAATCTTTGTAGCTTACGATCTCAAGGCCAAAACGGACACACACTCGCAGTTGGCCTGCAGTCACCGCGCCTGACAGATACGTTTTTCCCTGCCTGCCGACAGGCCACAGATCTTTCGCGCTGTTTAATCTGTTTTGGACTGTCAAGAAAATAGACAACAAACCTCGATTCGTTTCCACATTTATTGAATTATATCGGCAATTTCGATGTTTGTGGAAGGTAAAAGATAAGTCGTATGCAAATATAAAGAAGACCCTGTCACAGTTTTTGATGTTTAAAAAATGCAATAACTAACTCAGGGTGGCCACAGACCTGGAAAACCTGGAAAATCTGGAATTACCAGGGAATTTAAAGCAACCTTGAAATATCATAGAAATATCAGGGAATCCAAGTAATTTCAAAAATTATCAGGGAATTTTAAAAGCATCAACCCAAAATTTGGAATTTTTTTATAATTTATTTTAATATTGAACTTTTGCATTACATAATTCAGCTTATATAATTTTGATTTAAAATAGCCAACAAAAGCCGCATTTACACTAGCAACTTGCATCTTGTCTCGCGTCTCATCGAGATACGATGAGATGTTCCTACGTGAGTGCTGACATGAACTCTCTCTGGAACTTAGCATTCGAAATTATATATAAAAAAAGATGGATGACATCTAAATCAGAATTATAGTACTACATGTAAACTCAGAAGTTATATTTTTTACTGAATAAAACAGCAATCGTAGAGTAGTAAGTTTATAAAGGTGTTATGTTTCACTAAACAGTTTTAAAATTTCAAGCTAAGTGTGAAACAGATGTTCCTAAAAAAATTGAATTTGTGGAGAGTCTTCGAAGTCCTGTAGAATGTCACAAACTGGTTTTGAACTACTTTTGAGAAAAATTGAACCTTTAATATCAAAACAAAAGCATAGATTCAAGATACCAATGCCAGCAAAAATGTGAATAGCGATAATTATACGGCTTTATAACTTTTTTGTATTAATGGTATAAGGCGAATTAAAGCAGGAACAAAATAATACATAAGATCATGTAAATACAAACCAGATGTCTAAATAGGTAGGATTTCTAAAGTTTTGCGTCATTCAGAGCTCTTTCAAATGCTGAATCGATGCGACAGTATAAACATTGTGCTCGTATCTTTGACTCGCACCAAATAAACTGCTGCCAAGGCGAGCGGCACACCCAAGCAACCATGCAAGGTGAACCTACACGATTTCATGGTTTATACAAACTTGTGTTCATGCTATTTTGCATAGACTTGCGGAAACTTACGTGAAAATGTTAACTCGGCAGCAGAAGAAATTGAAGATGGAACAAAACAAGCTACAATAACTGAACCAGATTTGAAAAGAAAAGTGTAGCAAATGGAAAAAAGGCATAAAAAAGCTAAGCTTTTGACTGAGTCAAGTTACTGATGAACAATTTGTTCTAGTTCATATTAGTCATTATCTTATTTATGTGCTACTCATTTTTAATTATGCTTCATAAGATTACTAAATTAGTTATAAAATTTTCAAATAAACATTCTTAAACATGTTTCTTTTTCTAATTTTTTGAGTTTTATACTAGATTTAATTATTTACAATCAAAATCTAATTAAAACTTTAAATATCTTAATCATGCAAATAAACTTTCTAAATCAGGGAAAAATATGGCAAATTTTTCTGGAAAACCTGGAAATATCAGGGAATTTTTAAATCATTTCCTTGTGGCCACCCTGTAACTGTACATGGAATTGAACGTATTCTGTCTATATTTTGATTATAAGTTACATTTTCTATATATATTTAAATTGTTTCCGTGTTTTATTATAATATAAAAAGTTTCTGAACAATAAACAAAATAAACATTATTCTTACCTGTATGTAAAAATCCTTAAATAAATTTGGCAGTTTCTGGTATTATCATACCAACTGCTAGCGGTGAAGTTCTCGAAGGAAACTTTAAATTTTCATAACTCTGACCCGTAGGCAAAAATCTCAACGTGACTGTCAGTCTTTATTGCTTGGCGCATTCGGGTGTCTGCCTTTATGATGAATGGACACACTAAACTTACAGTTAATTGGAATTTTCGTCACTCATTCTTAAGTAATTAATTAAGTCCTCAGTATGTGATTGTCGTAGTTCACGCAACAATGTCATATGGGAACGATTACTCCTTTCTTGCAACCACTGTTTCATCCAAAACCTCTTTTTGCGTCCCGGTGTTCAAAATAAAAACATATTATTCAAGATCGCAATCGTACAACGTTTTATTCGTAGTAAAATGCGACCCATTATGAACGTGAATTATGTTAGTGAAACAGTGAATTTGAAACGAACAACTACCGTGCGAGTTCGAACGAAAGTCCGCTGGACTGAAGTTAAAAATCTTCAGTCCACTGGCCTGAAGTTCACCAACTCTAGTGAGTGGGCAGCACACAGTCCATGGCCTGTACAGACCACCGCCTACAGGCAGTTGTCGTTTATGTGTGTGGTGCTTTGAGATTTCAGCCTACAGTTCTTCGTCACAGGCATCGGCCTGCAGTTCGTCTGTAAGTGTGTGGGGCGCTTAATAGACAAGAAAAAGAAAAATATAACCGAAATCCCTCTTTATTTGCCAATCGAACCAGTGGTCCGTCAGTTAGATGACCTTAAAGCCGCGGGACATAAGTTAGACGAGCTAGAGGACGCAATAGCGTACCAGCAAAGGACTGTGTTCAATATGTTTTCATTGGATTCGATACCCATATGGAGTTATTTTGGAGCAGGAATAGTTATGATAATAGTAGTATGCTGCATATGCAGATATTGCAAATGTTGTAAGGATTGTTTTAAATTCTTCCGTAAAACAATGGGTGATGACTGCTGCCCCAGAATATGTGTAAAGAATAAAATTGTAAACCGGTACCCTGACACTGGTATAGTTAGGTATCATCCTGCTGAAATGAACATTGACGAAAGTGAGCAGATTACTTTTGGTCCTGTGAGGAATAGGTATGTGACTGAAGCAGAAGGTGCGGTGCTTAGTGAGCGAATACTAACACCGGAAAAGAGTGTTAAGTATGAACCAAGTGCACCAGTAATGTTTTACTATAAAGCGGATAAGCGCTAAGACGAACTGATATGGTCACAGTGATTATGTTTGTAGAGATATAAGATTGTATTCTGTTACATGAAAAGAATTTGTAAAAAATTATAAGAATGATGTATTTTTAAAATAGGCTTCACTTTATAAGAGAGTGTAGTACTAAAGAAAAGTTTTAAGGAGAAAAAGGTAGTGATAAAAAGACTTTTAAAGTTAACAAAAATAACATACTATGAGAAAGTATTGAAGTAAGAAGAAAAAGATATTGTAAGAAATAAAAAGTAGTAAGCTGAGAGAAAAATTCTCAAATTAGAAAAAGAAGGTAATGTAAAAGAAAATAATTAGAGCATTGAAAAAGAAGATTTTTAAGATTAAGAAAAATAATGTGTTGTAGAAGAAATACTTATTATAAAGAAAATGATGTATTATAATTGAAGTTTTCTCTTTCAGGGTATTATAAGTAAAAGAAATTTTGGTAAATAATGAAAGACAAGTTAGAGGATAAGTAATGAAATAAAAATGTGAACCATTGTAGTTTGTGATGAGAAAGTAATAAAAAGGAGACTCACATAGCCGACATAGAACTTAAAAATTTTGCACTCTCAAGAGAGATTGCAAAATTTTCCCCAAGGGGGGGAGGTGTTACGAAGTAATAAAAGTAACGTCTGAGTGTTAGTAACGCGCAAGTGTTAATATGGTGCAATGGGTAGCAAGGAAAGCCAACAGTGAACGTGTGGTTGCATCAGAAAGAGGGCTGCGTGGCGCGTGGGTGACGAAATACGGGCGTAAGCTTCTGGAAGGACGCGCGGGGCAGCGGAGTGCGTCACGCGCGCGGCTATAAAAGAGCCCGCCTCAGTGGAGGGGGGGACTACTTCTCAG
>CM061919.1:208077650-208237213 GCA_031002005.1 Vandiemenella viatica | reverse complement strand
AAACAAATATACAAAGCTTAAAAATCTCACCAAATTACTGTCAGTTATCAAGCTTAAAGGCAATAGCTATTGATACTCCTCCAAATCATATTTTTATTAGTAAATTCAAGAGATTGTTTTATCAATGTAAAGGAAGATATGGAAGTAAAGCTATCAAAATACAAATAAAAGTTGAAACTCCGAAATAATATGAGGTGGAAACCCAATATTAGAAATCTAAATTTGACATCGTGTGTGAATTTGACCCAACGTACTGAGGTATCTTATTTTAAAAAGAAAACCACCAGCAGAGACTCTGACAGGCATTATGCCGAAAATGAATAAAAAGGCCTCATATGAAATATTTTGCAGTTACGAGGTCAAGGAGAAAGGATGAATCTCATGTAACTCAACGCTTTATTCATAATTATGTATTAGTCATTTTTTTTTTTTTAGAAAATTACACTTTGTGCATTTCTACTTCAAAATGCTCTCAAAGCATCTTGAAAATGTTTATATTGTGATGATCGTATTTTAATTATTTTGTTTAAAGAAAAGGTCTAAGCATACATTACGGGAAATTTATCTGGATCGATCTTTAGATTTAAAGTCTAAGTGAAAGAATGTGTAAACGTGATTGCAATCACGATGGCTAACACAGATGTTAAATCCAAGGTGCCTCAGACATTTCCGGGAGCGATTTTCCTCAACCTAATTTACCTGCTCTGTATTTATCCTCGAACGTTGTATCTGACACAGCTCAAGAGAGCAAATCATTATGGAAGAATAGAACCATATATACGTGACGAATAATCGTTTTCTGAACTTAAAAATAATATATAATCTTGCCATAGTTGTTATCGAAGACGCGGAAATGTTCGATTCACTACAGATTTCAGATCTTAATCACATATAGTCGGATGTTCCACAAAGCAACTACAGGCGCCTATTAGTTTTCAGATAGATACGTTTAATCTTTTATGAATCCACAATATTCCACTTAGAAATCATCAATTTCCTTCAATACACACACATATGGATTTACAAATTTCAGCTGCATATGAAGTTTGCACACATCGCTAATTGTTTGACTAACTAGAAGAAATCTTTTCTCACTGCCGTCTTTCCTCGAATAAAATTTCATGGTGAGAATAATTGTGAAGCAATTCCCTGTTCGGGTATCCAGATTTCAGATTTCCATGCATTCACAAAATCAATTTAAACGAACGCTGGCACGGTTCCTTCAAAGGCAATGGCTAAATTCCTTCCCATTTCTGTCTCCAATCCACATCCATCTCTAATGACATAGACGTAAACGAGGCGAAAGCCTTAAGCACAAAAAAGAGGCAAGTAACAGAAGAACTAATGAGTGGTTGTCAGAGAAGAAATTAAAATTCCTCAGTACCATCTGTTGGCACCATCGGCACCACCATAACTGCAAAAGCTAAAATTGAAATATAGTGCAAACATGATCCTTTGTATTCGGAATACCGTATTCACAAATATGTGATGCTTGCACGAAATACAGATTTATCGTCCATAAAAACTTATTCATCTACTTCTGAAGGATTTAATTTGTATAACTCAAAAACATTCCGAGTTGCTAGTTTGGTTTATGGTTCATAGAAAATTCTTGTTACATTCATTAGCATCGCATCACGTTACCTAGAGTTTAACATCTGTTCACACACCAACATGAAATAATTAATGTGCCATTATCACTGTAAAAATTCCAAATTAGCAGTCTTCCTGTCGGAAAATAGAATAGTTACGAAATTTCAATTTCGTTTTTACTTGTATTCGTCAAGACTAATGAATGAAGATGCAATTCTGTCTTGGGTACGATGACAAACGGTTTCGAGGTCGTAATAGAAGGAAATACACATCGTTTGTGCCAGACGACTTCCTCGTTGTCTGCGCCACTTGTTTTCAACTTCAGTCTGCGACAGAGTGACGCTGATAAGGGGATGTTGCTCTACATGAAGAAGGCATTCGAACAGTTCAGTATGACAGGTCACCAGTCCACCGGAGCCGTCTAGTTCAGAGGTCGTTCCTCGAGCACCCTAAGTGCTGAAAATGATTGGCCACCCAAGGGCCCTATTGAAAATGTTTGGGTAGAAATACTAAGAATTATAAGCGAAAAGGAGCATGTGCCGACAATCCGGAGCCAACTGTTAGAGGCCATGTTGTGACGCATGGGAAGAACCGGCCAAAAGTCGTGGTTATATTTCACGCCTCATTAATTCCATGAACAGTAGAATCCGTGCTGTTGTCGATGAGGAGAGAGGCTGGACTAGATACTGAAAGTTAATTCCGTGTATTTTATTACTCTATAACTGTTCTGTCACACGTCTTTTTGGGCATTCTGCGATCGTATCCCTGTATTTACATCCTGATTCGTTTCCAAACATCTTTTTTCCCTTCCTCTTCTCCCCATCACCAAAGATTTCTGGGTAGAGTACAGGTCTATTTCGAAGAAGGAAGTTCCAACCGTTAGTCGGTGGTAGCGTAGTTGGAAAGCTGACAGAGTAGTAAACTCAAGAGGTATGGGGGCTGGCACGATGTTCGGTGGCAGCAATTTTTTTTATCTTCTTCTTTTCTTTTTAGCTCCTATATAAAATACTACACAGAAGTTTAAACGACAAGCGTAGCTACAATCAAATAAGATAGCAATGTTGTACTCCAATTTTCATTCGAACATTAGTTTCTGTAATATCAGTTTCATGATTTAAAAATTATGGTACTGAATTAATTTAAGGGTTAAGGTATTGCGTTGTTTACTTATTTACACTGTTGCATTAAATTCTTGCGAATGCCGCGATGTTTCCTTCAGAAGGACGTGGCCAGAAACTTCATTCCTTGCTCCCTGTTTTCCCTGCCCCTAATGACCTCGACGAGTTGTAAAGCCAGAAGCAAAAAATAAATATATATTTTTTTTTTGCCAATTTCAGTGTGGATTTAAACAATAGCACTTGCCACCACGATTTTTTCAGAGAAAATTTCGCAAATAAATATAATTACATGTCTGTGTTGTGTATTGGACTTTCTCTTTGTTGTATTTATCTGATTGAACGCCGACCACGGCAGCGGAGGGACTAGAGTGCTACTTCCAAATGTGGAGCGTTGTTGTTTATATTTCTTCTTCTGTTCGACGTCGAAATCATTAGAGGGGGAAAAAGGAAACGAACCATTCCTGGCACTTACGGAGTGATTTCCATTAATCATGTGAGAATGAAATCTGGATGGATGGAGGAAGATTTGAATTTCTGTCTTCCGAATGTCTTCCGAATGTGAGACTTGAGCGTTACCGGGGCTCTCGGTAACTACCCATGTGCGAGGACAGAATAGAAACGGCGACCCTAAAAAATTCGATGATAGCATTCTTACCCCTACACTGTACGGGCCAGCGTAAGTGTCTTGGTCGGGACTAGTCATGAAATATGAGCACGTGTCTGCGGTCGTGGTTTGCCAACTCGGATGAAAATTCGGAAGGCCCACAGAACAAGGAAATTATCAGACATTTCAGGCAAGTGATTTCCGTATCCTACTTCATCTCTCTGCGTCTGAGCCTAATGTCGGACACATTCGACCGATGAAAGATTTATACACGAGTAGAACCGTATATACGAGAAGAACAAGTGCTCTCTAAACTTTTTAATTTTTTTTTTTTTTTTCCCTCGTTGACTTCGAGGGCATTGGAGACGGGAATTGGGGGGGGGGGAGGGAGGTCAAGGAACGTGCCTTTAGAAGGATCCTTCCCGACGATTGCGTGAAGTGATTTGTTGAAATTGTATAAAACCTAAAGTGGATGTTTGGACGGTGATTTAATGAGGTGACCTCTCGAATGCGATACCAGAGCATTACCGCTCACTCACCAGGCTCAGTTTTCTGAACTAAAAATAACAAGTATATATACACGAACAATCATGAAAGACTGAATCGGCCTCAGATTTTATTTTATATATCTATCCTGCAGTGTAGTAGCAGATTCGAAATATCTGAGTCACTGCAGTGGTTTTCAGTTAGTTTTTCCCGAGTATAACCACAAGAACGTGCTCAACTTAAAATCAGAAAGCCCTGGTTCCTCGCGTATATACTGTTCTACTCGTGTATAATTCTTTCGTCTGTCGAACTGTGTCCGAAAATAGCCTCAGACGCATAGTAGATGAAGAGGATGAGGAAATCACATGCCTGAAATGTCTGGTAATTTCCTTGTTCTGTGGGCCTTCGGAAATGTCATCCTTCTTAGCAAACGATCATCGCAGACATGTTCCAAAATTCCTTCACTAGAGTCCCGACCAAGACACTAGCTGGCCCTAGCAGTGTAGGGATTAGAATGCGACGAGGAGATGCCGGTTCGAGTCCGTCCTCGCACATAGGTAGTTTTAAATGAGTGTAGTGTTCGTCTTGTGTTGACTGCACTATAGTGTGCCATTACCTCAGCAAAGCTTGACACAATAGTCAGAAAAATATAAACTGGAGCAGGCTGAATCGTCGCAGTCACCGAACATCATAAAATATTTAAATCATCAGTTGGAGGCAGATCAATTTTTCCATAACGTGTACTTCAAATATTTAAGAAATAGGGAATATTAATTAATGTATTTGACAGTAAAATAATACGACTAGAACATTTACAAGATGCTATGAAAGTATTCTGAAGTCGAAGAGTGATTTCCAGAAAATTTTAATGACTACAGTAATATATATTAGTTAAATGTTATTTTTCCAACATTTTTCGGTTCTCTAACTATGATCAGGTAACTTTAATAATATTTAATATGAAGATGTTTCTGTTATTTTCGGCAAATGGCTGTCGCTGAATTTGTAGGTGCTCGTCATTCGAAAAGTGACATATTTCGTGTGCGGATGATTATTTTCACACACCTTATTAGAGCTAACTCTACTGAACAAGTGTTCTTCGCTTCCTTAGGGCCATTGTAAAAAAACTTCTTCGAAACTTTGTTAGATCGGTTACTTCCTGCTTGCCTCCTTCCCTCCAATTTCCTCGAGTTAGCCGGAAGAAATTCTTCTTACATAGCCATAAAGAGTCATGCCTATAAACTGAACTGAAATTAAATACCCCTCGGTGTGTTCTAAAAACTCACTGCAGTCCACCTACTTTACAATTTTTTATCTTAATATCCTAAAACTCTTATTAGTACTCAGCTGCCACCAAAAAGAATATTTTTTTGTTATGTGGGGTGGATATGTGAGAGAGTTTTGAAGGCGGCTTATCACCTTTTTTTTCAATAACATTGTCTTAAATTTTCAATGGCATTCCCACCGATATCCATACATCTAGCTAAGCCCTTTTATGTATCATCCTGTGTACTGACGTATTTCCAAATGCTTTTAGCTCATACAAGTGAAAGCCGTCACGAGATATACAAACACATATTTTGACACACATGCCCCCAAAGGGATGACATCAGTGACCGAGAGTCCCGGTAACGTTCAAGCCAGAGACATGTGAATTCAAGTCTTCGTTCATCCATCCGGATTTGAAATTCCATGCTTAAACGAAACAGATCCGTGAGTGCCGAAGATTCCTTCAAAAGGCACGTTCCTTGCCCCCCCCTCCCCCCAATTCCCGTCTCCAATGCCCTCGAAGTCAACGAGGGATAAGATAAAAAAAAAGTTCAGAAAGCACTTGTTCTTCTCGTATATACGGTTCTACTCGTGTATAATTCTTTCATCTGTCGAACTGTGTCCGACATTAGGCTCAGACGCAGAGAGATGAAGTAGGATAAGGAAATCACATGCCTGAAATGTCTGATAATTTCCTTGTTCTGTGGGCCTTCCGAATTTTCATCCGTTGGCAAACCACGACCGCAGACACGTGCTCATATTTCATCACTAGAGTCCCGACCAAGACACTTACGCTGGCCCGTACAGTGTAGGGGTTAGAATGCTATCATCGAATTTTTAGGGTCGCCGTTTCTATTCCGTCCTCGCACAGAGAGCCCCGGTAACGCTCAAGTCTCACAGGAATTCAAATCTTCCTCCATCCATCCGATTTCATTCTCACATGATTAATGGAAATCACTCCGTAAGTGCCAGGAATGGTTCGTTTCCTTTTTCCCCCTCTAATGATTTCGACGTCGAACAGAAGAAGAAATATAAACAACAACAACGATCTGGCAACGCTCCACATTTGGAAGTAGCACTCTAGTCCCTCCGCTGCCGTGGTCGGCGTTCAATCAGATAAATACAACAAAGAGAAAGTCCAATACACAACACAGACATGTAATTATATTTATTTGCGAAATTTTCTCTGAAAAAATCGTGGTGGCAAGTGCTATTGTTTAAATCCACACTGAAATTGGCAAGATAAAAAAAACTATATATATTTATTTTTTGCTTCTGGCTTTACAACTCGTCGAGGTCATTAGGGGCAGGAAAAGACAGGGAGCAAGTAATGAAGTTTCTGGCCACGTCCTTCTGAAGGAAACATCGCGGCATTCGCAAGAATTTAATGCAACAGTGTAAATAAGTAAACAACGCAATACCTTAACCCTTAAATTAATTCAGTACCATAATTTTTAAATCATGAAACTGATATTACAGAAAACTACTGTTCGAATGAAAATTGGAGTACAACATTGCTATCTTATTTGATTGTAGCTACGCTTGTCGTTTAAACTTCTGTGTAGTATTTTATATAGGAGGCTAAAAAGAAAAGAAGAAGATAAAAAAAATAAAAAATGCTGCCACCGAACATCGTGCCAGCCCCCATACCTCTTGAGTTTACTACTCTGTCAGCTTTCCAACTACGCTACCACCGACTAACGGTTGGAACTTCCTTCTTCAAAATAGACCTGTACTCTACCCAGAAATCTTTGGTGATGGGGAGAAGAGGAAGGGAAAAAAATGTTTGGAATCAGGATGTAAATACAGGGATACGATCGCAGAATGACGAAAAAGACGTCTTACAGAACAGTTATAGAGAAGTTAATAAAATACACGGAATTAACTTTCAGTATCTAGTCCAGCCTCTCTCCTCATCGACAACAGCACGGATTCTACAGTTCATGGAATTAATGAGGCGTGAAATATAATCACGACTTTTGGCCGGTTCTTCCCATGCGTCACAACATGGCCTCTAACAGTTGGCTCCGGATTATTGGCACATGCTCCTTTTTGCTTATAATTCTTAGTATTTCTACCCAAACATTTTCAATAGGGCCCTTGGGTGGCCAATCATTTTGCAGCACTTAGGGGTGCTCGAGGAACGACCTCTGAACTAGACGGCTCCGGTGGACTGGTGACCTGTCATACTGAACTGTTCGAATGCACTTCTTCATGAAGAGCAACAATTGCCCCCTTATCAGCGTCACTCTGTCGCAGACTGAAGTTTGAAAACAAGTGGCGCAGACAACGAGGAAGTCGTCTGGCACAAACGATGTGTATTTCCTTCTATTACGACCTCGAAACCGTTTGTCATCGTACCCAAGACAGATTGCATCTTCATTCATTAGTATTGACGAATACAAGTAAAAACGAAATTGAAATTTCGTAACTATTTTATTTTCCGACAGGAAGACTGCTAATTTGGAATTTTTACAGTGATAATGGCACATGAATTATTTCATGTTGGTGTGTGAACAGATGTTAAACTCTAGGTAACGTGATGCGATGCTAATGAATGTAACAAGAATTTTCTATGAACCATAAACCAAACTAGCAACTCGGAATGTTTTTGAGTTATACAAATTAAATCCTTCAGAAGTAGATGAATAAGTTTTTATGGACGATACATCTGCCTTTCGTGAAAGCATCACATATTTTGAATACGGTATTCCGAATACAAAGGATCTTGTTTGCACTATATTTCAATTTTAGCTTTTGCAGTTATGGTGGTGCCGACAGATGGTACTGAGGAATTTTAATTTCACCTTTGACAACCACTTATTAGTTCTTCTGTTACTTGCCTCTTTTTTGTGCTTAAGGCTTTAGCCTCGTTTACGTCTATGTCATTAGAGATGGAGGTGGATTGGAGACAGAAATGGGAAGGAATTTAGCCATTGCCTTTGATGGAACCGTGCCAGCGTTCGTTTAAATTGATTTTGTGAATGCATGGAAAACTGAAATCTGGATACCCGAAAAGGGAATTGCTTCACAATTATTCTACCATGAAATTTTATTCGAGGAAAGACGGCAGTGAGAAAAGATTTCTTCTAGTTAGTCAAACAATTAGCGATGTGTGCAAACTTCATATGCAGCTGAAATGTGTAAATCCATATGTGTGTGTATTGTAAGAAATTAATGATTTCTAAGTGGAATATTGTGGATTCATAAAAGATTAAACGCATCTATCTGAAAACTAATAGGCGCCTGTAGTTTCTTTGTGGAACATCCGACTATATGTGATTAAGATCTGAAATCTGTAGTGGATTGGACATTTCCGCGTCTTCGATAACAACTATGACAAGATTACTTTATATTATTTTTAAGTTCAGAAAATGATTATTCGTCACGTATATATGGTTCTATTCTTCCATAATGATTTGCTCTCTTGAGCTGTGTCAGATACAACGTTCGAGGATAAATACAGAGCAGGTAAATAAGGTTGAGGAAAATCGCTCCCGGAAATATCTGAGGCACCGTGGATTTAACATCTTGATTGTAATCACGTTTACACATTCTTTCACTAGAGTCTAGACCAAAATATTTAAATCTAAAGATCGAACCAGATAAATTTCCCGTATTGTATGCTTAGACCTTTTCTTTAAACAAAATAATTAAAAGTACGATCAATACACAATAGAACATTTTCAAGATGCTTTGAGAGCATTTTAAAGTAGAAATGCACAAAGTGTAATTTTCTAAAAAAAAAAAAAAAAAAAAAAAAAAATGACTAATACATAATTATGAATAAAGCGTTGAGTTACATGAGATTCATCCTTTCTCCTCGATCTCGTAACTGCAAAATATTTCATATGAGGCCTTTTTATTCATTTTCGGCATAATGCCTGTCAGAGTTTCTGCTGGTGGTTTACTTTTTAAAATAAGATACCTCAGTACGTTGGGTCAAATTCACACACGATGTCAAATTTAGATTTCGTAATATTGGGTTTCCACCTCATATTATTTCGGAGTTTCAACTTTTATTTGTATTTTGATCGCTTTACTTCCATATCTTCCTTTACATTGATAAAACAATCTCTTGAATTTACTAATAAGAAATATGATTTGGAGGAGTATCAATAGCTATTGCCTTTAAGCTTGATAACTGACAGTAATTTGATGAGATTTTTAAGCTTTGTATCTTTGTTTATTTTTTGCTTATGGCTTTATGTCTTGTCGACGTCAAGGTATTTAGATGCCGGTAAGGACTTGGGGGTAAGCAACTGGAAGGAATTCGACCATGGTATTCGACCCTGCATTCGCCTGGAGTGATTTGGGGAAACCATCGAAAACCCAAATCTGAATGACCGCACGGGGATTCAAACCCACGTCCTCCCAGAAGCCACCTCAGAGTGTTACCACTAACCCACCACATTCGGTTATTTTTCTTCTTCTTGTTCTCTTTCGAAGCCAATGTGATTTGAGGCTTGAGAGTATTGGAAACTAGGATCGGAAAAGAGTTTCGCCCACGGCTTTTTGAAGGAGCTTTTCCGGAGTTCAGCTGGAGAGATTTACTGAAACCACGAAAAACTGGAATTGGATTTCCTACAGGGTTTGAATCCATGCCCTACCGAATGCCAGGCAAAATTACTATTTCTAATCCATCTGGCTTGGAAGGCAAGAAGTAATACTCCACACAAAACTTTACAGAAGTATCAGTGTTAGAAACAAAGGGAGATATGAAATGTTTCCTACTTCCATTGCTTCACCTTTAAAATCTGAAACCGCTTATTCACATTGCATTATTAATTTTTTATTATTACTACTGAAACTACTGCGATCAAGTTAAGTATGTAGAAATAATTAATTTATATTTCGTGACTTAGTTCACCATTTGAGTAATTTCGTAATGCACTTTCTACTTATGCTTAAACTCTGTTTGTCTATAACGCTGCCGCGCTAGAAAGTGTGAATAAGTCGATTCAAACTCTCTTATTGGTTTAACACATTTTTATACGTGCGTGATTTAGCGATTTTTTCCTGTATTCATCGTGTAATTTCGTTTGCTAGCGAATTGTCAACTGTTTATTAGAAAGAAATAAAAATACACAATTGCTATAAAAAAATTACGGAAAAAACTGTATCTTTGCTCTATAATCAATGAGTTTCATTATTTCAATAATTATTATGACTAAAATGGTGATTCTTGTGATTATTTTTACTGTATAACTCCGAACTTTGCCTCAGAGCGTTTGCGAGTCTCTCGCGCGCAGACTCATTATTTTTTAGTCTTGGGTAAAGTGCTGGGTATGAGAGGTCTATTTTATCATGAATTTAGTGTACCACCTACCAGTTATGCTGTCCCATGAGGTAGTCGTGTCTAGAACGAAGCATAATCGAAAGGCGAGGGGTCTCGCTAATTCTGTCCCCGACTGTACATCCTACAAGTTTCTTATTTTAAAATAAGTGCGATTACTAGCAGCGGATAACCGTGTTCAAAACGTGAGTCATTCGTGACAGATCGCCTACTTTAACTTTCCGTGTTTAAATCCTACAGCAACTAATTGGCGACGAAAGGGAAGTATGTGTGAGTTGTGAAGCAACTTCGCTGCAAAATATCTACTGCATTAATTTTCCAGCAAGACGGCGTAAAGGAGATTGAAGTAATGATGATCCGAAGCTCACAGTCTTCGGCTAAGGAAGTTCGATTACGGCGTTGCTGTCTGACATTTTGAATTCGTAACGTTCAAATAAACTTCGCATTTATTTACAGAAACAAACAAATATGAACAAAGTGTAACTTTTGATTTCTCAAAGAAGTTGCTGTGATGACCGATCTAACCAAATCAGAAGAAACTAACTGTCAAGATCTTAAAAGCAGTTTAATATATGCTGAGAGCACGAGAAACCAGCCAAAAATTCGATTAATTAAGGTACCAGTGTTTCCAATCTTTCCTCGTTCAATAGGATAAAGAGAATATTAATTACGACGAAAATAAATTCGTGTTGGGAGAATGAGTAAATCATAAAAGTTTTTTTTTTTTTCTTTTCGTACAACTAAACCGGAAGTTGGCACCGGAGCAGAAACGAGAGGCTATATATCAGAAGCGATTTACGCTTCAAGGTGTTTTGAAGACGCTGCCAGGTTCGCTCTTGTTGGCCTGGTGACAATTAGACCACTCCGGCGTGGGTGAGAAGGGATTGCTCCCGGAGATACGTAATTGAAGAATTAGACGTTAAGAAAAAGAAATAAACAGTGCTCAGAAAGTTTTTAAAGTTCCATTTAGTGAAACAGGTTAGGAAAATGTCTCATGGTAATTCTAACTGGATGTTTAAAATACTACACTAGTTGGAAGATGATGCCATCGCGACAGTAAATCACGTATTTCCTAAACTGTATAGGTGTGAAACCAGCAGCTACTACCAACGTTGCGGCGAGGAACTATTGCGCAATATTATCCAATAGAGTGTGATATCCCCCAGACTTTCATTACGCTGGTTTTTAAATTCTTCCTAAAACACCAATAAGATTTTATTAGAATATCAAAGATTGTTTTCATTGTGTTCTGCCATTGATTAGACCAGTGATTTTCAACCTTATTGAAAACGTGACCCCTTTACAAGTAAACATTTTTTGGCGACACCCATGGTCAGTAATAAAACATTGGTGACTCCCCAGATCCGTAATAAAACTAAGAGATTTAAACAAATGGTGTTTTTAATGTTCTTTCTATACCTACTGATCGATAAATCAGATACTTTGCGAGGTGGTTACGGGTATTCTGCGGACAGTGATATATCTTTTCGTGGACGCACAGGACTTTGTTTACGTTCGCTGCAGTCAGTTGTCCGAGTACGTCAGTGAGTACGGAAACGCTTCGTTAAGAGGAGCATAAAATGGAGAAGTTTCCCAAATGATTTGCGCAGCCCTCCATGTCTGCAACAAGTGGCAGTGGTGGAAACAATCAAAACCGAAAAAAATAGACTTTGTGACGACAGTTACCTAAAATATGGTTTTACAGTCATGAATAATAAACCTCAATATGTAATTTGCTCCAATTAGAAAATGATTTGGTTATTTGCGTATAAAAAATACAACCACGATTCGACAATTTACAATAGGTACAGCCTTCTCACTGAAAAAGTTGAATTTTTATTGTAGTATTTTTACTTTTACCTGGTTTGTGATCCCGAGCCATCGAGCAAGACTTGGCGACTCCCCTGGGGGAGTCACCAAGTCTTACCTACAGGTTAAAAAACATTGGATTAGACCAGGGCTCCCCAAACTTTTTATCCCATCGACCCCTTCATAGGATATCTGCCTTCTTATAGACCCCCAGATTAAAAATGATTTAATTTTTTTAGTTAAATTCTTAATGTGAAGCAATAAGGAGACCTGCATAACAACGAAATAATTTGCAGTTCCCATATGTTTCAAAATTCACCCAATAACATTAACAGAAAATAATTTCCACTGTTATTATAATCTCAAAAAATAATTACAAAAGTATGGATACATGAAAAAAATTTCGAAAGAAGGTCTGCCAAATAAAACAGATAGTTCCTTCACTGTTTTAGTTTGTCACTAGGGATGGATCCTCCTTCCTAAGAAACTCTTCAGATTAGCTTCTACAAACTATCATCTCTTTACAACCACCTTACCTCAGTGTGCTAAAGTAACTGGTTGAAAGTTTCATCATTACTTCACGTAACTTCGCCAACAGACGGGAATTGG
This sequence comes from Vandiemenella viatica, assembly GCA_031002005.1. Classification (NCBI taxonomy): domain Eukaryota; kingdom Metazoa; phylum Arthropoda; class Insecta; order Orthoptera; family Morabidae; genus Vandiemenella; species Vandiemenella viatica. The sequence goes on along the minus strand of CM061919.1, from coordinate 208,224,429 downwards.
GATTTGATTTTATTGATTGACCTGATTTTTATTGAAACATTCCTATTTTTTCCCAGACAGTTTAATAGTTCCCCTTTAGTATTAATCAACTCCCCTTTCGACCCCCTAATATTAATCGACCCCTGGAGAACTGTTATTGACCCCAAGGGGTTGATATCGACCACTTTGGGGACCCCTGGATTAGACAATGCGTTGTCCACGGAGTATGGGTGTGACGGATGCAGCTCCTGTTGCAGTTCCGGTATGCTTTTAGCCTGATTACTCAATCGGCGGTTTTTGCCGAGGAGGTAAATTGAATGTCGCCGTCGCTCCGTCACTGGCCCAAGGAATCAAATTGGTGCTTACACACTGGGAGGAAGATAAACCCCGCGGCAGATTTGCCGTCGGCGGCAGCTATGCAGACGTAATTTCTCCCGTTTCATTCGGAAATGCTGCTATGTAATTAAGTACTAAACCAAAGTTGGAGGGGCATGAGGCAACTGCTTCGGCTGCGTTAGAACCTTTCTGATGACCCATTTAGCCAGGTATTACGGTGATCTGTCATGTAGCCCCAGTGGTCGCCGTAATTACGCTGTCACCAGGAGGCCAGCTATAACTCGGCGCAGTGGACAGCACAGCTAGGTCTCGCCTCGTCTCGCTAACTTCCTTTCGCGCACAGTGTTACAAATGTGCTCAAAGAGATACTGAAATGCATATTTACATTGATTTTTACTTCGTTTCCAGGTTGAGTGGACAGGAATGAATATTTACTTTACAAGTGACTAATTTTATTTATGGTGGATGAGGAGCTAGCCTTCAAAATTTAGGGTCCATGGTTCAGGGTGCCAGAAATTGTTTCTGGCTTTGCTCCTTTCATATGAGATATACCAGGATGCTCCCTGGGTAGGATTCCACGCTAAGCTATATATATGTTTTTCAGTTAGTAAAATACATTTTCGTATGAATTTTCATTTCAGTATTTGGAAAGCTGTTTGTTGGTTACGAAAATAATAAAAAAAATTGCCGAATCTTATCCAAAATAATTTTGTTGAATGTAGTTATTAAGTTTCATTATCTTAATTGTTTCAAAATATTCTCTGATATCGCTGAATAATCATTCGTTCTACACTTATTTAACACTTTGGAATGTCATATATCGAAATACACAGCTAAATGAAAATTTAACATAATAACATTGATTGTATTCTCCAATACGTATAGCGCTTGATGGTTCAAGGTTGATCTGAACTTCAGTGGATTTGTTGTTCTCAGCTGCCTAGCACAAATACGGGGAATTTTTAAATCTGCGAAGCTAAGTAAGTCCAACTATCACAATTTTTTGTTGTTTTGTTGATGCGCTTGTCCCTAACTTATGCTGACGCAGGTAGTCATATTGGATGCTTAGTCTGTAGTTGTACACGTGTTTAGGTGCGCTTCGGGATGTTTATTTGTGAAAAATCGTTACAAAGTGTATTAACTTTTTTTTTTTTTACTTATGTCTTAACGCCTCGTCGACAGCTAAGGTCATTAGAGGCGATTAGGGACAAGGAATGGAAGAAATTCGGCCATGGCCTTTTTGTAGGAAATATCCCGGCATTCGCCTGGAGTGATTTGGGGAAACCATGGAAAACCCAAATCTGGATGCCCGGACGGGGATTCAAACCCACGTCCTCCGGAATGCGAGGCCATAACATTAACCGTTCATCCACCACGCTCGGTAATGTGTATTAAATTTTGCTTTAATAATGGAGAATTAAGTACAGCACAATGGAAATGTTTAATGTTCTTTGAATAGTGTTCTTTGAGTATAACAAGTGTTTCTAAGTGGTAAAGACGTAAATCGTTACTCTTCGTGTGTCCATGTTCACTGTTTAACCTGATATCGCAGTTTAGGCGCCCCAGGCAGCAATCACAGCCAGGAAATTCACTCCTGGTCTCCTGTTAATCGTATCAGGCAGCAATCAACGCAGCAGGGCGTCACTGTTTTCAAACGCTGTCCCTAACAAGATGTGAAGTCCAACTGCAGAGAAAACTGCCGTCAAATCCGACTTTACATTTTACTTTACATATTACTTACACATTAATTCGTTAGTAGGTAGAGCTAATTCTAGGCTGCGATTCTTAGGTTGACTCTTGAAAAATTGTAATGAACAAACAAAGGATATAGCGTACAAATCTCTTGTGCGTCCACATTTGAACTACTGTTGTGCCGTTTGGGATCCGTTTCGTAAGGGGTTGGTCGAAAGTATAGAGAAAGTACAGAGAAGAACCGCTCGATTCGTGACCGCTTGCTATGGTCCTTATGAAAGCGTCACAGAACTGATTAGTAGACTTAGCTGGGAGTCTCTGGTAGATAGACGACGCACGTTTAGTTTAAACTTATTGCTAAACATGTGTACTCCCACTTTCACTTACGAGTATGGTGAAATCCTTCGTCCACCAACCTATTGAGTCGGAATGACAGGAAACATAAGATTAGAGAAATAAGTTGCCGCACTGATTCTTATATGAATTCTTTTTTCCCTCATACCATTCGGGATTTGAATGCACAGCAAAGAGATTAGCTTTGGTGTTGAGCACCCTCTGCCACCCACAATTTTGTGAATTTCAGAGTATATATGTAAATGTAGATGTAGATGAATCGCGGAACCCTACTGATAGTTTCAATTGATTAGTGTGGTGAGCGGTCTGTTGGTTCAGTGGTTGAGATGTCTGACTGGAGATCGAAAGGTCCCTGGTTTAAACCCTTGTCTCGGTGGTGAGTTTCATGTGCCCTTAACTCGACCTCTATCTCTGTGCAATACGTAGTACGCCAGAAAGCTTCCGTGGTTCGGATTCCACGTTAAACTGTAGGTCCCTAGGTAGGATTACAGGGTTAGGCTACATAGCCGCTACAAGTGGTGCACTGCACAGCGGATCGAAAGCTCTGTCAGTCGGCGGCCGAACAAATCTTCTGGATCTCCAGGTCAACAATGCCTTTTTTTTAACTGCTTTACGTCTCTCAACAGCGAGGTCTTTAGAGACGGGAAAGGATGGGGGCAAGGAATTGGAAGGAATTCGGCCATGGCATTTTGAAGGAAGCATACCGCCATTTGCCTGGAGTGATTTGGGAAACCATGGAAAACCCAAATCTGGATGCCCGGACGGGGATTCAAACCGCCGTCCTCCCGAATGCGAGGCCAGAACGCTATCCGTTACACCACCACGCTCGGTCAACAATGCCATACGATGATTTGACTCTAGTGTATGGTGGTGGGCTACTACGAGATATCTCGTCAGTATGTGTTCATGTAATCTAGGTAAAAAATAGTAGTATCACTTCAAATAACCTGAGAAAACTGCAAATTTATTTTAATTGAGCAAAGGTTCAAGTATCATCCTGTTAGAAAATTTCTTGGCCTCGGTGGTAGATGGTGACTTTGCGGCAAATTAGGAAACTTTTTTTTTATGGCTTTGTGTCTAGTCGACGTCGAGATCATTAGAGGTGGGAACTGGGACAAGAAACAAGAAGAAATTCCACCATGGTCTTCTGTAGGAATCATTCCGGCATTCGCCGAGTGTGATTTCGGAAAACCATAGATTAACCGATATCTGGATTGGTGAACAGGAATCGAACACGCCTCCTCACGATTGCGAAACTAGAGCGTTACCGGTCAGCCGCCAGACTCGATCTACGAAACAGGAACTTTTATAATCATAACTCTTTACAAACAAATACAAGTTTTCTAAGACAATAAATTCATTTGTTATTTAGAATTAACAAATAAGCATCCATAACTCAAAAGTTTCCGAGCGGGGAAGTAGAGGAATGAGATTAAAACCAGTAACTCTACCTTCCATTCTTGGATCTTTCCTACCGTAGTCACGATTGAGGCAACTATGTGCGAGAAAGGTTTTTATTTGTTTCAAGTAGAATATTAACGCTTAGTTCATCCCATTTGAATGATACTTTCTATTTTTATGTGTTATCTCACTTCATGACAACTGTAATACCAAAAATAACAGAAAGTATCTTTGGTACCTTTTAAAATTGAAAAAATTCGTATATACCAGATGTAGACATCGAACATAATACTGTTATTCTTTCAGTGTGGAGCTAAGATATGTTTTCCGTCGCTCGTTGTTACCGTACCGTTGCAATTTAGATCATCAAAACTACACAATTTGTGAAAACTGTGATAAATTATTCACCAGAAGAACCTCAAAATACATATTTAAACCTGATTGTGTTGCCACAGAGGGAAAAATATTTCGTTTAAATTATGGCAATGACAAAATGAATAAAACTAATTTCTCGCCGTAAATAGGTAAATAAGCAAGGTTCCCCCATTCGGGACAGTCCCTCTACTTACATTCACCAGTGTTTCCCCCCCCCCCTTTCTCAAGCTGGTTGGTGAACGGTAACGCATTCGGGAGGATGCAGGTTCAATTACCCGTTCGGCTCTTCAGATTTCCATTGTTCCAGAAATCACTACAGGCGAGTGCTGGGGTTTTTCCTTCAAAATGTCATAGCTGAATTCCTTCCCGTTCCTTGTCTCCAGTCTTTTACCGCCTCTAATGACCTCGACGCCAATAAGGCGTAAAATCTCAACCAAAAAGAAACTGTTTTCCCTTATTGTGTTTATTTGGTGCGATATTCTGTGTTTTGAAATGATATGCTGTGCAGTTACATTTGGACGACATTATTTTTTTGCTAAACTGGCGCTTAGAACGCGACAAGAGGGATGAGAGTGAAGGAATTGGTGGGCTAGTAGGTACGTGTGTATGTCACCCCAGTGATTGAGAAGGACAGTTAATGTGTAATCTGAAGGACACGGTGGAAGGTGAGTGAACGTGAAATCATATCAATCGAGGTTGATAACGTATTAACGGTGCAAGTATTTTCTAATAACTCCAGTATGAGTAATATGTTTAAAACAGTGGACGATAATCCAAGTTTTCTTATGTTGGTGCCTGTAAAAAAGAAAACGATAAAGTTTATTGCCAGTGAATAAAAGTGTATTGTTCACTTAAAATGGAGAAATTTATTTATTCCGAGTACCGCCAAGAAAAGACAATGCTGCAGGAAACTTAAACCCTTTGACCGAGCGTGGTGGGTGAGCGGTTAACGCTCGGGCCTCGCATTTGGGAGGACGCCGGTTTGAATCTCCTTCCGGGCATTCATATTTCGGTTTTCCATGGTTTCCCCAAAGCACTCCAGGCGAATTCCGGGGTATCGCTTTCAAAAAGGCCATAGCCGAATTCTTTACCGTTCCTTTACCCCAGTCCCATCCCACCCCTAATGACCTCGACGTCGACGAGGTGTAAAGACATAAGTAAAAACAAAACAGAAAACAAAAAAATTAAAACCTTTGAGTCCGATAGGTGCCATATCCAGGTTTTCCTCCTTGCTTCCAAAACCAGCTTTTACTTCAGAGGGATAGCATATAATGGTGCAATACTACTTGCGACTAGGGACGTTATAAGTAATATAGATATTTATAAAATTATAAAACCAGAAAAGGTTAATTAGGTACCAGTAAAGAGCATTGATATTTTAGAAGGAGCTTATGGTAAAAAAAGTATATATATATATATTAATCATAACCGCAGATCGAATTGTATTATTGCCTTTGAAAGTATTCATTTTAGACAGTAAAAAAATGTTGGTATGCATTTCGAGTCATGTGTGTTTGGAAACTAGTACAGTGTACAGGGCAAATTACAGCCGCGACAGTAGGCTGAGAGGGATCAATAACCTCGTGTTCCCTCGATAACTTTCTGTGTCATCGGGGCGACGTCCGCCAGTTTGCCTTCGAGGATGCCTGGCGGAAATGGAGGCTAGGAGCCTCCACTCCCACTGGGGTCATTTCCGCCACGGGATGGAATCTGACGCGACTTTCTCTTGTGTTACCGAAATACGTAGCGCCGACGATAGGGACACGTTTTTATTTCTCCAGCACTTGACAGTACAATTACAGCGTAGTAATCGTGCACGGTTTGAAGACAAACTAAATCCGTTTTGAATATTTTCAAATCATGGTGCGTCTCTCCTTGGCTTGTTACAATAATTGCAAAATTAATTACGAAATTTACAGTAAATTTCAGGTTCAACAGCTTGGAAAATGAATATCGTCCCAGTTATGTAAATTACGATAATACTGAAATGTAAAATACTTTCACCAAACTTCGTTGTATTAGGTACAGTATACTAGACTACATAATTTCATGTTAATGCGTCCAACGGGGGATGAACTGTTAACTTTTCTTCAGTAATATGTAATCTAGCTTCACATTTGGCTCTTCCTTAACAGTTTATCTACTCACCAGAAACCAAACAAAAATCCAGGTTTAAGATTAAAACTTTCATTAATTTTTTTAGAATAATAAATACTGAATTTGATGTGCACTGGGTTAAATTATCTAGAGCTTAAACTGTAAACCTGCGTGATGGAACACAGAACGGATGTAAATTGGAAGGAAATTCGAACGCTGCAATTAACTGACAGCTAACAGAAGCTCTTTTTTGTTTTTTGTTTTTTTGCTTATAATTTAGTTAACCCATTAAATTTTCACGAGAACCTGATCGCACTCACTTATAACAGATAACATAAAGAAATATTTTTAAGATAGCGTGAAAGTATGACTGACTGCTAAGAATTAGAGAGAAAAAGTTAAAGTTTAAAAGCAGCTAAGTTTGTTGAAGATCCTGTATACTGCGCCAAGTTTTATATCCACATTCACCTTTCACTATTTCCCCACAAGTCTATAACTATTTTTCCTGAATGAGCTGCACACATAACTCACTGCAGTCGAAATATTTCGTGGTGTTTGCCGACTCAGTTTGTATGGAATTGATAAATTAGTTTTCTTAGAGTTTTGATCGGTTCAACTCACATTATAGAGAAATATAAATAATAAAAGGCGTTTATTTTATAAACCTTAACGATGAAATTAACAGAAATCTCTTTAAAAATCTTAATAATTATTTACAGTATTTATAACAGATTTCGCATCTTCTGCGCCATGACAACAGCAGCAACGCGTACACATCGGCGTTTTGGGTTGCATATGTAAACGGCGCTGAGCAAGAACCGTGGCTTTGACGTCACACGTTTACGCCAAGCTACGAATACGGATGTTGATATTAGCAGTCTTGCAGACAGCTACATCTGGATAGCAAACAGGTTACTCATTCTTAGGATCATTACAGTATTGTGAAAATATTTTCTTGGGGAGGGATTTTGGTAAAAGTACGATAACATAACAGAAACTAGTTGACGAAAAGCTGTGCGAAACGCCACATGTTACTCATAGATGATGTCTCACAGAAATATAAGAATCACAGAAAGATATGAGAGGAGAGCCCATCAAAAATACATGTGGGAAATCAACAGGCGGCGTTCCAGATCTTCTTTCCACTGAGTGCTTCCGCTTACATGAATCAATTTTCCAATAGTATGAGGAGGATTTGAGCGTATAGACGGAATATCAGCTGATTTCATCGTAAATTGTTAATCAGTTATTTTTTATACGATGGGGAAATAATTCACCCTATTTAGAGTAATTGATTCAGGTTTTTAATGTTTTACTTTACCTCAGATGAAAGCCAGAACATTTCTTAAGCATGCACTCAAACAGGGCTGCTGTTTCATTCGTGTTATTAATAACCAAGGTTACCCTATGAAATTAAATGGACAAAAGAGAAAACTAAAATGGCTGCTCTTTCGTGCGGTTTAGAAGTAATTACCAGGTACTTATCTAATGCATTCTTAACTGCATTTTTTTGTACATCTTAGAAATTTTTGTTATAAAATGTGCTTCTCACTAAGTATTAATTTTAATACTCTAAATGTGAAACACAACTTCTTTAGTCATAGCACCAAAGCTGTGCAGTGTACCGTTTGCTATTTCGCTTTCATTGCAGCAGTAGTGCAATGCCAAGCATTGTCATGTAGAAGCAGAACGCTGCAGATCGGAATCTTGTGTCCTTAGAATTATCACGTCTCTCTAACATCGCCAAAGGGTTCAGAGTAACACGCAGCATTGACAGTTCGTCATTCAAGCAGAAATTCGGAATGTAATAGATATTTAACATCTCAAAAGACGATTACGAGAACCTTTCCAGTAGGCAAACGGGTTTTCGCCTACACCGAAGTCGTTCGTTCGCCTTTTCGCATGTCATTCCGTACTTTACTTCTTAGTTTCAGAAGTATAGTGGTGAAACCATGATTTAATCACACGGGAGTATGCACATAATACATGATTACAGACATTCAAAAAGCTCAGATAATTCAGCGCTTACAGCCTTCAGAATTGCATTACAAATTTTTGGCAGCCACCTTCATGTGATTTTCCGCAAATGTAACTCGTTTCAATAATTTTTTACTCGTCTCCGTAACTTATTCAAATTGATGCGCTATTTTTTTTCTTTTAAATAAGCTATATTTATTTATGTGTCTTGGTGAATAAGGTCTTGAATTTGCCAAGTTGCCTGCGGCTTGATGATAGTTCTAGGATGAGGTGTGTATGAGAGGTATTGTGACACCTCCTTAGAAGAATTATGCCACTTGCACATACGATTTTGAAAGAGCGAACCACTGCAGAACTTAGTACGTAAGCTGCACAAAATTTATGCTAGTTGAACAACTTCATGCGTTAAAATCTTTAAAAAATTATGCGTTGCACAGCGAATACATGAACACGCCGTTCATTCAACGGGAAAATAAGTAAAGAAGTGACTGCAGAAACAAGCGTATAGCATTTCCCATGCCGAAGCACTCATACTTGTCGCCAGTAGTTTTGAAGAATCCCATGCTTGTTTCTAAGGCCTCGTTTTTTATTTTATCGGCACCTATAATTCTGTAAATGGTGCAATATTTATCGGAACCTTCAAAGTCGTTAAATAATTTTCTTAATTTCTTCTAACGTGATGTGCCTCGAAAGTAAAAGTCTAATGAAAGCAAGCAAACTTAAGAATTTTCGCTAACGTTAACGACTACGTGCAACGTTGCATTCGGTTAATCAGCTGTCACTTTCAAACGCTGCGAAGCAACCAAAAATGCTTATAGGGGATACCTTCCGTTGTTTTCCGGCACCTACTCCAGCATGTGAGAACTTATTGTTACGTAACGATTTCTTAAGCATTCTGAAGTATATGAAACGCGGGCAATGAATTATTAGTTGGCATCTGTTCAATGGCAATGTCCTGCACACTCCATATTATTCAGGCAATAAAACGAGTGAAAGAAATTAATTAAATTCCTAAGAAGAAATTACGAAGCAAGAAGTCTGATTCGGCAAAATGCTACGGTATTTTTTCATTCCTATTTTCAAATGAGTACCAGTTGAGAATTAATTAACAAGATGATAACATTAGAGAAGTACTGGGAGACAGTAAAAACCTTAAAGGAAGCAGACAAAATTTAGTAGCGTTCAGGGAAGCAACCTAGATAAAGACAGCCGGCAACAATATATATTTCTCTTTCGAATACTTGGCTAGGCGGAAATATGCTGGACCTATTTTTGGGATCCAGTTTAGAATTTAACTTTTATAACTTTTGTATAATCGTTTCCATACAAGCTTCTATTAAGCATACCCTACTACAGAGTGGGATCTGTCAGACAGACGCTAGACGGCCAAGTTTTTGGTTCAGTCTGGAAGCTTGCACACTGTCTTTTATTTCGTTTGCATCAAATTATTGAACCACTGTGCCTTGTGGGTGATCGGTAAAGCTTGGGCCGATCCTTCCAGTTCATTGGTTTCCATCCACACCCGTCAATAAGGTACCTCAATGTCGATGAACAGTGAAGCCCCAGTAAAAAATAGCAAAAAATGTTCAGATAGCACACAAATACAACGCCACACCATAGAAAAATTGATTTGATGGTATTGTTACTTTAGATTTTCAGTTTTAGTTCAGCTACCACTGCATGCTACGTTCAATGCAATAGATTCCTAAAGTGTAGAAACGTGCCCGCACTGATTAAAAATACGACATTGGCATCACCATCAAACAGGTTCTTAGGCGGATTGGTTCCCTAATACCAGGAAAACGTTGGCTGTTTCCAGTTTTCCGTGGTAGAAACTCTCTTTCGAATTACCTAACTTCATAGAGAGGGAGACAGAGAGAGGAGAGAGAAGAGAGGGGGAGCCTCAATGGTTAAGACTTCTGTCTTTGAGATCGAAAGGTCCCCGGTTCGAATCCCTGTATCGGCGGAAATTTTCATAGGTCCTTAACCCGACCTTCACCTATGACACAGCTTGCTGTGTAAAGTACGCCAGAACGCTGTTGTGGTTCATGTTCCATGTTACAACTATGGGTACCCTTTACCAGTTAGAATTACCAGTTTAGCTTAGGTAAGGAGGAAAGGAACTGGCCGTCCTCCCTCTGATACCAAGCTAACTATGCTTCCTTTGGGAAGTTCCATCCCTCCTTTGGGTTGAGGAACAAGCTTACCTTAACCACAGAGAAGCCGGCTTTGTGCAGCGTGGGGGCTAGCGCACTTCTCTCACGCTGCGAAGTTCGCCGATTTGAGTCCGCTCCTTGGTTTTAATTAAGTATTGTGTTCGTCCGTAACGCAATTAAAACTGATGATGACACGTAATCGAAGAATCGAAGGCACAACTTACTGCAGATGACTTTATGGCTTTAATGACCAACTGCTAGTTTAAAAAAAATCCGATACATGGTATGTATAGTTTTAATTGTTTTGTGCCCTGTGGTGTCCGTAGCTTTGATAGTCACAAACGCTTTGAAATGAACACAAATACAAACGCTAATAATATTGTCTGGAGGTGACTGTATGCCTTAATCGGCCAATTGCCACATTTAAAAAATAAGAAAAAGCTTCAGAGATATACACAAAGATCAGAGTTGAATATTTTGTTCAAATTCGCCATCATTGCCAATGATAAAAAACTGAGTCCGGTGGGTTACGGTAACACACTGGCCTGGCATTCGGAAGAAGCAGGTTTCAAATTCCCGTCTAGCCATCCAGATATTTTTTGCCGTTTCCCAAAATGACTCCAGGCGAATGTCAGGATGGTTCCTTCAAAATACCATGGCCGAATTCCTTCCCTTTTCTTGGTCCCCCTGCTCACCCTTCTCTGATGATATTGATATAGACGATACGTAATGCCTAAAAAAAAACCACACAATTCGTAATATTAATAATAACGTGAAATTTTTTTAGGTTTTCTTGTACTTTCGTATTGTGTTATAAAGTCTTCGTTGTTGCCAGCAAATGACATGGGGTCTCTATCACAGCGAATTAACATTCAAGAAATGGCCCCCTATCCATGCTTGCTGATAAGATTTTTTTTCTTCTTGTTGTTTTACGGCGTCATTAGAGACGGGAAAAGATTGGAAGCAAGGGACGGGAAGAAATTCGACCAGGGCTTTTTGAATGAAGCAGCCCGGCATTTGCCTGAAATGGTTTGGGGAATCCATAGAAAATCCGATGGCCAGACCGAAAATCGAATCCGAATCCTCCTGAATGCGAGGCAAAAGCGTATGAAGAGAGAGAGAGATAGAAACTGGATGATATGATATCTAGTAGACAAGTACCGTGGAATACTGCAACCCATTTGTTTGTTTTATATCAAAAAATCCGCCGTTCTACTTAGGATGAGGAACTAGCTCAAAATTGTGTACATCCGAAACACAACCTTACTTTTTAATTAAAAAAAAAACGATTTTGTTTTCTATGCTGACATATCGCTCCTGGGAAGCTAAATATGACTGTCATGTGATACCTGATTCTTTGAACTGGAGCCATACCACCTCGAGACGGAGACAATGGTGACGGTTAATATGCCGATAGCGGGTTCTGTTGCTGACGTTGTGATATGGCGAGTAGCCACCCCAATGCGTGTGTCCCCCTTCGCGCCGCCGCTCTTGTGTGACCGTGGGAACCTAGGGGAGGCCTCCCTCACACAACGGACTGCGGCAGCATGTGGATAGCTCCACGCACACTGCAGTCTGGCACACACGTTAAAGCTGACACAAACTTCATATTATAGAGAAATTTTTGTCTTGTCGAGCAATCTGAAGGCTCAAAAAATAATACCAAATCGTTATATTTTCTCCGTTTAGTCCGTAATCCAGAATTGTTACTACTATTAGCAATGGGGGCAGCAGCCATGGTCACGTACAATAGGTCGCCGCCAATTGTTTACAACAGCGTTTCTCAAATCACCCCGAGGACCTGTAAAATGTTCAGAATAATTCTAAGGACTACTAACTTACATGGACCTAATTTTTTACTTATATGTATATTATTAACAACCCTATTGATTGTTACAGGCACGTACCACGGTCCGTTAAGGCCGACAACTACAATAAGGATCTCATAACATGGTGATTAACTTAATACTCTAAAGAATACCGCTTTCTTTGATGCCGACTTGAAACTTATTTAGCCAAAACAACCCAGCCGTATCCAAAAAATACCAGAATTTTGCTGATTTTTTTAAATCATCGCTTTTAGAAAGTTCGGCTTATACGTTATGCTTACATGTAGCTTTATACAGTTTGAGTACGATATACAATTTATATGAACAACTTTTAGTAATTTATTATTTTGTTTATAATATCTTTAAATCACTTTGAAGTACGGAATGGGAGTCGAACGCGCGTTGTCTCCAAGACCAGACTGTAAAGTTATCGGGTAGCTATCAGTATCAGCTTTGCAAGCGTATAGTATCATTAACTACGCTCGTTTTATCATCTATTGCTGTCTTCCTCTCTCTGTCTTTGTGACTTTATCTCACTCTGGAAGCCTGTCTCTTTTCTGTCTGACAAAAACGGAATTCTGATCGAACACTTTTCACTTATTTTGTATTGCGACAGAATAGACAATGTATAAGGTGTGTAGAATTTCGATGGTGACAGTTCAATTGAAATAACTATTATATTAATGCTTCTGAGAATTTATTATTATATTGATACCATTTCACTCTTTTATTATTATTGGTGACTTGTTTAAACATTTACGTCCTATATCAGTAAGTGATACGGTCCAGCATCTTTTCGTCTGATTGGGTCAGCCTCCTAACCAGGAAGGGACGGGTTTAGAATTTTGTAGAGCAGGCTTGCTTCTTTTTTTAGCCTCGTCGAAGTTGTGGTCATTAGAGCCATGTTAGGATTAGGAACAAGGAACGAGAAGGAATTCGACCATGGTTTTTCGGAGGAACCCTCCCGACATTCGCCTGCAGCGATTTCAGGAAACCATGGAAAACCGAAATCGAGATGGATGGATCGAGATTATTGCTAACCAACCAGATTCGGTCTCGCTTCTCGAATGATGGAGTGACGGCAGAATTCACGGTCGAATTCGTGAGACGGGTTATCACAAAATGAAACCAGTCAAATGTAAACATTTGGAGCGGCTGAATCCGCGCGACATAACGGCAAGTTGTTTTGAGGGAATCTGACAGAAGTCTTCGTTAGTCAGCTTTGCGAATCTGCAGTCTGTGAATGAAACTGGAGAGCCTTTCACGAAGCGTGGGTTCTAGAAAAGCGAAAGTAATAACGTCGAATATTGCCATTGCGTACTATCTTTCAACTCTTGAAATGCGCAGTAGTTTGCAAGAGCTTCTTTTCTAGCGACGAATCGGTCAAATTAACATTTATTTAATAGCTGAAGATATCGATAGTATAACTTTGTTGAGAGAGCGGTATGGTAGCTCAGTGGTTAAGGCGCTTGTTTTCAAAAACGTTCGTTGCTCCGGTCCCGGTTTCGAATCCCGGCAGGCGCAGGAATTTTGAGAGTTATGTTTGATCATATGAGCTACGCCAGGCTGCTCCGTGGCTCGGATTCCCGGTTAAACTGTAGGTCCCAGAGGAAAGGAACCGGCCGTCCTACCTCTGACACAATTGCTTAGTATACCTCCTTCGGTAGGAACCAACCTTCAGGTTATGGACTAAGATAATTTTAACTTTGTTCAAGAAGTGCAATAAAAATAAGTTTTTAACTAAAACATGTGTTTATGGATAGTTACTCTACCTAGTGTGGTTGCGCACGGTAAAGTCGCCATCACACTGGGAGGTACAACGGGACCATGCCCAAGTCTTGGGCCTCTCGTACCGGCCGTACTGACTGCAGTTTTTATGCTGTTTTCTGGGGCAGTCCCCAATTTTGCCTCATAAACTACACATTTCACAAATAAAAATACATTTATCAGAGTGAACATAATTTCACAGATAGCAACAAATAAGTTGCCCCATTAGAATAGATCCATTCCGCCACGCCTCGCTTCACATCCTTAAAAGCTCACGTACTCACGATAATGATTAAAAATGGTTGATAAATAAAAAAAACTATATTCCATAATATATTCCCTAAGATCGTAAATGCAATTTATTTCTGCACACTGTTTTCATTAATCAAAACATGAATCTCAAATGTCAAGCATTGTGCTGTATTTTAAAGCCTGATGTAATCGATGAATTTATCGTCGATTATAATCCTTTAGCGGTTTTGTGGTTCAATGGTTAAAGCGTCTAACTGGATATCGAAAAGTCTCCGGATCGAATCCTCGTCTCGGCCGGGATTTTCAAAGACCCTTAACCAGACCTTCACCTCTTACAAAGCTTGCGTTCTGTATGTGAAGTAAGCCAGAACACTTCTCTGATTCGGATTCCACGTTAATTTGCAGGTTCCCTTAAACCGGTAGATTACTGGGTTAGGTAAGGAGAAAAGTAACTGGACATGCTACCTCTTTTACCCCTAGTATACCTCCCTCGGGAGAAAGCAACCAACTTTCGGTATGAGGACCAAGATTAGCTTAAAGATCCCTTACCCCAAAGCTATCTCTGAAAATCTGTTTATTCCTGATATTCCGATCGATGCCGTCACCAGGGATGCAACAGCGCTAGTGGGAAGCTATTTAGATAAATCATGTTATTTCGACAATAATGGTCCCATTAGACACAGTTGGAGACAGATCTTGTTGCCCGTATTATGAAGTCGATCACGTGACATAGCAGCTGTATGTGCTGCTGTAGATATGGTAGCACCTCTCGGCAGCATTAGATAAAGCAATCAAGTCTGTTCTGCTTATCTCTTATCACTCAGTACAATATTAGCCGCATTCTTGTCATTATCGGAAAAAATACAGTCTCTCTCTGTCTTTGTGACTTTATCTGTCTCTTTTCTGGCTGACAAAAAAGGAATTCTGATTTAACACTTTCTTACTTCTTCAGAATAGATAATGTATAAGCTGTGTAGAATCTCAATGTTGACAGTTCAGATGAAACAACTATAATATTGGCACTATCGATATTTAGTTACTATATTGATAGCATTTCTTGCTATTGTACCTAGCATGGTGGGTGAGCGGTAAAGCTAGTGCCTGGCATTTTTGAGGACTATCAAGCTTTCGGTTTTCCATGGTTTCCGAAATCACTTCAGATGAATGCCGGGATGGTTCCTTCAAAATTCCGTTGCCAAATTGCTACGCATTCATTGCCTCCCCTCCTCTCAGGGATCTAATAATCTCGACATCGACAGGCTGTAAAAGAAGAAGCACAAAAAGTTTAACTAACGTCAATTATCTCTTGTTTAAATAAAAGCAAATTAATATACCAGGGTAACAATCTCGGGATAAAAAACACAAACGAACAATTTATGACAGAACTTTTGCAATTACCAAAACGTAATGAGTTAAGGGAGCTTGCGAATTTTGTTTTGTGCTCAGTTTGAGCGTTCGTCCATGACTGCAGGTCGGTTGCTAGTCGTCAACTGGAATCTGCTTCGTAGACCACTTTGTTGTCTAGCGGAAGGTGAAAGTGAAGTGTTCCGCTGTATCAGGCTCCTCAATACTTTCTCTGGATCCAGCGCTGTTCGCTTGAACAGCCAGGGACTCAGCACAGGCCGTATCAAGATCCGAAGCGTTCCATTTCTGCTGGACACCATTGGTTCGACTGTTTCCAGCTTGGAGTGATCTCTCATTATAGTCTTCTCTCCGATGTCTTACCCTGTTACCCTTCCTTCATCGATCGCAGCTTCTAGAAACTCAGAACAATTTACTCCATGTCATCACACACCAGCAGAATTTTCTAGGATTGTCCTTCCTGGATGACCCTGAGAACACTGTCACCTCCAGTCTTCACGCGATCGTGACGCGTTACGGGCCATGAAGAATCGTTCTTGTCACACAGAGAGATATAACCGTAGCGAATGTTTGAAACCTTGCTTATGTCACATCCAAATGTTCTTCTCGTGCTTAGCCATTCATATGAATTACCGTAACTGACTGTAGTGTCTGAATTTAACCACGTACATCCGTGGACAGTGGTTGTATTTATTTACACACGTTTACTCCTTCAGTACTACACTTATTTTGACAGATAATTGAGAAAGCAAACATATGAAATGTTTGATCAAGTCATTTAGATGAATGACCGTTTACTTGTGACCAAGGATATTTCATTCTCGATCCGTCACTCCCCAGGGGATCGTACTCTACTTTAGTGGCCATTAGAGGGAACAGTCACTCATAATCTCACCGAGAGTGGTGGTGTAACGGCTAGCGTTCTGGCCTCGCATTCGGGAGGACGGCGGTTCGAATCCCCGTCCGGGCTTTCAGATTTGGGTTTTCCATGGTTTACCCAAATCACTCCAGGTGAATGCCGGGATGCTTCCTTCAAAAAGGCCATCGCCGAATTCCTTCCCATTCCTTGCCCCCATCCTTTCCCGTCTCTAAACACCTAGTTGTTATAGGAGACGATAAGCAGTTAAAAAAAAAAAAAACACTCATAATCTCATATAGAATTTGCCCTGAATATCCCAAGGTTTTAATTATTTCGCTTGCCATGGAGTCCGCTGTACCAACATGGAACATTATCAGTGACATGTCTGCCCGTTCTCGATTTTTATGAATGCATAAACGCAATCTTGTGAGATTTTTCAGTACATAATGTATGTTTCCTAAGTATTGCGGTTTCTCCAGGTCAAAACTCACTAGGAATGTAAAAATAACTGTTTCATAACGATTTGTATAATGAAAGACACATATTTTTACTTTTATTCAATTTTGCGCTGCGTATTAACGTGACTGACGTCGAACTTGATAGTCACGATTAAAGCTCCTATATTTAGTGGAGGTTAAATAGCCTTCTATTTGAAGAATACAGAGAGATTTATGCCAGCCGCCGACATCTAAAATGGAAGTAAAGATTTTTCTCTTCCAATCTGAGCTTAGGGAGCGTGCATAAACCACGTAGCTCCATTTTGGCCTACTGTGAACCCCCCCTACCCCCCACGTAGTCCTACGTGGCCTTTGCCTCTATCCCCCCCTCCCCCTACGTAGCACGTAGCTTTTTCCCTTTTGATTCCAGAAGACATTTTGTACTGTTTTCCTTTGTCAGACTATTGTAAATTATATAAGAAGATAATTAACTGAGGGAAGTAAATATTCACATGCTGTTGTGTGTTCTGTTCCTCATTTTAACTGTGAAAAATGTTATGAAAGGAAAGCTACGTGGCCTGGCTCGGAACCCCCGCTCCCCCCTCGTAGTCCATCGTAGCCTTCCACCAACCCCCCCCCCCCCCCCTGGACCGAGCCACGTGGTTTGTGCACACTCCCTTATGAGCTGCAGCACCGGACAGAGGAGAATTTAACTTGAATTCGTATTAAATGTATTGTTTCCAACAGCAACACAGTTCGTATCCGTTGACCAAGAAATTAAGTATTCTGATATTCAAACTTAATAACCCGTTCTTATCCAAATTTGTGTTTAATAAAACTTGAGTACTTAATATTTTCCCTTCTTTTCCAGCAAACTGGATGATAATCTGCGAACGTACACAAACATTGCAAAATCGTTTGTTATATCATGGATTTTTCTTGCACTCGACCGGTCAACTCTTACAATTTAAGTATTATAGTCTGCTTAACACCGGAATGACAGACTTTTATATAAAAAAAATAAAAAATAAAAATAAATAAATAAAAGAAAAATACACACTTTGCTTTATAGCCATTTGTCCAACACTTAACGTATTTATACAATCATCATGTGTATATTCATGCTTATTCTAGTATTTACCTGATTATTTAGTTGTAGGAAAACACACTACATTACTAACTTAACCTAAACATTGATGCTCTCGGCCAGATTAGTATCGGCGAACCTCGGCAAGAGGAGCAAGCACTGTAGCCCCTACGCTACCGATGGCGGAGACAGACATTTAAACGTTACGCAACTGGCCAAGAGTTAACACAGTTGTTTAATATGCCACATGGCCTTAAACAGAGATGTTTACGATTGCAATAAAGTAAGACTTTATCAGCGGCAAGTCCCTCCAAATGTCAGGGAGCAGTAACTGTAGGCGCAATGCCCTTAGTGGAAACGTGTTGCGCAAAACCGTCGCATTTAACGCTACCCTAGTAAACGTTCTCACACTCTTCGCGCTTCTTTGCGATTCTTTCACGTCGTGTTACGCTTGGTCTTCATCGAGAGCGCATCTTAGTTGATGACTACACTAAATTTAGTTATCTGTAATGACCTATCTAGTCCAAATAAAAATGGAATTCAATGGTGGGTTACTCTATGTAGTATCTTGCACTTGTTGGCTCGATTATTTCTCCTGATCATGAAAGGAAAAATTCGAAAAGCAGCCCTGCTTTCCCGAATATCAATATTTGAAATCGTCGCATACAGCAGCAGTCATGCCAACCAACACACTATCATTGTAGAGTGCTATATCAGTGAAGCTAACAAAAACTACGTCATGATATTAACTTCAGCTTTATAGAATACTGATTTATAATATTTGCCACTATTCTCTTTTGAAGAGGAAGTAGTTAGCCGATAGTCACCTGCCAAACATTGAATAAACGCATAATAACACCATATTTATAACTAGCCTCAAACCCCGTCCAAAATGACGGGTTTAACGCAGTGTTCTGGACAAGTCATGTCTTTTTATTTGCTTAACTAAAAAGAATTATCTACTGTATAATTTCCTAAGCTCGCTCACCCACTCACCTCAATAGCTATTGTCTGGAAACGGTGTTACGTGTCAGCCTTCCCTTGCAAATCAACAGCCACCAGAGATGTCATTAGAAGAAATTCGAGGTTATGTCCACAATTTAATAGCTAAGTAACTGCTACCAAATTAATTGCCATAATACATTCATTAAGTTTGCTTTTCGTAGCATCTCATAGTTAAAAAAATATTGATAAACTTTTACAGCTAAAAATCGGGGAACTCCATTTCAAGTAAAATGTTTCTAATTAAAGCAACGTAAAAAAACTTTTAAAAGACTTAAATTATCCAAGGTCTCTACTGTAATCACGAACGCCAGTTGTCATTCCGGCCTAGGCTTAATTTCAGTTTAATTAAACATTTCGCTAATGTTGTTGCTTGGCCAAAGTTTATAAATTACGATTTATTCGCTGTTTATGTATTTTAGTGACCACTTTGGTCAATGATCTTTTTTCGTGTTCGCTGTACGTGAGTTCTTAGGTTATTTAAAATGGACATCAGGCCAAATATGTTACCGAATCGAGTAATCTGGCAATCCATTTCTTCGGAGATGCTCAACTGTTTAATGATCTGGAATCTGTATTACGTTCTCTGGCCGTTACAGACACCATAACCAAAAATTACATTAAGAATGTTTGCCCAGCCTCAATTAAAGGAATTCTTCAAATATTACAAAGTGAACTTTAAGGGTCAAATATTCAGCAATAATCTACGACCTTTGAAACAATTATACTATAGCGCGATCATGCCTGTCAGTGTTTAATAACTACGTCTATTAATAATTCTGAGTTCTTCAAGCTCAAGAGAGTTTGTCCGTCCTAAGGGTGAAACACAGTTAAGTTCGTATTTAGTCAGATCAGGTCAACCTGTCATAATGTTTGATCATAAAAACTGGAACTGTTCTACACCCGTGACTATACGCACAAGACGGTCACCCACTTACACTAATTATAAAATAACTCTCACTGTAATTCTTCGTGAGTTGCGCTGTACTAAAATAATTCGGTAGCAATCTTGGTTGCATTTTAACCCAACCACAAAGTCCGCTAAAATTGCCGCTAGAAAATGAATGTTTTAATCATACGCGAATTAATACATTCACTGTGTCGCATGTATCGCGATGTAATACAAAGGAAAATAAATCTTAACAACTCACGTTATGCCACGTAATATTAGTTTTAATTGTAGATCGCGATCAGCGTGGAGCTACTTTCGTTCAAACGAGGTAATGATTTCATTAACAGGATACTCATGAAAACAATTTAAATTATTAAAAAAAAATTACCCTTGTGCTCTGCTGTAATGTCAAATGTCAGTTGTAATTCTGACCGAGGTTAAATAATAATCTAATTAAAACTGACGCTAACATCGCTAATAGAAAATTAAAGCTTTTATCTTACATATAAATGGGCAAAGAATTTAATCAATACTGCTACATCGAACGAATATTAAATCAATATAAGCAACTAATATTTAATATGTCGACTTAAATGAAATACATACTTTTCATTCAGTATTCTGACAATTCATTTATTCGTGGATGCTTAGCTAAATAGAATTGTTACTAAACAACGCGCATAACCTACAACGACTGGAATTTTATAGGTATAAATAATTCTGCTCTTTTCGTTTAGTTATAGCTCAGTTAAATGGACACTATTCCAGTCATGTAAATACGCGATGAGAACACAGGTAACAGGACCTGAGCAGTTCCGGAATGTGGTAACAGTTCTCTACCAATTGTCTATTTTGTAATTTCTCATTTGAAATAGAAACACTGTCGATTTCTTCTATACTTTTATTAACACATCATTGATCCCACTCTCACATAAACGTTATGGACTACCGAAGTACATATGATCGTGTGTCGCCACTGCTGGTTTATCATCTGCGATGTACACGTGTTAATATTCTGTTCTGTACGTTTGCGTGTATAGCGTATTTTGCTCGTAGCACCGCATTAGCTGCTAAGGATGCTAAGTAAGCTAACACGAACTGACGTACGGTTCGCCAGCTGTACTGGGATACAGAAAAACGCTAGGTGCCTGAGTCTTAAGCGTATGCCAATATCTTGCTGTCCTGAAATTGTTAACGACTTATTAACAGCAGAATTTACAAATTAGGAAGGTAAGAATATAGTTGAAGTTTCCCCCAAAGTGTCAGTACTAATAAAAGGCTAAGTTTGGTCATTGTGTAGCCGTGTCCGAGAGATGTTACTATGTAAAAGAGGCTATGAATGTTATTTAATAACATTTTTATTGAGTTAAGTATGCGCGAAGAAATGGAAGAAAAGTATGTATATCGTTTAAATCTACATGTTATTTATTAGTTGCTTTTTGTTTTTTATATTGGTTCGATGTTGATGTCTTATACTCTCTATTCAGAGATACCACTTTAAGTAAACTAAGAAATATTTAAATTACATCATTTTCATGGTTATGAGCATTATTTAATAACAATTGTAATTAGCCAGGGAAGAAATTAATTGCCAGAACACTCCTTTAATCCTGTCATATATGACGGTCTTCAAGGCTAGTTTCGAAATATCGAGTTTAAATATTAATTTGGGCATTGTATTTACTACTATTTCTCGTTCACTGTACACTCTAAAAATATCCATACTTTTATTACAAATGAGGAGCAAGTATGCGGATGTACAGTTTAGTTCCTTCGCATGAAACAATGTTAACTCGTTTATATATTAATTCGAGATATAAAATGTTCAATGAACTTAATACTATCGACATCTGGTACTGTAACGAACAAGCCGCAAAGTTTCTGTTAAAAATGATTCTATTTACAGTACTCCATTTCGTTAAGAAATATGCTATAGGATCTTTTTTTGTTCAGTCTAGTTACTTTAGATACATAAATTCGAGACATGATTCTCAACAAATAAATGTTAGTTTTATTCTTTATTTTCTACCAACACTCTTCTACAGTCATCAAATATTTACAGTATTTCATTCCAGTTTTTTTAAACATTAGCAACATCTTTAAGACTGACGAAAAATGTTTCCAGCTAAGAGTGTTGTTTGCGAATTTTGTCAAACAATACAATTAAATTCTAGAGTCTAGACATATTGCTGAGATGGTAATCTATCTAGCGTACTGTGACTGTAGATACTTTGGCAATGGTATTGCAAAAAAAAAATCACAGTTTGAATGCTTAGGATCTAATTTAAAATCGGTGGTATGACTTAAGACTACGTGACCGAGGACAAGTAAGATATGATAATGTGTCCATTAATTACGTGAGGTTAAATAGGGGAAAGGGGGTCCGGCGAAATCTCACCGAGCGAGGGGGAGGGGGTCAGGAATTCCGAAAAATCACTCCCCCTTAACCACACAAGATATGCACCAAAGATTCTTAATACAATTCACAGTTTGCATACGACATCAGCGATACCAAATATTATTAGTAAAATTCAGAGACCGCAAGTTTAAACTCAAATAAGCGTAAAAATTCGTAAAAAAAAAACATTTTAATAGTTTTTTCAGTGCTACTAATTGTGGTTTATGTCATAACTAAAGTAGTTTTTTTTTTAATAAATTATCAGATTTAACTTTAGTTTTTCATGATAGAGGACTTTCGATTTTGAACATTGCATTCTGTAAATATTATCCTTGATTTTTTTATATTTTTTTTATTTTGTGTGTGTGTGTTTTGGGTATAGGAAAATTGTTACAGTTTTAAATTTTGACAGCAAGTTACCGACTAAACATCTAAGTCAGGCTACAATCGTCGAAAATTTTCGCCAAAAAATTACTCATTTGTAGAAGAGAATTAATACATTAGAGAAGAATTTACACAGTTCGAGAAAAGGTAGTCGGCATCATTTCAGGATTTTTTTTTTACCCTTGATGCATGGCAAATGTGGTGCTTTAGTGATTATTTATCAAATAATTCTGACCTAGGCTACACTTCTACACATCCACACTCTCCGCTAATATTACTGCTTGAAAATCCAACTATCGTATCGTATGCATATACCTAGATCTACTCGGCAAATGTTAGTTAAGATAAATAGCTGTAGCATGTCATTCAGGTACAGTAGCTATGTCACAGATGTCTTAAGTATTAACACTAGTTCCTGAATCGCGAGTTTGCATTCGGAGTGCACTACATTGCGTGAGGGACTTTCTCCCCGCGCTGACATCGCATGTTACAGTCTTACACTATGCTGCTCGGTTTCCGCAATGTTGCCGTTATGAAAGCAACAGCCTTGAGAGGACGAGCAAAGTGCTCAAGCATCCATTTAAGAGGTAGCCGAAATTTAATTAAAGAAGCTGTTAATTAAGCGCGGATGAGATGGAAGGAGCAAATAACCAGGCCTAATATTTCACGTAGATTATTTTCGGCCTTCTGGGATCCCGGACGTCAGGGTGATTAGTGAAGTAAGATTCTCGAGGCGTGCATGAAGGAACAAGCAACTCAGTATCGTCTATTAAAACCGAATCCTGCCATCCACAATGTAAATTAGATGCTAGCTCGCTATGAACTTATGAAAGCTTTTCGGGATTTAGTTTTTCAATAAAATATAGGACTTATAAAACTGTATTGAAATTCTAACAGTATTCTGTTACTCAATTGCTATAGCTAGTGTTGCTCTATATTCTGTCATTGGTTGCTTAATTTAGGAAAGCCAGCAGTAAACATTTAAGGGACTTTAGTGAACAGACAATTTGATCAAATTAATAGTTTCTATTATAATGTTACCGTTCCTTTAGTAGTAACATGATCGCTGCGTCGTCGATGTCATTAGAGGGAGAAGAGAAATGGGGACAAGGAACGGGAAGAGTTTCGGTCATGACCATCTGAAAGTACCATCCAGGCATTTGCCTAGAGTGAAACCATGGAAACTAGAAATATAGACGACCAGACGGGGATGCAAACCGACGTTATCCCGCGTACCAGACCCCAGATTTCCTTGGTGAGGATTCAATAGTAATACACGAAAGTGACGTTGTGCACGGTGCGGCTTCTTTTCGTTTACTCCTACCCTGGAAGTACCAAATAAGACTACAGTTTTTACGATGTGAAACTAATTTTCTATGTGAATAATTAATTATTAAAAATGTATATGCAATACGATGAAAATACAGTTTCGCACGTCGAAATTTATGGTTACTTTTTTTTTTTTTTTTTCCTCACTTCTTGGCAATCGGCCTGTAGCCATTCAGCCAGCACTCAATGTATTTTTATATATTGTCAATGTTAATGGAATCTTTCCGAATTTTTATGAGAACGCTCAATTTGTAGAACAGCACGGGACACACACAACACAAACTTAACCTAAACACCCATGCCCTCGGCCGGACTCGAACCGGCGACCATCGGTACGTGGAGCTAGCACTCTAGCCCCTACGCTACCGAGGCCGGCTTTATGGTTACTTATTGCAATGATATAAACACGAATTATATAGTCTAACTAAAACTTCTACATTTTTATGTCTGGTTTTGGGGGGGAAAGGCCATTAAAACAAGAAATAAATTAGTGAAAAATCACTAGTCTCAATTCAGTGGTGGGATGTCTTCGAAAAATCTGCTATCCTCATCATTTCTATAGATTAAATCAAATTTCAGTTTACAAATTAATATTGTCATGGATTTGTATCGTCAATGAAGAAGCTTGCTGTATACTTCTCCGGAGTATTGTAAGGGGACCAGGTAATCCCTCTGTTAGGAACAATTGTTATAGCTTGTCGGCAGCGACATCATTAGAACTGGAATTTAGAGATTATTCGCAACGAATAGAAAGGAAATCAGTTATGACTTGTACTCACGAATTATGGACATAACTGCCTGGATGATGTCGTGGAAACCATAATAAACTAAACTTTTAAATGCAATGTTGTTGTAGGCCATTTTTCCGCAGTTGCTCAGTAAATTAATTC
Organism: Vandiemenella viatica; assembly: GCA_031002005.1. NCBI lineage: Eukaryota > Metazoa > Arthropoda > Insecta > Orthoptera > Morabidae > Vandiemenella > Vandiemenella viatica. The sequence goes on along the minus strand of CM061919.1, from coordinate 208,199,574 downwards.
TATGAATTAATAAACTTGGAAACATTGTTTCTTTTTTAACCTGAATCGTTGCGTATGCCTCGTTATTTCTAGAAATGCCAGGAAAAGCGATCAATTATAACAACGATTGTACGTTCTTTTGCAGTGCATTAATGGTATTAGATTGTGATGATTTATGTATAATTATGTGAACTAAATATGACTTGATTTTATTTATTTTAATACATAATTTAATTGAGATGAAACATATACTTCGGTGGTAATTTCCCTGTACACCTATTTTCCTATTTCTTGTTTCTTTTTTAAATCATAAATTCTTTGAGTGCAATTTTGCCCTATACGAATTTTAATATTAAGTTATTTCATTGTTTTTGGTAAATTGTTCAGCGTTTTCCTCGGTAATTTGAAGAAAAAAATTCCGTTATACCTTAAATCAAAAACCTAATTGTGTTCATGGTCATCTTTTCTCTTCCATGAAGAGCATTAATATCCTTCCAAGCCTCATCACAAATATATGCCCTCCTTACTCCCAGCACTCTCTTCATCTACCTCCTGTCTTCCAACTACTCCCAACTTAATTACTTTATCACATCAATTACGGAATGTGCTCTGCAGTAATTTACACATATACACATACATGCTCTCCTTTGCAGTCCCTACAACACCGCAACCATTCTCTTCTGCTATAAGGAGTGAGTTTTGAGATTCCAAATCTCGCAGTTCAGCCGTTTATTTGGTTTTCGCTTTTAGAAGCTTGTAATTTTCTCTTGTCGAGATTTTATAGGCCGCTGTAAACCTATTTTGTTGTTAAGTAACGCTAATTAAATGCACTATCAAATCTGAACTTTAGTTAAAAAATAAAATTGCCTTTCGCTAAACTGTAAACTAATTATTAAATACCCAAGCATATTTCTTGCTACGTTGCTTTTATTTTCCGCGTTGAAGTTAAAAGAAACACGAGAGAAACAGTGTAATCATTAATCTTGGTTATTTCCGAAGCATGATTATCCGCGAGTAGAATAAAAACAGGATTTGCTTTAGGGTGCAATTATTACAGTCAGATATCTGAATTCCCTGTTGCACTCGGTGTTAGAGCCACAAATCGTAAGCTACATGCAGAATTCAGAGCATTTAGCCTGATTACCTATACTTTGTTCATTCCGAACTGACGGTTTAAGGTCAAGTTCCCGTTTTGCTCAATCTCTCCTAAATGAGCACTGTATCCATATAACCGACTGGTAAATTTTCCTTTGGCATGTAGGAGTTTAGTGGGGCTGAACGTGAGCTGCCCCTATTAACGGAACGGGTAATAATAACTACAGTCAATATTTGGTTGGTATTTTATTTTAAGATAGTGATAACAAGGATATGATGACGTACGCAAAGGTAAGCTGGAAAACGTATCTTCCAATAAATTGACATTAATTTATGATCAGTAAAGAAAGAAGAAGTCTTGTAACCCTAATATTAAAACAAGTTTGCTTTCGGCGAAAAATTAAATGTACAAAATTTGGTTCCCTGTTTCGTTACACACTTACAATACGCTTACGTTAAAGTGAGACAGAATTTGAGTGGAATCGATTTATACCACGGTCCGTAATTTATTCACTGAACATTGTTTTATTCGTAGACGGGAATTTTTTCTGAACCCAGCCTTTTGTTTACAAGGTAGTGCGGACCTCTGACCCGTGTAACCTCCATTCTGTCCTGACACTGCGTCCTGTTCGTGGTCTGCAAATAGTTTGAACAAAGCCGGTATTGACATTCACTCGCGACTATCTGCTGATACAGGCAGCTCTGGTGGAAATAGACCCGCTGTTCGCTGTTCAGCACAAATGGTACATCCGCAAAAGAGAAATCGAGCTCTCTGTTCGTTACATTTACTACGTCACTAGCTACGTATTAATATCTATTGTGCGTTGTGTACAGTCGATGATTTCAGTTTAGCGATGAAACTACCTGGCTCTATTGAAAACATTCTTCACCACAGCCGGTACTTTCAAAAGTCTCATTACATTTTGATTGTGATTTTCTGTGTTTTAACACGTGTAAAATGAGGTAACAATACATATTTCTTACATATTAAGTAGTAGTGAAGTGTATATTTCCCTTTCTTTAAGATGTAATATCTCGGAAACTAAGCGAGATACCAAAAAAAATTATTCTTTATTTTTTATTTGTCTCGTCGAGATCTATAAGAATCAATCATCAAATCCGTAAAATATCAGTGCCTCGGATATCGTAGAATCCCCGATTCTTCGAACCATTGAAGTCTGTATTGTTGATTCAGTTTATGGTGTTACTACTCCTTGTCATAATTACCGCTTAGACCATGTACTTGCAAATGGACGTAAGATTTGATGTGTTACTTTTACCAACTGTGTAACACCATCTAAAGTTATGTTGTTTCGAGATGTAAAATAAGAGCTTGAAAAATAATTTTGTTAGCAAGAGTTAATATAATTAGAAATTAATAATGTTTAAATTAGTACCTATTTTCCTTTCTGTTAATAACAAATCAACTGCATCCACTGTTTCTATCGAAGCATTTATTCACTCAATTGCCAACAGAGTTCTCAGTTTCTGAAGTTCACACAAACTGTGAATGTATTCACACACAAACAGTTTAATGTCCTTATCAAGGAGGAAGGAATGTATGGAGACAACCCAAGGGACCTTCACCACTCACTGCAGTGAAACCGGGTAAAGAGAAGTGTAGTGGCGAGGTCGCCATATTGGTTGGCCGTAGAAACACGGTGAATAGGTACAAAAACCTCTAGGGAATCATACGACAACCGTGGCACCGCAATTTGATGATTGATTATTATGTAACTCGACGAGACAGATCAAAAATGAAGAATAAATTTTTTTGACATCGTGCTTAGTTCTCGAGATATACTGTTTCAAGAGAGAGGAGTTTCGGGTTGAAATTCAGAAGAAACATTTCCCTAAGGTCAAATTTGATGATAGATTATTCTAAAACAAGACAAGATAACTCGAAAGTGAAGAATATATATATATTTCGATATCTCGCTTAGTTCTCGAGATATGCTATCTCTAAATTGGTGTGGTTAGGTTAGGTTAAGTCAATGTTTAGAACATTTAAAATAGAAAATTAACCCTTCAAAAGACCTCATAGCTTCTGAGGTTACTCAGGAGATATTGTACTGTTAGTGGCCTACGTAACTTTGGTAGCAACATCAGTTGATTTATCTTCTTACCATACATCAAAAGTCAGATGCTTAGATGGGACTTGGGAGTAGTTTACATCGCGATACACATTGTGTCACTAACATAGTGCTCACGAAATTAGTAACAACTAATAATAAATAAATTGTTAGTATCCTTCTGGTACACGCCGCATTTCAACCTACTCACATTTCCACTAATATTGGACAGATCTAAACACATGAAATGCATCGCGAACTACATTTCGGGTAACAACAACGTTTGCTTCATCAAGTTTAGTAGTTCACACAGCACAAATTATCACAATTAATTCCATCGTACACTTTCAGTGTAAACTGAAACTGGACTAAAGTATGCACATTCAGTGTATCGCGATGTAAACTTGACCCGCTTAAATTAGACTTTCAACACTTGTTCACAATAAGGCTAGCCTTTTAGGTGCAAAATAGTAACATATGCTGATTGTCTACACTACACCAACAAACATTTGAGAACGATATCATCCTATTGAGAGTAAATTTATAGCGATAGGTTCTAATCTTGCAGTTATCTATCAAACACTTCAAGAACAATAATTAAAATGTAATTTAGTTACGAAACGTGTGTTTCCTATCTTGTCTGTTTGTGCAACCATATGCAACACAACTTGGCATTATAGAAAACTTTGAAATATTAGAAAATAAAATGTTCACAGCAGCATACACAGTGCAAACAGCCCAATGTTTTTGGGGTGATTCCTATGGCCGCCAGTGGCCGCCGCGCATACACAGCAGGAGACGAGTTTTTATATGAGATTTCACCGATTTGGCGTTACTTCGTCTCCATATATTCCTTCCTCCATGGTTCTTATTACTCTTCAATGCAACAAACTCTCTGACTTGATCGCCAGCGATGATCTCTGATACACGCTAACCAGATATAACGCCACTCCCCTACAGAAAGAATTTTATCCTACACAAATATTTAGTTAAAAGTCATTCAAATAATTACCTCACAAATTGTATGGCCGTGAAGTATATGTTGATATGATAACTTAGTATTTAATATGTTAATCATGAAATACGCTAGTACTACAATAAATGCAATTAAGGCTTTATCGTAAAAAAAATGAAGGTTGTTTTATATTTTTCCACTATAGTCAAGCGATTTCAGGTAGTGAAATAATAAAAACAAGATTTTCAATTGGTATTTTGGCTCGTCAACTTCTGGATTATTTGATACCAGAGAGGGGTGAGTACTAGAAACGGAAAGGAATTCGGCCATGGTTTTTTGAAGGAATACCCTACCTTAGGTCACCGTTCCTACTACTGCCACGCGCATGGGTGGTTTGAAAATAGCTGTGTGTTATTGACGAATGGCCCGATTCATCACGAACAGATTTTAGCTGCCACTCGTTTAAGTTCGAATAAGAAACATAGTCATGTAGCAACCCAAATGAAAGGAGCTATTGTACTGATTACTGATTTGCACTGTTTGGAAATATTCACTTTAATCCGTAGGACTATGCCAACCCATCAACATTAATACTTCATATTGCGTTAACACTGAAATTCACTTTACTTCGCGAAATTACTTGTTAATATTAATAAATTACAATACTACCGATACCGCCATAATACATAGACCTTCCTTCGCGCTTATACGTATTTTTGGACATACGGCGCATGACTCTTTTACAATCGCCATCGACAACCAAAGATCTTAATACTAGTTACAACTACCAAGCTACCAACTTAGGCTATCCTCAAAGACTACACACACTACTGACTGTGGAATCCTACTATGCAATAAATCAAATTACATACATCAGTGCATTCTTTTATAAATACACAGACGGAAAAAAAAATCCCAACACCAAGAAAAAATTATTGTAGAGTAATGAAATTTGGACAATGCATTTGTCAAGTTAACATGTTTAATTGATTAAATTTTCAAGATCACAGGTTAATTTAAGCTCAAGAAAATGCATTTCAAATGTGAAATACTGTTAAATTAATAGCCGGTGTAACCTCCAGAATTTTGAATGCAAGCCTGCAAACGTGAATGCATTGTGTCATACAGGTTTCGAATGTCACTTTGTGGTATGGAGTTCCATGCTTGTTGTACTTGTGCTGTCAATACTGGGACGGTCAGTGCTGGCTGTGGATGATGCTGGAGTTGTCGTCCAATGATATCCCATACGTGTTCAATTGGAGACAGATCTGGTGATCTCGCAGGCCAAGGTAACATGTCGACACTCTGTAGAGCACGTTGCGAGACAACAGCGGTATGAGGGCGAGCGTTATCCTGTTGAAAAACTCCCCCTTGAATGCTGTTCATGAATGGCAGCACTACAGGTTGAATTACCAGACTGACGTACAAATTTGCAGTCAGTGTGTTTGGTATAACCACAAGAGTGCTCCTGCTGTCATAGGAAATTGCTCCCCAGACCATGACTCCAGGTGTAGGTCCAGTGTGTCTAGGCCGCAGACAGTTTGGTTGCAGGCGTTCCCCTGGCCTCCTTCTGACCAACACTCGGCCATCACTGGCACCAAGGCAGAACCTGCTTTCATCAGAAAACACAACAGATCTCCACTCCGTCCTCCAATGAGCTCTGGCTTGACACCACTGGAGTCGCAAACGGCGATGGCTTGTAGTCAGTGGAATGCACGCTACAGGGCTGGAGTCATGGTCTGGGGAGCAATTTCCTATGACAGCAGGAGCACTCTTGTGGTTATACCAAACACACTGACTGCAAATTTGTACGTCAGTCTGGTAATTCAACCTGTAGTGCTGCCATTCATGAACAGCATTCAAGGGGGAGTTTTTCAACAGGATAACGCTCGCCCTCATACCGCTGTTGTCTCGCAACGTGCTCTACAGAGTGTCGACATGTTACCTTGGCCTGCGAGATCACCAGATCTGTCTCCAATTGAACACGTATGGGATATCATTGGACGACAACTCCAGCATCATCCACAGCCAGCACTGACCGTCCCAGTATTGACAGCACAAGTACAACAAGCATGGAACTCCATACCACAAAGTGACATTCGAAACCTGTATGACACAATGCATTCACGTTTGCAGGCTTGCATTCAAAATTCTGGAGGTTACACCGGCTATTAATTTAACAGTATTTCACATTTGAAATGCATTTTCTTGAGCTTAAATTAACCTGTGATCTTGAAAATTTAATCAATTAAACTTGTTAACTTGACAAATGCATTGTCCAAATTTCATTACTCTACAATAATTTTTTCTTGGTGTTGGGATTTTTTTTTCCGTCTGTGTATATTCAATTAATTAAAGAAAATAATATGATTGATGGAGTGTGATAATGTCGCCAGGAACATCCCAGCATTTGTTTCCAGTAATTTCGGGGAACCATAAAAAACCCAAACCACAGTAGCCGGATTGGGGCTCGAAACCGCGCCCTCCAGAATGCCAGTTTGAACATACACACCTTATGAGGTACACAACCTCACATTTTGTGATTTTGACATTATTAAAGCTATTTTTTTTTATTTAATAATTGTAATTGTATATAAATTACTAACTCTGAATTTTAAGTTCCAAGGTCAAAGCATGTCAAGATGGATATAATGAGATCTCTGGAAAATAAATAACAGTCGAGAGAGTTGAAGAAAAGATTTGGAAGGAAGAGGGCGTGTTGGTTGTGGAAAGAATATGGTTTAAGAGAAAAGATAAAACAGAATGGCTAGATGGAAGCCACGAAGAATCCTGGCGGGATTAATAACAAGAAAATAATAGCCCGAGGGCAAGGAAATTAGGGTTTAATAAAGATAATGTAATATGACTTTGGAAAAGATAATTGTCTGTTAAATGGAAAATATAAAAGTTGTGAGATAAGTAGAAAGTGTTTTATTTGAGATTGAAATATAGATATAAACAAAGGAGTTGATTTTAAGTTTGTATGATAAGAATTTGATTAATAATAATTTGATTTACAGAGTGGTATCGGAATAAAACCAGCAACGGACAAAGAGGGATGAAGGAAATCCTTATGTACTGGTCTGGTGCAGGAAATATAAGTATTAATTTAAAAGTATGGTAAAGTAACACATGTGTTCTCTACAAAAATAAAAGGTAACGAAAAGGGAACGTTACAACCTCCATCACTAGATGCGATGCGAAACTTAGATTTTTGGAGAGGAATAGCCGTAGGTGCCTTTGTCAACATGTTGTTTATCGAATAAAAGCCCAGTCTCCAAGCAACCTATAAAACGACGTTTTAGTGTAGAAGAGGCTGCAGTAAAATGTTTATAATCTCCAGGGTGCAATTCTGTCATCTCCGCGGCTGACGTAATCTTCTTGAAGGCTGTCCCTGATCGTGTATTGTTATTGAGCGTTTGATGTGTCTCTGGAGGCCGTAAACTGTCGCTGGTGAGCTGCGCTGTCGAAATTCGGCCGTTCATTAATGTCGCAACGAGACTCCGCCATCTGCTGCTAATTAACCACTCGCTGCTAATTGCAAGCCTGCCCCGCGAGTCCTGCTGGAATGTTTAAATTTCATCTTGTCTATATACCATCTCTGTTAAAAACTGTTATATTTTTCTTTTCTCTGAAATAATTTGAAGGTACTTAGAGCAGCAAGGCAGTTTCTTCGATACACATTATTTTTCTCGCATCCAAAAAATCATATAGCGTTGGAGACAAAATTTAAATGAATGAGTATATTGAATACTCAAGGGATTTTTTTTTGCACAAATTATGACATTCTTGCCATATGCTTCAGTCGTTCTTGGCCAAACAAAACGTTCATGGTGTCCGAGCAATATGGTAACTAAATGGTTAAGAAGCTTGCTTTCAAATTTCGGGGTTACGGGGTTAGATCCCAGACGGATCCAGGAATTGACCATATGAACTGCGCGAGGTCGTTCCATGGTTCGAATTCCACATTAAACTATAGATCCAGCAAAGACAGAAGAGGAATCCGCGGCAAATCTAAACTTTGTCATCAGGTTGCAAGATGACAGAAATATGGTAGCTGTCTCCTTACACGGCTTTTTGTGGCTTTTGACTCGTTCCCTTATATGTTGACGACTGTACCTCCGTCTTTTATTTTGAACGGTAACTTTTTTATCTTTGTTTATTTGTATCTAATGTACAGTATTATCGATCACATTAAGCAAAGATGTTTCAAAGGGTGATTTAGGTTTAGGTTGCCAAAATAAAAATCAATAAATCGTCTCACCACTTTTTAAACTCGTGCGCTGATTTGGAGGGAGCAGGAAGTTAAGTAGTATTTTTTTTTAACTGCTTAACGTCTCTTAACAGCGAGGTCTTTAGAGACGGGAAAGGATGGGGAGCAAAGAATGGGAAGGAATTCGGCCATGGCCTTTTGAAGGAAGCATCCCGGCATTTGCCTGGAGTGATTTGGGAAACCATGGAAAACCCAAATCTGGATGCCCGGACGGGGAATCGAACCGGCGTCCTCCCGAATGCGAGGTGAGAACGCTAACCGTTACACCACCACGCTGGGTAAGTTAAGTAAAAATGATACGAGTGAGAAAGTATGTTATGCTCCAGAGGTAGCTGATTATGATGGGCATAAAATGATTAAGTGTCATTAATAGTAACAAGTGAGTGTAGAATCGAATATAACGACGACATAAGGTAAACTACGCTATAACTGAGAAGTTTTTTCTGAAAGGAAAACCCAAAAAATGTAACGTACGCATCGTTTATTTTGTTGACAGATAATGTGGTGAATCAGTACACGAGAGAAGTTTTCTTCTTAGGTGGTTACCGAGAGTGGTGGATGTGCGGTTAATGCTCTGGCCTCGAATTCGGGAGTACGCCGGTTCCAATCCCCGTCCGGGCATCAAGATTTTGGTTTTCCATGGTTTACCTAAATCACTCCTGGCGAATGCGGGGATGCTTCCTTCAAAAGGCCATAGTAAAATTCCTTCCCGTTTCTTGTACCCCGTCCCATCACGCGTCCTTCCCGTTTCTTGTACCCAGTCCCATCACCCGTCCTTCCCGTTTCTTGTACCCAGTCCCATCACGCGTCTTTCCCGTTTCTTGTACCCAGTCCCATCACGCGTCCTTCCCGTTTCTTGTACCCAGTCCCATCACGCGTCCTTCCCGTTTCTTGTACCCCGTCCCATCACGCGTCCTTCCCGTTTCTTGTACCCAGTCCCATCACGCGTCCTTCCCGTTTCTTGTACCCCGTCCCATCACGCGTCCTTCCCGTTTCTTGTACCCAGTCCCACCACGCGTCCTTCCCGTTTCTTGTATCCAGCCCCATCACGCGTCTAATGACCTCAAGGTCGACGAGGCGTTAAACTGTTTTCTGCTACGAAAGTCAAAAGCAAATTTTGGTAGTTTTTCTTAAAAAAGAAATAAAGTAGTGATGTAATAGCACATGAAGCCACTAAAACCGACAACGAATCGTTTCGTCACACTACGACTAGGATGTACTTAGGGGCGTCCATTAATTACGTGAGGTGAAATGGGGGGGGATGGGGTCCGGGGAAATCTCACCAAGCGGGGGGGGGGGGGGTCAACGGAAATCTCACGTGAGGTTTTGAAATTCTTTATGGGCAGTCGAGCTGAAGAAAAAAGGTCCACAAACGACGCAGATGTCGACTTTGGGGGGGGGGGGGGGTATGAGGTCTAGAAACGTCGCGACGGGGAAACCGATATTAGGGCGGGTATAACCACCCTCGGTACGAGGAGAGCTAAAAAGACACTCAAGAAACTTCGCTGTCGGTTAACATTGGGGGGGGGGGGAGGAGGATGTGCCTGTCAAAATCTCACCAGAGGAGGGGGTCCGGAATTCCGGAGAAACTCCTTACGTAATTAATGGACGCCCCCTTATTTTCCAAAGAGATCTGGCTGAAATCCTACTACTGAAGTATGTAAACTGGCAAGGAAACTAGTTTTCAGGGATCACAATTTCAGACCTTTATGCAAAAGTTCGATGTTTTTGGTAAAAAAATAAAATAAAAGAAACTTCTAGATTAGAATTTCCGACGGAAAAAAAAACAAGAGAAGATTTAAGCGAAGTAAAGTGTGCTAGTTATGAATTAAAGCATACATTGTGGTCTACGAAACAGCCGACTGTAGGTACAGTGTTGTTGCTAGCAAGGCATCGCTGTGTAGCTGCGTGTGAGTTAACCGTGGAATGTAATCCCTAGTGACAACACGTCTTTTCTGTGGATGGTTATGTAAAGAGCAATTCACGGAGGAGGTTTTAGAAGGTACTCCTGACGTGCCTTCACGTAACGCAAACTTTGTTCGGGTCAATAAAAAAGGAGCGAAACTTGAAGAGGCGGATCGTGGGAGCAAATCAGTGAGAACAGCGAGCAATGTGGAAGCTAGGAAAACTTGCCTCTGCAGAATAGAGCTTTTTGTTATTTCATGATATTAGGTATGTCAGGAAGAATGTTGTGAATAATTTTTGCTTATGGCTATGCGCCTCGTTGATGTCGAGATCATCAGAGGCGGGAAAGGATCGGGGATCAAAGAACGGGACGCAATTCGTCTATGGCTTTTTGAAGGAAGCATCCCGGCATTCGCCTGGAGTGATTTGGGGAAACCATAGAATCTGGATGCCCGGATGGGGATTCGAACGCGCGTCCTCCCGAATGCGAGGCCAGAGCGTTACCGCTCATCCAACACGCTCGGTGTGTGAATAAATATTGATGATGAAACAATATTGTAGCATTGTTCATCAGTTTGGAATACCACAAGGCCAACGGGTTTTACACGCCAGAAGCAAAAATTTTTTTTAATTTATTTATTTTGATCTCACGAAAAACATTTGCACTAACGCAGAATATGAAATGCAAGTGTTTGCTCATATCGGACGTCACGCGCAGTTATAGTTCTGCACTCAGTTATAGAATAAAAAGGTGATGGAACGTTTGAGACATTTAATTTTAATACAATAGTATCAGTGAAATTTTAATTCTGTGGTTTCTGATCAACGTTCTAATGCCTTTAGTTGAAAAAAAGGTAGGACTTAAGTCACAAGAAAATCGCTATTCTATTTTTAAAGGTGTTTAATACCGTAATAAAGCATCAGAAGATTATTTGCATACCATGGCAATAAAACATATTTCTTATTAATGCGAAACATCTTTTGACTGCGGCTGACTCCTTTAAACTCAGAAACAAACTCACTCGCAAAACAACATTTGAAACGCGATATGGAGTGTTATTGATTAAAGTATTGAATGTTATTGCAGTAATTATTTTTTTTATTTTAATTAATTCGAATTTCCGCCTAACGTATTAATTGCGTTCAAAATTACCACGTAAATAACTTTAACGAGATAAGTTCCAAAATAAAATTCATATCTGAAACATGATATGAAACTTGTAAACGTGAAATTTTTGTCATTTGCGTCATTGGTATCAATCCAGTCGAGAGTATAGCTGTCAAGCAATAAGGAAAAATGGCATCGCCTTTATGAAGGAACTATTCTGGCGTTCGCCAGAAGAGATTTCGGGATATGAAGGGAAACTGAAACTTGGATGAGTTGATCAGGTACAAAGCTTCGCGAAGATTGAACATTATTGCTACCCACCAACCTCGTAATGAAACATTTATTTTCGACCAAGTTATTGTTTAAGTTTAGAGTTGTCATTGTGGATGCAAGCGGAAAAAATGTATTTTGTAAAATTGGGAAGTATTCCTGACGTGAACTATGGTATCAGCCAGTGTGGCTCAGTGCGCTAAGGCGTCGCACACTGTATCTGGGAGGTAAAACGGGACCGGGCAAGAGCCCCACATACCTGCCGCCCTGATTGTAGTTTTCATGCGTTTTCCCGCAATCATCAAGGCGAATGATAAGACGGCCCCTAATTTCCAGTTCATAAGCCACAGATTTCACAAACAAAAATATAATTCGTACACAGAGAACATAATTACACCCTTTGCAGACAGACGGCAGCATTTCACTTCCTCCACTAGTGTAGCACTCAAAACAGACACTGGCACTTAAAACTAGGCGGCTGAACAATCCCCTCGGAGATCTCCCTGCCCAAAAAAAAAAAAAAAAAAAGCCATATGATAAAAAAAATTAACTGTGGAACAATGTTAAATTACAATTTTCTGTGTGTGTTTGTCGGACGTCTCTGGTTTTTTAACGGAAAGTTTCTTGACGAAAGTAGCAACAAAGAATCATATCGACTCTGAACAGTTATAAAGGTTGTAAATCTGAAGATTCTGTACATTCACGCCGCTACCATTTTGCCCAAGGAATATACTGGAAAACATACTGACAAGCCGAAAATAATTAAAACAATTTCAGCAGTTGGTAGCGTAGTCCTCTGATGAAAGCCACAGAATAATGGCTGAAACGTCATGTTATAAAAAATTGACGCGGTTCCACCCGGACAGCAAAGATAACAACTTCAGCAATGCCAAAGTGTCAGAATCTATTGAAGTGTTGAGGTATAATGTATCTAAACATAACATTTGCCTACTGAAAACTAAGGTCTTATAGCCAGACCACAGAGTCAACTTTTATTTTACAAAGAAGCTGGTAATGCCGTCTAAACATCATCTGAAGATACAGAAAAACAAGCAGCCAAGCCTACATAAATTAGAAGTACCGATAGTTCGCCTGAGTAGAGGTGGCTAGCTTATTCCAGTTCTAAATCACCCTCTCTACTAGTGGTCTGATAACTTAATGTTAAGGGATCTCACTGTTTACCGTAACAAAGCTCGCTTATTTGCTTATAATCGCTGCTCTTGTTTATAAACGCTGCTTTATTTGGGATCGCAGAGATTGGTGGATGAGCAGTCATTTTCGGGCATTCGAGAAGACGCGGCTTTGATCACCTATGTGGCCATCCAGATTTCAGCTTCCCATGATTACTCGAAATTATTTTGGCAGAATGCATGGATTGGACATTTATAATGACCATAGTCAATTCCCTTCTTGTTCCCTTGTCAAACACATTCTCCTGACTCTAATGACCTTAAAGGCCCAGCTGCAAATCCCTTTCTCCGGAAGGATTATCGGGAACAGAGAGGAATAATGCAAGTACAGAGTTCACTGGACAGTAAGTGTACCTTACATTTGTCGGCGCTAGTATCACCTAGTGGTTTCGATGAAAGAAACAATTTACATCACTGCTTCTTTTTGCAGTGGTCATCGTAATGGAAGTCCCAAGTGGCCTACGCAGTGAGTGGTTCCAGAAGTGACGTCGACAGTTTTGAGATAACTGCTTCTTGAGGCGGCGGTATTCCCACGTGACTCTGACCAAAAGCCTACATTCACTTCCCTCTCAGATTAGTAGAAAGAGAAGTACAGACCCAAGTTGAGTTAGAGATAAGCTGAACAGATGCGTGTCTCAATGTAACTCGCGTTTCGACAACGGACACGGATAAGTGGTTTATATAATTCTTTATTTCCCGGAGAATCATACATAGGCCTATATCAGAATGCTTAAATACGAATGTTGTCGGAACAGTCAAGCGGTATGACTGCCATTAAGAAATACAATTCTACTGTTGTTTACAATTTTTCATTGTTAATTGGCAAATATCTTCACCAGAGCGATGTTCACTATTCAGTATCGCAATCGTTAGTACGAGCAATAAACAAACTACTGCTTTATAATTAGAGCTTTATGCCTCGTCTGTGGCGATGCCATTAAAGCCCAGGTAGGCATCGATATGTTGACAAGGATGTGGAACAAAATTGGCATGGTTTGCGAACTATTCACGAATTATCCTGGAATAATTTCAGGAAACAATGGAACACCCGTCTGACTTGAGCCTATGTTGTTTACCCTCGCAATCGCTTCCAATTGAGGGTGTGCAGTAATCAATAGAACAAAGCGTGCCATCCCTCTTTTCCTCAGGTTTCATCAGACATGAAAGTACATGGAATCATGTTTTTTCCACTAGTATTCGATTCTTCGATGGTTGAACACCATTCATTTACCTACAGAACATGTTCTCTCATGTTGTTACATAATTACAATGTTTTATTTTTTACTTATGGCTTTACGCCTCACCGATGTCGAGGTCATTAGAGGCGGGATGGGACTGGGGACAAGAAACGGGAAGGAATGCGGCCATGGCTTTTTGAAGGATTCGCCTGGAGTGATTTGGGGTAACCATCGAAACCCCAAATCTGGATGCCAGGACGGGGATTCGAACCGGCGTCCTCCCGGATGCGAGCGCAGAACGTTAACCGCTCACTCACCACGCTCGGTTAATTACAATGGTGTGACACCAGGCACTCGTATGTTTTATTCATTTACAACCGATTACAGAATGGACCAAGAGATGGTGCCTACTTTGGACTCAACGTACGGCAAGATTTACAAGTAGTTAAAACCAGTTTGATAAAAGTTTAACAGAATTTTTACCGCATTTTCTGTACCATGATACATGCGAGATTGATATTAGAAACTAGTCACTATTAAATAATCGCTTTTTGGAAGCCCGTAATTCCAGATAGATTCAACCTTCACCAGGTGCTACTACCTAATTAACTAATTTTCGTTCAGCCATTTATTGTTATTAACACATCTACACATCATCATAGTCAGGATATGCGAAGTAAGCATATCATCGACAACTTAAGCTTAACGGTATCCAGTCACCCCTTTACGAATCTTGTAAGTTTTATTTATACTAATGTGTGTTATGTTATTATGCTTGTGTATCAACCTGAAATATAGGGCCATTGGGGTAGAAAATTACGGAAGGCCGCCAAGGATCCTTAATATGTATGACTGGTACGTAGCCAGCAACATTATTGAAACTTCAGAATCTAGTGAGTAGGTAACCAGGCTAAGTATACCTCCTTCTGGAGGGTCCAACCTACTTTTGGATTAAATACCGAACTAAGCTTTTAGCCTCCGTTGACTTAATCAATTGGGGATGCTTTCTGTTCGTTCCATGATTCTCCATATAGCCTTGTTACTGTAAATTGTAACAAGCTGAGAATTCTCACTACAGATACTCCGTAACCAGCATATCCTCTCAAAGTCAGCAAAGTCCATGCGGTCAAACGGAAAACGCACTGATTTCCTGGTACGCGGGGAATGCCCGCGCTTCCTTTGTGTGTAACTGCTTTGACTTGTCTGTTGTGTAATTGTTGCTGACTTTTCCTATGTATACCAAGTCAGCGCTGTATTAATAAGCTATAGCTATAGCTTTGTGATTTAAACGTGTCATACAAAAATATTTGGATCTACGTAGTACAGTTTTCCACTAGTGGTAGTTTGGCCGGCTTTAGGGGTAAGGAGGGGGGGGGGAGGAAGTAAGCAAGTCAAATGTACCCCGGGCTCGGATCTGGGAGTAATTTTGTAAAGGAAACGTCCTTACCCGAAGGACGAATCACTATTAACAGTGTCGTATCCCTGCACTTCATGCGCCTAAATCAAAGATGGAAACGATTAAGCTCTTCAAAAACAAAAAACGTTTTTTATTTTTGCTGTCATCAGTCTCTTGACTGGTTTGATTTAATCCTCGATCACTTCCTACCTTGCGCTAACTTCTATATTCCAGCATACCCCTTACAACCCACGTGCTCAATTATATGCTCATCATATATTCCAATCTTTGTCTTCCGCTACAGTTCTTATCCCCGACTGTTCCATCCACTAACAAATAACCAATTCTGCATGTCTCAAAATGTGAACAAACTTCTTTCCTCCCCCATCATTTCAAAAACACGTTCATTATGTATGATATTTTTGTATGTTACAATAAAAATAGTCTATTTTTGGATGCATGTTACAATTATTACGCAGTTATTTAATATTTTTTACGTTTTTTAATTGGCATTCAGCTACATGGCCGTACAGCCAGCTCAATGTGATTATGATGACTTCAGTGTTTCAAATTCTCCAGTACAGTGCTGAGACTAAGTATGGACACACGAACGCTACAGGACTGACCAAGCATTAATACACACTCACACACAACACTGAACACCCATGCCCTCGGCCGGACTCGAACCGACGACCTTCGGCACGAGGAGCTAGTACTCTAGCCCCTACGCTACCGAAGTCTGCCAGTTATTTAATTAACATACACCTATGGGTCAAGTATTGGAAATACTGTTTGTGTACTTATGTGTGAAAAGATGAATTATGACCAGAGAAACAACATACTGTAAAGAATTAAGGCGCCAAACAAGGGCAGATCGGTGTTGTACAAGCGTTTTGCGGTGCACCTTGCTTTGAATTGCAGAGTGCTGCTGTGGCTGTAGAATGTTGCGTGGAGCTGCATTGACATCCAAGCAAGGACGGATGTGACGTATTACTGTACCTGACGAGCCTACAACCCGAAGTCAGGAACTAATAGTCTGTCTGGCGGTACTAAGCGCTTTATGTTTCCTGCTGCATACGACAGTCAGGACAACTCAGTGACTGACAATTCATTGTCATATTTGTACCCATTCATTTCACTTTGAACTGAACAATGGATCTATTTTTACCAAAATTGCTGTTAAATTTCATAGCCAGAACGAAATTCCAAGAATATTCAGTTACTCCCTGATCCAAAAAAATTGTACAATCATTTCACAGTCGTATGTGTAAAACGGGGTATTTTTGCAGAAACATTCAAATTCTGTTCAATAATGCAAGTTCAGTGTGCATACAATTTCTCTGACACAGTCATTCATTTCATAAACTCCTAATTCTTACAGAATTCGAATGCAGCGTCATTTCTACAATATTGAACACTTTTCGTGCGAACAGGGATAGAAATTGTATTGTTTTTAGTCTAACATTCATCACATTTCAAAGAACGTAGCAGCCTAACCGAATGTGATTGAATGACTGGAATACTGTACGCGGAGTCCTGAGCGGAAATAGGTGTCAAAGAAATTAACTCTCCATGCAAACTATTTGAAATTTTATTGTGCTGTTTTTCTGTTGAGTTCAGCAGTGTCGATGGTGTAGATATTTGTTAACCGTATGTGTGAGTGACAGCGGCGGTATATGTGTTCACTATAGTGTATTATTTGTGTTTCATAAGAGAGATGAAAGAAGAAAAAGTGTGTATCTTCAGGCCTACTCCTCCGAAATACATCAAAGTACTTCCAAGTTTAATGTTCCGATTCGTCGGACGAACGAATCAGTGTTTACAGCGTCGTTTACCCCCCCTCCACAAGCACTGAGGAGAGATTTGCCTTGGCCACACATTCTGTCAGTTAGGATTTATGCACCACCATATCTCCCATGCTATTCAATACCGGTATAATCAAACTTTGTTCACCACCGGTGTTCCAACATGTCAACCTGTAAACACTGCTACACACGTTGTAAGAGTGAGTGATCTGATGGCTTAGTGGTTAAGGCGTCTGACTGGAAATCGAAAGGTCCCCGTATTTTCAACGCCCGCAACCCAACCTTCTCCCCTAGCACAGATTGCTGTGTAATATGAACTACGCCAGAACGCCTCGCCTCCGTTGGTTCGGATTCCATCTTAAACTGTAGGTCCCCTGTACCCGTTAGGAGTACCGGAATAGGTTACGGTGGCTGCGATAGAAGAAGAAAGTGCAACAAATAAAAAACCTGTCACAAGGTCATTTCGATCGCATGCGCCTATGTTGTAAGAGTGACTTGCGGTTGCTTTTCCTTCAGCATATGGGTTGGGAAATATTGGAAGGTTTCCTGTTAATACAGTACACAGAAGTGTAAACCGTGTTTCCTCTTAACTGTCCTGACGAATTCGTCTGGAAGTGCTGCAGATGTTAATATCAAAGATTCTAGCCACAACGGTGGTAGAAGTCTACTCCTCCACTACTCTTCAACTTCACAATTAGGAACGTTATCCACGACTACAACATTACAATGTGTGAAAAACTCCGCCTGAAAACAGTTTCTTAATAATATTATTTTATTACGATCAGTCACTCAACCAAATTGAAAGTAATGTTTGTGTATTGAGTTTGGTGGGTTGGTGGTAGCAGCCGTGCTTGGCTTCAGATCTCCTCCCGGCCATCCATATTTCGGTCTTCCATGGCTTTCCAGGTGAATGTCGAGATGGTTCCTTCATAAGGTCAAGGCCTAATACCTTACTGTTCCTACTCCTCCATTCTCTACCTAAGGGAAAAAAAGGAACCAAACATCAGCGTATCAAGAAATCACAAGCTGTTACGCTTGTTGAAGACTATCCATGAAATTCGCCTCACAGGAGAACCACGCTACTTGTCATACACGTTAAGACGTTATAAAAATTGTTTGCAGTCAACTATTATGTTTGAGAAAAAAATTAGCATCCGTATCTTTAGTTAGCATAGTAAGATGTAAGAAGTTGTTCGGACAAAGATTAATTACTATTTGTCTATCAATTACACGACCTGTAACCACCGATATCTCGACAAGATCTTGTTGCGACTTTCTTCTTCTCTTGGTAGGTGAGTGGAAACGTTGGGGACTGTCATTCGGGAGACATGACTTCAAATCTCCGTACGGCCATCTAGATCCAGGCGAATGCCCGGATGGTTCCTTCAAAAGACCATGTCCGAACTCTTTCCGCTTCTTATCCCCAGTCCTTTCCCACCTCTAATAACCTCGACATCGACGAGACATAAGGCCATAGGCAATAAAATAATTCCAGTATATGCAGCGTGGGTGTTAAATCATACCAAGAAGCAAAGCAATTTCATATTGCATGTTTCACGGGTTAACATAAAAATCACGTGGTTCCATCAGATACAGAAAAAAATAGAAATTATAACCGTGCCCTTTGAGAAAATGGCTAACGCTCAGGCGTGGAATTCGGAAGGACGCGGTTTCGATCCCTGGTTCAGCTATCCAAATTTCGGTTTCCCATCATTACAGATGAATGCTGGAATTGTTCCTTGAAAATGCCATGGTCGAATCACTTCCCATTCCTTCCCTACTCTCCCGTTTGTCATGACTCCAACATCAACGAGCCCATTATCCTCAAGCAGATCATGTTCGAACTTCAACGCTCAACCAGGCAGCTTACCAGTGTCAACAAGCGACCAGTGTTAGCCTAAGCGACTAAGAAATTACGCTAACATAAAGTCTAGTGGCATATAGGACAGTATGATACTAGAAAAGGCAGCACCGTTTTCAAAATATAGAAATATTTTGATAAATATTTGCGATATCTATTTACAACAGATGGCTTACTAGTGAGATATGATGGATAGTAATACAGTCAACATTACAATCAAGAAACTGGTCTCGATATCTATTTAGAGGTTGCTGTATGTAGTCATAACACAAAAGTCGCTTCTAAAGCATAAGGAGGAGTACATAAATTCTCAGAAATTTTGAAAACAAAATTTATGTTTTTACGTGTGTAGTGCCTGCTATGTGCCATCGGCTAAACTATTTAGTTAGTAATGTTTTACATCCCTACACTTCCTAGGATTTTCACATTTTCCATAACCGCTACCACAAATAAAAATTACAAAATCCTGTAGTTTCTGTGCAGTTAAAACAATACCTTTTTAAAGCGCCTTAACTAATATTTTCAACATTTTTTTCTCTGTATTAGAAAGATTTTTCTAGAAACAGTAACATGTTCCTCAGGGCCGAATTTGCAATAAACTGCATAGATTTAAATCTAGCTACACTTTCATTAACCTATGTGAATTTTATTTCATTTGATGTAAAAATCTGATATAATTGCATCCATCGGAATCCTCATTTGAATGTTATATTTTAATGATGAAGGCAGGAGGTACGTTCAGAATGTTTGTCTCATTATGTATGATACAGCTATAAAGGGACGTTGTAAAGGATGCGCAAAAAAAATTGAAAAAAAACTGTGTCGTTACATCCTCTCTGGCGCAGTTTGTGCTGGCGGTTTCCCTTTGTCAGGCAAAATGTTCGACCACATGGACCATGAACTCTTTCCCACTGCTGTTAGACGAGGAAAAGAGCTCTAAATTCGGCAAGAGCGCACTTATAGCACTCATAGGATTCACTGCAGCAGTCCAAGCTGATATAATGGTATACTATTTGTTCCTGACATCTATTTGGCCATATTGTCATCTGATAATTCAAAAACCGAGAGTGGTGGGTGAACGGTTAACGTTCTGGCCTCGCATTCGGGAGGACGCGGGTTCGAATCCCCGTCCGTGCATCCAGATTTGGGTTTTTCAATTGTTTCCCCAAATCACTTCAGGCGAATTTCGGGATTCTTCCTTGAAAAAGGCCATGGTCGAATTCCTTCCCGTTCCTTGTTCCCAGTCCCATCCCACCTCTAATGACCTTAGCCGTCGACGAGGCGTAAAAAAAAAAAAAAGATGATTCAAACCAGGATTTTTAGGTCTACTAAAAGACCCGATTTCCTTATCGATTTGTACAAAATCTCATTCTTGGTATATTGGAAGTAGTCTGGCATAAGGGTTGTGTTGCCATCCCATAGGAAGCACACTAGGCCAGAGATATCGTCAAGCCTAGCGTCCCCACCAGACGTAAAGTCGCTGTTATGCTCTCACTCCATACCACTGAATACATTTGAGATACAATTGCGTCACCATGTCTCCTATCCTGCTGACTACGTAACCCATAACGAAAACATCTCCGAGCCAGAAAGTCATTCCAACTATCCTCGTGTGGAGCTAAAATCACAGGTGACTCACAGCTGGAACGACCGCTGCAGCGATGTGGGCTTATCGCTATGAGAAAAATGGTAACGAATACCTCCACACCTTTAAACCTCCTTCACCAAAATTACATCATCCACAGCGTAAATACACTCACTGCGCATGGAATTTTATATTGTGAGAGTGAAACAAGTGTATTTGTGGGCTACAGATAACGCTAATCTGAAGATTTCTTAACGGCGTTTCAAGTAAGTTTAGTGAGGAATCTTCAATTTCTGTAGTTGGTCACAACTGCAAGAACTTCCTCCGTCATCAAAATAGTAGAAGTGAATTATGCGGTCTGCAGAGAGAGGGCCCGGGTCTTCACGCCTGTTGAAAATTTATTTCATTGAGCTTTTCGCTCCTCAGGTGTGAAGGTGTAAGTCTGAGTGGGTAAGTATACTGAACGCACGTCACGTTTTCAATTGCCGCGAAGTAATAATAATAATTCCGTGTGGTCGTAATGACCGGCTGACAGGGTTTTTATTGGCTGCACATTCCGCCCCTGTCGTAGCCGCCTTAAACCTAATCCGGCAATCTTACCTGATACAGGGAGCTACAGTTCAACGTGGACTCCGAACCATGGAAGCGTTCTAGCGTACTTTACATTATACAGCTGTGCTAGAGATGAAGGTAGGATTAAGGGCTTATGAAAATCTCCGCCCAGAGAGAGATTCGGGGACCTTTCGATCTCCAGTCAGACGCCTTAACCACTGAGCCACCAGACCATTCTGCCGCGAAGTAATGGTACGAGATAAGCCATGTTATCGGAAATATTCTGTAAAAGTCTGGAGACATCGAATTAGTAACCAATCGGGAGAATGTGACTAGATACAGGGCCGCATATAAGCATAGGCTACCTAGGCTGTAACCTAGGGACCCGCACCACAAGTAGTAGAGTTGAAAAAAAAGGTCGCCTATAAATTTTTTGGGCCGAATTTCGAATTGAAGCATCGATAGCCGGAGGCAGCCCCCCTGTCGGAGGGGCCACTTGCCGACACGGGGGCCCGCACCACATGTATAGCCTAGGGGCCCACAAAGCCTAATTTTTTTTACTGCTTTATGCCTCGTAAATGACTAAGGTCATTAGAGGTGGGATGGGACTGGGGACAAGGAACGGGAAGGAATTCGGCTATGGCCTGTTTGAAGGAAGCATCCCGGCATTCGCCTGGAGTGATTTGGAGAAAACCTAAATCTGGATGCCCGGACGGGGATTCGAACCCGCGTCCTCCAGAATGCGAGGCCAGAACGTTAACAAAGCCTAAATGCGGCCCTGACGAGATATACATAATTTCTAAGAGAAAAGGGAAGACAGTGAGATACATCCAATTTGAGTAATAAGAAGACATTACGCGGAGCATTTCGTTACCAAACAGGGCTTCCTGAAATCATGGCTTCCTGAAATCATTTTGACAACAGCGTAAGCCCCAAAAAGAAATTAGTGTTACATTTGTTGCGGTATGCGACTTTCCCCCCCCCCCCCCTCAATCGAAAGATGTCGTACTACTTCTGAACATCTGTTGGAGGCAGTAATTCGTTTGGAATTGTTTGGTTATGAAGTCTACCTCGACGGGCGAGATAGGAATATTACGCTACGTTAAGGTAGTATCATTTTGTTGAAAAACATTAATGCTTTTCTTCAATTCTTTCCTTTCCTATTCTGTTGACAATTGATGATCCGCAATAAATTTTCGTAAAATCGATTGTTTAGCTGTGGTGCGCCCTTTATTTCAGGCTTTCTTGTTACTCCGTTAGTGGGGAGGCGATTTAAAAAGGAACTCTTGGTTCATAATACTTATTTATTACTAGTAAAGCCTAACGGTAACCTTACGGAATCTCAAAGTAACTAAAGAATTAAATGATAATTAAATAGTTTTGATAGCTACTATATGGTTCAGTAAACCAGTGGCTAAACTTGAAGGGGTGCAATTATAACAGGCTCATATTTCAGAACTGAGGAGATATTACAAGAAGCGGTTAGGCATATGGTAGGAGAGCACAAGTACAGAGGATCCGAAATGGGAACAGTTCAAGGGGAAGAAATGTTTATTCCAAAACAGAAAGTAAAGGAAACCTCGAAATCTGCAATTTTCCTTTTTCCTCTTTGATACAACAGAAATTCTTCAGATTTTTCAAATAGTATCCTTATGGTCAAATAGAAGTCAAGTCACGCGGACCCAAAGACAAAACCTGTATAAAGTAAGCATTTACGAGTACATACCTTAATCTTTCTGCTAACTGATAATTATTCTAGACCCGTGGCCATACTCCACGGTCACGGTTTAAAACTAGTTTCCAAAATATAATAATAATAGACCTAATAATTGATAAAATTGCGATGGAGCGTCCGCTCCGGTGACAATCTCCCTACACCCCTTCCTTTTCCCCTTCCAACCTACTTTTACCCTCTACTAATTTTTACTTTAAATTCTTTCAGTGTTTCTGGTAAGTTATTCATCACTTCTCTTGGCAATTTATTCCAGTCCCTCACTCCCTTTCCTATGAAAGAAAATTTTCCCACACCCTTATGCCTGAAATCAAGTGCCAGCTTGTGGTCATGGTCAACCTTACCCTTCCAAGCACCTCTCATAATTTTCCCACCAATATCTTTCCATGATTCATCACCCGTATAGGCTTTGTACACTCCCATAACTCTCTTCACCCTCCTTCTATCCTCCAATGAATCCCACTCCACCTCCTTTATCATATTAATTACCGATTGTGTTCTGCGGTAATTTCCAGATACAAACCTGGCAGCCCTCCTCTGCATCCCCTCCAACTCCTGTAGATGTATCCATAACGTGTCCGGTTTTTACACTGTGTGAATATACAGGTAACAGATAGTTGGGCTGTGCGTGCTGAAGCGCCAACAAAGTCGATACGGGTAAATACAACAGGGCCTGGTTCAGCCATCATGATCATAGTTATTATGCTACTATACACAAACATCGGAGCACATGATTTTACTATAAATAACCTGCACATTTCACTTAACACTCAGCGCTTAGGTTACATGGCTCGCCGATAGGTGGAAAAAAAATATTTCCCTTTCACCTTGAACTGTTTGGAGGAATACCTATTAAATGGATCAGATTACATACATAGTCCAGCAGTGAGTGGATTCCGCCGGACCTAAGACTGTGTTCTTGTCCTATCGCGTCGCAGTACCTTGGCTAGCTATGGAAACAGCTATTGCTTCATGACAGCTGGTGTTTGTATATCTCGCAGTAAACAGAGTTTCGAGTTATTTGCGTTAGTTTTGAAGGATCCTGACTTTACTCTGTTCAGACTTGTTCGGTAAAGTGATTGAGAAAAATATGTATCTTTATTAAATTCGAAAAGCCGCGAAAATATATGGTACGGTATAACACACAACACTGCACCGGACGGAGTGTGTACCATCCATGGAAAAATTATAAACCAGATTACCAGATAGCATTATAATCCACCTTAAGAGACTATTTTGTTTCTCTCCACGATAAATCAACTGTTTGAAATTCATAATGCGCATATCCAATCAATTACTATAGTTAAAAATACTGTCATAAATTAATAACTAATTTTTTGTTGTCATCATTCTCTCGACTGGTTTGATCGAATCCTCCATAACTTCCTATCTTGCGCTAATCTCTTTATCTCAATATACCCTTACAACCCACCTCCTCAATTATCTGCTTCATATATTCTAATCTCTTTTTTCCTCTACAGTTCTTACCTTCGACTGATTTCTCCAATAATAACAAATTAACTAGTCCTGCGTGTCTCAAAATATGACCTACAATTCTGTCTCTTCTTTCTGTAAGACGCTTCCCCAAACTTCTTCCCTCACCCATGATTTCGTACTTTAACTGTCCACTTAATTTTCAGCACCATATTTCAAATGTTTCAATTTTATTTTTTTCTGGCATTCCTAAAGTCCATGCTTCGTTACGATAAAGTGCTGTGGTCTGTGTGTGCCTTTTTAAGTCCTAGATCAATATTTGAAACTAAAAGATTTCGATTTTTCGTGAAGACTTTTTTGCTATCGTTATTCTGCTTTTAATATTATTACTGCTTCGGCTTTCAGTTGTAATTTTACTTTACAAGTAGCAGAATTCACTTACATCAATCATATCCGATCCTATGACATTTAAAGCATCAAAAAGACGGCAATATTTTCAGAAATGTAATAAATGATTAAAATGAAGCATTCTTCTTTGCTTTCGCTTGAAATGTTGTCATAAGTTCCCGCCCATCATGTGATGTAGGTTTCAGAGCAGCTATAGCCCGTTCAGTTAATAAAGATGGCTGAAGGTCACTCTGCTCTATTCCCACTCCGCTGCCCTTACCCCTACATGCGAAGGGGAAGTTTACAACTTTCCCACCTGGACACAGTGTGTTCAGCAAGGAGAGGTAGGAAGGGAGGGGGTGGTGAGGTGGAGAGCGACGCCAGGGAACATTGAGCCGCCAGTTCGGAGTGAACAGCATATATCGAGAGTGTATTTAATCTGAAAAAAAACATATGAAGAAATTTACAACCGCTCACGACAGCAGTTTGATTTGCACCCGTCTAGGCACCACTATAATTCAGCGCTAACATGATTAGGGGGCATCCATAAATTACGTGAGGTGTTTTTCCGGATTTCCGGATCACTCCCCGCCCCCCCCCCCTTGTGGTGAGACTTTGTGAGATCTGGTCCGCGAGACTCCCCCCCCCCCTAGAAATCGCCCTCCAACTTTTTAAGACCATTTTTAGGTCTCAAATCGACTTTCGCGTCATTTGTTAGACCATTTTTTAGCTCTACAGTCCAACAAAAATTTCCAAAACCTCACGTGAGATTTCCGTTGACCCGTCCCTCTCTTCTTGGTGAGATTTCACCGGACCCCCTCCCCCCTATTTCACCTCACGTAATTAATGGACCCCTTAACAGCAAGCCTACATTCTCCACCGTATACGAGATGAAATTCTGCCATGCCATGGGAATCCTTGTTTTTGGTTTTTAAGCCATTTTCCGTAATCGTGGAATGTTTCAGCTCATAAATACAAGTTTGACTTATACAGTAGCGCAATAAATGCTGTTCGAGAGCTTGCGAGGTGAACGAAAAAATACGATTTTTCACCTCAGAAAATAAAAAAATCTCTTAATGTTGCAGTGAAGTGCTTGCATGAATTTCATCCAGCAAACCACTTGCGTCTCTAATAGGCAGCCGAAGTGCGATGTGGTATAACACCGCCTCCTCCTCTCTTCATTGCGGCAGAGAGGAAGGAACAAAGGAGTTACGCTCGTTAAACAGGCCAACTACTTTCAGAGCATGGCTCCCTACGACATTTAGCTGTTCCTTAAATTTAAAAATGAGGGTTGGTACTAGATCGGAGCTATTACCTAAAGTGTTAACGTGAAAACGTCTTTCTTTAGCCAAATAGCCAGTGAAACGACAAATACTGGTTATAACTTAACATGTTGCATAAGTACACAAGAGAAACTACAACTAGGTATTAAACGGCTTAACATTTCATTTGGATGCACAAGAGAAACTTATACTCAGTACTTAACGGATACAGTAAGTGTTTCTGAGGATGCTTCAAGAAAGCTAATTCTGATCGTATGAGGTATTATTGTCTTGTATAGCTGTAGCAAACCGTATGTATTCGTTACTGAGTAACGGGTTCGTCGCCTGACTCGAAATACCGAATCGTTACAATTCACTTCGTTACTCGTATGTTTCACTACTCGCATTTGTCGTAAAGATGTCAGTTTGATTAGATAAACGAACGAACACGACGTATCATGCGTCATGCGGCAGCTGGAAGGTTCGTACAGCGATTGAATGAGTATATGTTTGTTTTGAAATTAGTTGAATTAAGTTTGCTGCGATTGTGATATTGGATATTATTCTGAAGTACGTAATATTCAATGCAGTAAATCAAATGTAAGAACAATTTACCTAAATTTACGTTACTCAATGAGCAATTTACTTGAACTTTACAAAGTACTAACTCACTATCACTATGCATGGTTGTGAGTAGGCTACTTTAAAAAATAACCGTCATTAGTTATTGTCACTAGATATGTCACAGTCAGGTGAAAGGTCAGGTCTTTTTTTATTCTTTCGTATATTATATTCATTACAGTAAATCAAGTGTGCGTTCAGAGGTTTTCCTTAAGTTCCATGTGCTAATTACTTTAAGTTTTAGCCAAACGAACAACTTACCTAAACTTATTTTACTAAATAAACAATTTACTTAAATTTTACCAAGTACGAGCGAAGTCATCCCGTATGCGACGCGACTCGATGCGATGCTTCATGCTAGTGTTCGAGTGTATCAAAAGTAACGAGTAGCGAAACGATACGATAGTAACGAAGTTATCCCGTACGCGGCGCGACTCGATGCGATGCTTCATGCTAGTGTTCGAATGTATCAAAAGTAACGAATAACGATTCGAAAGTAACGGGTACTGATTGCTTTAGTAACGAATACATACAGATACAGAATTTCTCGTTACTTTTACAGCTCTGTTGTCTTCCCAGGAGCAGTACACGTCCTTCGGAAGCAGCTCTATTCCCTTAACTCCCACTCTCGCTCCGATACTTTCCACGCTAGGCATTCTTGCTCAATTGGTTGAGCCGGCGCCTCTCCGCATTTTCAATGGGGTTTGATTGAATTCTACCTGCGCCCGCTGGTTCTGCTTCCACTTTCATGCAAAATAATTTGAAATTTTCACTTTCATAGTGTCATAATTTTTCGAAAATTACTTTTATCACTCTTCAGACGGTCTTATATTATCTGCCGTAGTGTATTTCATACGAAATGATATTACTTTGCCTCAGTTTCGTCAAAACGAGCTTGTCGTGCACTGAATCGCCGTTTCCTAACACGACCAATCGCAACAATGCTCACGTCGTACCAAGGACGGGAGAAATGCCGGCTAATATTCTTAGTATACTTAATCTGTCGGAAGCTTTCTACACCGTTGACCTCTGTTCAGTAGTCTTTGAGTACTAGGCGTTTCAAACTGGATAATTTTCTTGTCGTTCGTAGTCAGGGATGCGACCCTGTACCTATGGCCGGCGTTAGGGAGGGGAGGGGGGGTAAGCGGGTCAAATGTACCCGGGCCCGCCGGCTGATGGGGGGCCCCGATCATCGGCTGCAGGGGCCCCCAGGCGTCGAAGCCAAGAATCCGCCTATTGTCGCCTGGCTATTCTTTTGTACAGCTAAAAAATTTTTTTAAAAAAGGTCGCACATTTTACCCCTGGCCCGAAATTCCTAGCGCCGGCCCTGCCTGTACCAATCATGGAAGATTTATACGCGTCAAAACGCCGGAAGTTCAGTCTCCAGAGGTCATCGTGCACAATACAGCGCCGGGTTTGGCAGCCACGGACACAAAGGGATTATCTAGAAGTGCTTCCAGACCCTTGTAGGTGGGTTGAAGTAAAAGGGACCAATATGTTTCCAAGATAACGATCACTATATTCTGAATGTATTTCGCATCTTGTAAAGGTACGAATTGTCTTTCATGAAACCACTCTGTTAATGATATTAAAAAAATCTTTCGAGTACGATGCAACTTAGGTAGAAGTTCAACGAGAATGAATTTACTGTTTGGTCATCACAACACTTGCTTAAATGTAGAAAATTTTATAAAAGCCGTAAAAAATTTGCGTTGATGTCTCCATAAGGACTACGCCGCAGAGATCCTAGAGGGAGCCTCGGCCTTTGTACGAGAAGAGCGTCAGACAATTAGGCACAGCTCGTCTGGTAGGCGTGTGTGTACTTCCGATAAGATACGAGCAACACAACATCGGATCAGCGCAGTAACGCTACTGCCGTGTGACTTCCCTCGACCAACCAACTCGCAAAAACGCATAAATCTGAATATTCTGATCTTCGTACCGAAACTGTTAAATTGTTCTGCTCTACGAATTAATTTTATTAACTTCGACATATGCTGCTGATCGTTTTGCAGAGTTTATTAATTTATAGTTTGAGAATAAATTAGAACAGAGTAGCAAGTGAACTGCAGTCTTTTTTTTACACTTTCAATTTCTTTCCAATATTTGTCTTATACAATAGAGCCTTTCCACGTTTACCCGTCAGCTGGAATGACGATTACCAGCCACGATGCCCAACAGGGCTTAACCAGAGGTAAAGAGAGCAGATTATTTAACTTCTTGGTCCTTCCCTAAATCACAGATTAGAGGTGGGAAAGGACTGGGACAAGGAACGGGAAGTAGTCTGCCATGGCCTTTTGAAGGAACCATCGCAGCATTTGCCGGTAGTGATTTGGAGAAGCGATAGAAACCCCAAATCTGGATGGCCGGACGAGGATTCAATCTCGTGTCCTCCAGAATACGAGGGTGGAGCGTTATCGTTCACCCACCACGTTCAGTGCGGCTGAATATAAGTGAGATTTGTCATTATTGTCCATACAGCTATAATTTGTTTCCTCTGTGATGATCGCTGCTTTTCGTTTTCCGCCACTATTAACTGAAGTTCGCTAGTGAGTTCGCAAAATAAACATAACGTTCAGTTAAAACAACCTATGTCCGTGTGGAAACTGAGTGGCCACCATGAGAAAGAAAGTTTTGAGTATGGCAAAGAGAAGGGCAAGAAGACTTTAACTGCTTAGCTATCTTACCTGCAAGGGTCCAGCAAACAGAGAACAAAGAGCGTCTCTCGTAACGAGGTTGGAGCCAACGGTGTTTTTCCGGAGACCACAATGCCCAGGGCCGTTGCTATTTTTCTAAGTAGGCCACACTCTGCACGCTACGCTACTTGCAAAACCCACATCCCACCCGCATCGCCTTCTCTGTTTGCAATCTCTGTGGTACAAATGTGATCCGAGTTTTGTTCTGTACATGAATCCTGTCGGACGAATTTTTAAAAAGTACAAAATGTCGTGAAAAGAATGTTAATTTTGACTAGATGTTAACAAAAATTGGTGGTGACATGGATAAATTGGTTTTGTATATGATTCTTAATTGCACAACGGTTATCTACCTCCACTCGATGTCAATTTGCTGTCAAATGGGTAACTGGTATTAAATTCCTCGGCAGCTACACGGCCGTCCATCACGCCCCATTCACTCTGCTGTGGAAGCGCAGATCCTCGTACAGATATGTGCGAAATACTTCTCATGAACTGGGAACAAAATAACAGCCAAAACAAGTAGAACAATGAAACAAGAGGAATAATGAATAATGGCAGCACTGAAACAAATACTGTTAAAAAACTTTTATAGTTTAGCGACAGAAGAAGCAAGGAAAACGCAGACAACAGATTATCATAAACAAAGAGAGAAATCTTTTAGTATCGATCAATAACTTTAAATAAACATTCCAAAGCTGTATAATGAAACTAGTAATATGTGAAAAATGATGCGATATAACGTACTGCTTCAGTTAATTACGTCAATAAAGGAAACTGTAGCCAAAATAACGGATCTAGCAAAAACTTGAAAAAAGAAAGAATGTGATGATTTGACATACCGTGAGATGTGAAGAATAAATTGACTATGTATCTGTGTATTCTATTAATAAGAGAAGACTTGAAAAAAAGTATACCAGCCACATAATTCAGATTGTAAAGGATATATGTGTAGGAAGGGATAATAGTAGTGGTGGTTTGTTTGATAGCGGTTAAGAGAATATTGATAAAAAATGGGAATTGTATAAAATATTTATCTCACCACATGAATCTAGATTCAGCGATAAAAGCTCTCCAATATAAGCTATGTACAAAAGGATTTCGCACACCAGCCAGTATAACTAGTGAGGGACTGTGAGAATTCGGTCATGGTTAGTGGCTCTGCAGTCTTGCGATTCCTTATCTTCCACCTGATGCTTATGTAATGACGTTGTCTAGTTAGCACAACACGCTTTGCAAATTTCTCCTGACATCAAGAGCCGGGTGATACCTCTATGTTACCCACATGTCTTTGTCTTGTATAGTGACCGAGAAGTTACCTGTGATCGGTGAAGAGGAGGACAAAACCTAGATGAAATCGTTTTAATACCAGCTTCATCCATACGCACAATCATTAACGCTGCAGATTTTACATTTCCTCCAACAACTATCGTCATCTCCAGAGAGATAAAAATTACAGAGTTTATGGAGTATTGCCACTGATTTCTCTTTTTACGCGTGAATGTCAGAGATGATATTAAGTCGAGCATATGGGGGAGTCTTTATTGATACATTGAGAGTGACTTGTTTACAATGACACCAGAAACTCTAAAATTAACATAACAACAAACAATTAAACCATGTTTTTCCTCTAAGTTTCATTCGAATAAATCGGTAACAACTGTCCAGACAATAATGCATTAAGATCATTTTCAAGCTATTAATATTCCGAAATTCTTGTATTTGCTACTGAAAATTTCTATATACTAGTGTTTCAGACAAATAGGCGAACGTAAAATACATCTTCACTTCTATACTTTTCATCGGATTCTGGTCAAGCTTGATGAAAATTCCCACTTCTTATCTTGTTATCCGTGTGTACTTAAGTTTTCCTCCTATATTACATAAAGCAAATAATATAATTTTAGACTTTTAATGTTGCTTTTTCTTCAATTAATAAAATTCTGTATTGTTTCGAAACACAGAGCGTAATTACCTTTCTTTTATATTCTAGTATACTTTCTTTTTGAACACACTTCTATAACACAACATTTGAGTCAGTACTATTTTTTCGTTCTCGTCGATGCACACTGCTTTAGAATATTCTTTTTCAGCTGCGAGTATATTATAGTTACCAGGAGATTTCGGATCTTGAGAAAAGTGATATCTTCTTACTTCACTGATAATTCCAAATTTTAGATACTATAGAATTAGTCTTCCTATATGTCATTATTTTTGTAGTTTCTGTTGCAGTCGATGATGTCTCCTTAATTTATATTTACATTTAGTCCAAATCCATCTCCCAATTTTTTTATCCTGGTCAGTAATAAAATCTATATTTCTTTACTTGTGTGATTAAGGTCACTGCTGAATCTTTGGAGTCTTTATTTTCTCAAATCTTCATTCCTCAACAAAAAATTCTGTTATAGTTGTTTAACTGTATCGTCTATGTACAAGAAGAATACACTCTGTTAACAGAGAGTGCATGCAATTAGTTCACATGCAGCAGTTTTGAGTGCGTTGCTCTAACAATGGAAGCAGAAGTGATACCATCAGCAGACCCACGAGTCTCGGTGCGTCGCTTCGCTATTTCAGCATATAACGTCACTATGCACCTTACTTGCTATCTGTCTTGAGGCAATTTTTTTTTTAATGATACAGGGAAGTATTTCAATATTAATGTATTTGTGATGTTTCAAATTGATCGGTGGCCTTTTTTCTACTCAAGAGATTAATTTAAGATCTACATTTAGTTGAAACTAAGCAAAAATATTTTAAAATTTGGAGAATAATTCATAATCAGTCTTGAATTTTAATATGTTGATTTTAATTCAAAGGGAACTACATAAAAGCGAAGAACAGATAGGTGTCACAGATCACACTGCATATCCACATAAACACACCATTACGAGACAGCCACCAGAGATTACGACTCAACTAAACACACCATCCTTCGTATTGAGATGTTTTGAACAACTATGTTGAAATGTAAACTGATAAATTTATTTATTTCGTTTTCTGAAATATACTGCCATAGAATCCAAGAAATATTTTAATCAAACCGCTACAACAGAGACTACTTCTCCAATAAGCGTAACGAAATTGTAGAACTTAATTTACGGTTAAGATTTCACATTCAATACATAACAAACTTTTATGTTTTGTTACTAGAAGAAAAACCAAATGCAAACTCATTACTACGCACGGACAATTACCCTGCTGGAAAATGCCATCGCCGCGAAGGGGACTTTTTTTTTTTTTTTTTTTTTTTTTTTTTTTTTACTAATGGCTTTACGCCTCATCGACGTCAAGGTCATTAGGGGCGGGAATGGGACTGGGGACAAGCAACGGGAAGGAATTCAGCCATGGGCTTTTGAAGGAAGCATTCACCTGGAGGGATTTATGGAAAACCCAAATCTGGGTGCCCGGACGGGGTTACGAACCGGCGTCCTCCCGAATGCGAGGCCAGAGCTCGAGGAGATATAAAGCATGAAGGGATGCAGGTGGTCCGCAATAATTTTCACGTACTCAACAACTGTCATAGTGTCTTCGGATCACTACCACAGGTCCCAAGGAAGCCCATGTGAATGTCTCCCATAGCATAATACTGCCCCCACTGTGCCTGCTTCCGTGGCGGGGTGCATGTATTGACCAGCCGTTTGCCAGGAAGACGGCGTATCCGGACATAACCATCGACCTGGAGTAACAAGAAACGTGATTCATTCGACCAAGGTGACACGTATCCATTGATCCACGGTACAATCTGGATTATCTCGTGCACACTGCAATCGTAACTGTCGATTTCATTGGATCAATATGGGAACACTTAGGGGCTCTGAACGATGTGCTCCGAAACACTTGTGCCTAGCGATGAAATTTGCCATAGATCGCTCCTTCTCTGCTTTACAGAGCTGGCAAGCCTCCGACTTCCACGTTCTGTGATGAGCGTGTATGTCCACTACCTTGTCGCCTACTCGTGGTTTGACCATCCTTCATCCACTTGCGACAACGCGAACAGCCGACCATTCTCGCCATTTCCGAGATGCTGGTTCCCAGGCGCTGGGCCATAATAATGGATTTCCTCATTTGCTACGCGTATGGTCGCTAGAACGACTCGCTAAGCGTCTGTGCTGCGCTTATGTATTTTCATTACCAAATGACATACCCGCAACATCACTAGATAACATTTAGTCTTGCAGGGCACTGGTCATAATGTTTTGGCTCATCAGTATATATATTTGTGTGTTTTTGTTCTATTGTTGAAGCGAAGTCAGAACCAGATGCATGCTGCTTCCACCGTGGGTACAAGATTTAAACTAGAGATGAAACGGATAGCTGTTTGGCCGGATACCGGATACCAGGTTATCCGGTCATCCTACAAGCCGGATATTCGGCTGCCGAATATCCGGCTGAATGTTGTTATTTGAGGTTATTAAAAATAAAAAATGTTCTCAGTAAAGAAAGGATCGCCTACATGGGAATATTTTAATATAAATAATTTTTTTCGTGAGGAACGTTTTGACGCGAAGTTTGAATCATTTCCATTTTTCTATGACAAACCATTTGAAAATGAAAAATCCAGGAAACTTTCATTGAAATGAAAAAAGATACAGTTGCTATGGTGCCTATACTGCCTTTAGGTATCCCCCGGACAAGTTCGCCTTCGACATTGAAAAAAAAAAAAAAAAGGAATTGACTATCCCTGATTCTAATCCTGGAGAAAATATAGCAAGGGAGCTTAAATGGATCGGAAATCGTTGGGCTATTGACCAAAACATAATACATTTACTCAGTGGTGCCAACATGGTGAAGGGAGTACGTGTTGCTGAGTATACTTCTGCAAGACGTTTCGTTACGTACTTTAATCGTTTCGAGCTTAGCTCAAGAAAAATTGCTGACGATTCAAAAAGAAAAATTTACCCGATCTCCTGCTAGTGTCAGATATCAGCACGAGATAGAATTCTAAATTTCATATGATAGAGTTCCTGCTGGAACAAAAAAAGGGCTATATTGCTATATGCTGCTGATCTCACACTTATTTGACTGGTCAACAGTGGTGTTTGATGGTAAGTGCGTTAGGCTATTGAAGCCATTCGAAGGAATAACAAAAATAACAAGTTCTGGTGACTACTGCAATTCCGAAGTAATATCACAAGGTCTACACTAAAAAAATATTTAGATAACGATGAGAAGGCACAAAGATCTCCTGACTTACCATACATTAGAGCCTTTTTGAAAACGGAATTAAAAAGTCGTTTGACTCTTATGTGAAGATTCAAACTACTTGATTGCAATATTCCTAGAGCCAAGATTCAAGACAAATTATTTGGGGTTTGCTGAAGCTCGTCAGAAGATTCTACTGGAGTCTATAAAAATGTCTTGCGAGGAATCTTCCACCAGAAGTAGTTGTCCATCCTCAATGGTTGTTAAAAGGAATAGAAGGGACGAGACAGAATCAACTATGACTCACGAAGCTCACCACACTTTTTGGAACGGTTTTAACGAGAGTCAGTATCACGATAAAAAAAAAAAAAAGTGATTGCTAGCGAGATTGACTTAGATGTAGATGTATGTAAAGTCATCTCGAATTGATTGGAAGCGTGATCCATATTTTTGTTGGTAGGCTGGTGTGACACAGTAACCGAATTTGACAAAATTTGCTAGAATTAATTTTCAGCGCAGTAGTGTATATAGCGAAAGACTTTCTTTGAATCTGGCATTGTTTACGAGGACAAGCAAAACTGATTATTACATCCTATTACAGAGAAATTTGGTGTTCATTAGTTAATTAATTAATTAAATTAATAATTAAACAAAACCGATTAACTACCTCCTATTACAGAGAAATTGGTGTTCATTTAGTACAAGAACTAATTTTTTATGTTAAAAACAATAATAAACGGTACTTTTGATTTGAAGGACATAGTGATTTATTTGTGTTTAGATTTATTATACACTTAGAATTTCTGAATTTAAATAAAATTTTATGAAATTTTCGTAATTTCTTGAGAATCCGATACCCGCCGGATATTGACCTACTATCCGGTATCCAGCCGGATAGTAAATATTTGCCGGATAGGCCGGATACCGAATAGTTGCCGGATATCCTTTTCATCTCTAATTTAAACTGAAACGTGGGTGAATAAAGGGAAACCGCGTGGGAGTTTAGCTTTTCGGGTCTGGCCCGTGTCTGCGGCGGACGTTCATTATTTTGAAGGCCGCGGTGTCAGTGGCCAGCCCCCCACCACTCCTCCTTGCCGCTCGCCGCCTCGTTTAATATTTACACCGTTTGGCAGTGTTTGCACAGCTTACCTGGACCATTAGAGAGACTCTCAACGCTCCTTTCCGTGGAACTCTGTTCGTTGGATCTCAATCACTGAGTTTAGTTATCTTATAAAAATATTGTATAACAAAAATAAATTTATTTTCTGTTAAATTATACACAGCTACGTAAGTTACTTCATTGGAATAAAATGTATATTTTTGGATCTGCAAGTTTTCTCTACCACTGGTAAAGCAAGAAAATGTCTGGCCATCAGAACGGGATTAGTTGGCCCGAACCCGCTTAGTTGAAAATTTTTTCATCATTCCGGACTTGTGCAGCAAGAAGAGGTGGTAATACACAATTCCTGATAGCCAGATTGATCATCAAACGCCTGCGTTAAATGGCGTATGATGCGAGCACATATGACAATATTGATTCTTCCGTCGAATGGGGAAGTAAAAGATGGCTGCCAACTCAGTACCATGAATTGGTGGGGAAATATACAACTCAAAACAACACTCACCACTGCCATTTACAAACCATTCGACTGAACTCATGTCAAATTGATACTTAGGAAAGGAAATGGCTGTCCTATTTCTGCTTTCGTTCCCTTCTTCAGGATGGTTCCACAAATCTTCCGGTCGTGAACTACACGTGATTGACAGAGTTTCACAATTTTTGACATGCCGACTGTCTCCGGAAATTGATTAAAGCGCGTATTTAACAAAATTTAGTGTCTTATTAATAGCGCAGTCAACAGTTCACGAGATTGAGATGTTTTGAACAACTATGTTGAAATGTAAACTGATAAC
Organism: Vandiemenella viatica; assembly: GCA_031002005.1. Lineage (NCBI taxonomy): Eukaryota > Metazoa > Arthropoda > Insecta > Orthoptera > Morabidae > Vandiemenella > Vandiemenella viatica. The sequence goes on along the minus strand of CM061919.1, from coordinate 208,163,162 downwards.
ATACATAATAAGCGGAAATACACAAAACCTACTAGTTTTATTATAAGCGCAGATATCGCAAATCACAGTTGATAGCAAAACTATTATTATTTTTAATCATAAGAGATCTGAAAACTAGTCATTCGGACAAGCTGACACGAGCAGAAATGTAGGAACTGGTGAGAGGGTGTCATTTATTTCTTTGTTCGGTCTTTATCTTAGCACAGAGACATTCGAAATAATGATAATGAAAGCAGGGAATGGTTGAAGAAAATAAATATCCTTCGATTATAGGCTACCAGTAATGTCAAAAGCTGCTCAAAACTGACATACAATGGAAGTGTACTCTAGTGGTATTTTCGAGTGGTCCGACATGAAAGTTGAAGAGCAGAGTTTATATAATAAACCAAAAAACAACAACTTCTTTGAGTTGAACTGTCTCAACACAACTGCTAGTTTTCAATTACGACTTGAAACAGCCAGTTAGAAATGCTGCAGCTTTCATCATTCTAATTGAATATAATTCCAATTTATTACCGTCTGTACTTTTTACTGGACTGTGAGATAACAACATTATCGCAACGTAATCGTGAGTTAATATAAATAATTGATCATCTTGATGAGTGGCTAGTATCACCATTTCATTCAGAATATTTATAATTGTAGAAAAGTACACAACACAAACTTCGGTCGTGTTCATTATATACGCAGGGGGAAAGTGGGCAGGAATCCGGACAAAAGCCACGTCAGGATGAGTTCAGAAGAGGTCGAATTGGAGTCACGTGGTTTATGGACGCTCCCTTACCAGTTACCAGTTTAGCTAGCTGTGAGGTGAGTGTCGCAACATACATGGAGTTGTGTTCATGTAAAAGTAAATGTCACTGAGTAACATTGAGGCGGTTACCGTCCTACAAATCATCAGCCAGTTTTTAATCAAACTAGAATTTTATCTTCGCTTATTATCACTGGAATGAGGTTTAATGGTGGTGCTCCAGTGTCATTATTAATTAATAAAATAGGAGTACTTACGTCGTCTCCATTTAGCTGACACTTTAATTTCAACCCCTCACTTTGTCGATATAATTCTTTCTATCGAAATTAAAGCAAACATCTTGTCCTCCATTTCATCAGACTGCAAGAAAGCGACGACACAGTAGGCTGATATTCGTCTTTCTCTGTGACTATGGAGAAAACTGTAAAGTATAATTGTGAAGAAACAATGGGGTATAAGCTGTGAGATATCTCCTTGATCTCTAAGGCGCTTCATTCTAACAGGTACGCTCTCCGCCGGGTAACAATACTAGAACGTAATTGCGTTTAGTTTCGTCTAATTACCCCGTTTGATTTTATTAGCTCTCTGTTCTCCCTCCTTGGCCACGCAATGAGCTAATTATATCCGATGCACTGCAACATAACTCGACCCTCCATCAGGATTCTGCCTGAGCTTCCTTACCACCTGGCGCCGTATTTATCCTTGAAGAACTGAAAAGACGTCAGAATCAAGACAAACAACGAATAGCAAGGCCACTGCATGCCGGATGAGGCCTTGGTCTGTTCAGGCTTGAATCGCTCATGTCTGTTAGATTTCAATGTTCGGAGGAGTGAAACATCATCACTCACTAGAACAAACTGTAGGAAGAGTAGGAGACATACGGTGCTTTAATGTTCTGTATAGACCACTACATTAGGAGAAAGGTGTAGCAATTCTGAGGAGATATTAGCGTTAACGCTTTTAATGTGTTTTTTACAGGACTTGTTTTGAATATCCGTACGTTTCACTCCTCTGATTTCGAAAGATTTCACCTCTAATTCCACAATTTCTAACGTAACATGTATTTTATAGGCTTCAGTGACAGGGTTGCAATTCGTCGGTTAACCGTCTTTGAAGAGTGTTCCACTCACCATTTCAGTATTTTAGAAGTGGTAGCATTAGAGTTCGGTAGACAACGTTTTGTGGTTTCTCAGTTCTTTAAACAGTACGAATAAAATTTTACCTCTTGTCCACTTTTCCAACTGCCTAACTAATACGTTTTTAGAATCTCATTTTCTTATGGGACGTTACTCGGCAGTAAATCCATTTACTGCATTGAGGCTGCCAAGCAGGATTACGCGACTGAATTTCTTTATATAAAAAAAAAGGGAGAAAGAGAGAGAAAACTGAAGTTAATGAATAATTGAAAACTAAAATGGAGTTGATTTATTGCTAGTAACTGTCTTCGTAACTTTCCTGAATACATAACTTCTCTGAATTTTTAGGTAGAAAGAAGTAACAGTAAGTTAACTTTTTTTGTCAGTGTTGTAACACATCTTGCAAGAACAATCAAACTGCAGAGTGTATGCAGACACCTAGTAGAATTATTTGCATCGTTATTGATAAAGTAACGCGCGAGTTAACTGGACTTCTGAGTTCGATTGCCTGCATGAAAATCGTCTGGTCAAATACTCCCTCGTGTAGCAGATACCTAGTCAATCACATCCCAATACTGGCGCATTTAACACGATAACCACCAGTACAGACAGCTGCCAGAATTATTTCTGCTGGAGTATAGAACATGCTTACAATACAAGTAAAAAGTTTCCATCGTCTAATCGAGACTTGACTATAGCAGAACATGATCCGAAATGAAATATGTCGTAACATCCTCTTAATTATTGTACTTACATGTTTCTATGTTCTACGGTAATATATTTGTAGCCAAAGAATTTAAGTATAAAATGCCTTATAAAACTCGAACTCTTGGTCAGAGATCAACAGTGTTCTGATTTCGTACTGATTTATTGAGTTCATAAAACAGTTACCGAAATCTCTCGGAAGCAATGGAACATGCATTTTCCGTTGAAAACTTCGATACCGCTTAAAACAGTAATCCAAATTATTTGAACTAGGGTAGGCCAGGTTGGTCGAAAGGGTTTTTTTTGGGACACTACTCCTAGGGTTGCCAATTATTTTGAGAAAAAATTAGTATTTTACGAATGCAGGTGTAAAAAGTATAGTACATTACACGAAAACGTAGTTCGCTATAGGGCTACATATTATTTTGACACTTATTATTTATTTAGTCTTAAAAATTATATTCTATTTAGCTTTTTATGTTTTGTTAACAACTGAGCGTCATCAAAAAAATAAAATAGACTTCCCATATTTTCCAATATAAGTATATATTTTTGCAGTATCTACGTATTTTACGCGGTGTTTCAATAGTAATTTCATTAATTTCACTAGTTTCACTCAATTCATCTTCAATCAACGTTTTAAATTTCTGCAAAATGAAAAATCACAATAATAAAATAAAAAGAATACTATGATTCTAACTCCAAAATATATTTTTCTGGTGTTAGTGCCCCCTAATTGTGAAGTGGCATTTGTTTGTGGGATGTAAGGACCTATCAAGTCAAGTGACAGTGCGTTCCATTTCGCTTCTTTTATTACGTTTTAAAAATTATCATTCGCACAATCAATTTTTATTTAATAAAATACAAAAAATAATATTTTGGCTAGTTAGTCAAATATAGTATTTTTCTAACAGTGTGTAATACACCAAAGGAAAAATATAGTTCAAATATATACTACAGATGTGTGTATATATGCTACCGAGCGAAAAAATATACTGCCGATCTGTGGCAATTCCAGATTATTATCTACTTTTCTCTAGTACCTGGTATATGGATTTTAAAGATGAACATAGCGTATTAACTGCGCACAGGAAAATTTGTGACATGTGTCCATGGCAAACGATCTATTTTGGGGCTGATTGTGCTCAATGAAACAACGCAGTCGTCAATAAACTAACTCTTTCGTAATAGACGACGCTTAAAGCTTAAAGCTGCACTAAACATTTCTACTCGTCTTCTTTCGAACACAACTTTCTTTGTACCTGCAGATGCTGTCGGATTCATGAGGCTGAAAGCCTCGTAATGCGGCTCTCACAAGAGCTTTTTCACGACGTTACGTAACGACACAAGGCATTCCCCTTCCCTTTTTTTTTGCTGATGAGAGTACCGGAGTTCCATCACCAGACAGCGAAGCACTGAATTAAATAAGACTGCGTCGCAGGTAGTACTTCAATTAGTGAACTTGCTTCACTCCAAAGCAAAGTGCTTGCGCTAACTTTTTTTTTTTTTTTTTTTTTTTTTGTTTATTGGCAAAAGGACAGAGTCCATACAGCCAAAAATACCTTTATATATTGATGGTACAAGGTTAGAGGTGCAATTCTTACAGTACGATACCATACAATACAGAACAAAACAATACCGAAACATACAATACATTACCGGCCAATACAATACGATACAGGACAATACAATGCAATAAAGTGCCATATACTGTAATACAACCAAGTACAATACAATAAAATACCATACAATACATTACAATATTTTGGTTTACATATTATATAGTAATGCCAGGAGTACAACTCCTACCGTGCTTTTTATTATTAATTTTGGAATATGATTCTTGACATATAGTTGATTTGCCTGGTAATTTACAAAGTTCGAAATAAAACTCTTAAACTAGCATTTATTTACATCTTATATTTCAAGGATAACAGTACTACTCTTGTGGTGCAATAGATTTACGTATTATGTTATACCTTTAAAAAACAACTCATACTATACGACTGATTTATATGTTAACCTAAGTAAATGAAAATGGAGCTCTTACAGTGCAACTGGTTTACATATTGCGTTGCCAGATTAGGCATAAAACTCTTAGTGTACAACTGATTTACATGTTGTATTATTGGGTTATTCATTTACACTTATAGAACAATTGATTTACTTGTTATGTTGTCTAGTTAAGAGTACCACTCTCATCCTATAATCTATTTACTTGTTATCCTGCTAAGTTAGAACTAAAACTCTTACGGTAGAGTTGGTTTACATCTTGTGTTATAAATTTATAGAGCAACACTTTTCTGTACAGATATTTATTACAAGGATCATATATCTATGTGATTTTCCTTGGCAAATCTATAGAGGCTTATATAGATTTCCGGTTCTTGTTTCTGAAGAAGATGTTGGATTTTGGTGGGAAGTTCAGCCCCGTGTCTTTGTAAGTCCAATATTAATTGTGTAGATTTGTTCCAGTGTCGCTTGCATGCGAAGAAAAGGTGATCGACGTCCTCCAAAATATTTTCTTCGCATTCGCAGAAGGGGCGAGTTGATTTTGAACAGATGCGACTTGAACCGCCCGTGGTTAAACTTCAGCCTTGCTATGAATGTTGAGAGTCCTCTGGACAGTATCCGGTTGGAGTACCAATGAGCTCTCGGAATGGAGGGATGGATCTGTCGGTAATGTTGACCTTTATGGAGGTCCCTTGTCTCCCATTCGTTGGCCCATTCTTTCTTGACATCGCGTCGAATCGCTGGTAATAGATCCGATGCCGGAACGAGGTTGAGTTTGTTTCCGCTGAGTGCAGCTTCTTTGGCTAGACTGTCTGCTTGCTCATTACCTGTAATACCTGCGTGTCCTTTGGACCAAATGAAAGTGATCTCCGTGCCTTTCTCTCTAAGTTTGGAAACTATTCTAAGTATTTCATAGGCCAACCAACATCTGCCATTGTCTTTGGAGATGTTGTTTAGTTTGTTAACAGCGGACAGGGAGTCTGTTATTATTGCTATTCTCTAGCTTTGCAGTTTTGTGCAGTATTCTAGAGCGTTGACCATTGCAAGTAGTTCCGCTGTGAAGACCGTTGCTTCTTCCGGTAGGCTGTAGGCTTCCGACTTGTTGTTTGTCGTATCCACAAATGCGCATCCCACTGAGGATCTGATTTGGAACCGTCTGTGTACAGGCATGCTGGGTTACCTGGTAGGTTTGAGATGTAGTCCCTCATTATGACATTGTTCCTTTCGCTCCTTCCAGAATATTTAATGTTGGTTCGGATGTCCAATTTCAGAGTGGTAATGGGGCATTCTTCCTGAATAGACAGGTAATAGTTGAGCTCGGTATATTTTTGTGGAGTATATCTTTAGGTCCTCATATGCTCTTGCTAGGGGTGGACTAGTTTTCTTCTTCCAGTATGCACGTTCTGAGTACTGTGCCGATAATACTGATAACTTTTCCAATAGCGGATTCTCTTCGAGTTCTAATTGCTTTAGTATGAATTTTCTGGAGAGGTATTTCGCCTAATGTGTAGTGGTGGTTCGAGGCATTCGACCAACAAGGCGTTTGTAGGCGTATGCCATGGCTCCAGTACATAATCTCAGTGCTTTGTATTGTGATTTATCTAGTCTCTTCAACAACTCTTTCGATGCGGATCCAAAGCATATACAGCCATAATCGAAAATGTGGTCTTAACGAGCGATCGGTAAAGTCTCATGTTGAGTAACTCTTTCCGCTCTTCCAGGTTTTGGCCGGTATGGCTCTAATTAGATTCATGGCTGCTTCACTTTTTTTGAGGATGTAAGCTATATGATTGGACCATTTAAGGTTCGAGTCCATTTTCAAGCCTAAGGTATGAGACTGTTTTCTTGACAGGGAAGAAGTGGGCCTCCCAGTGAGATTTCAGTTATGTGCGGTACCCTATGTCTTGTAAATATGCAGACTACGGACTTTTCTGTAGAAAGGACGAAGCCATGGCGTATCATCCAAGCCTTCATTTTGTCCATTGCGATGTCTAGCTTGTCTTACAGGCTTGTAATGTCCGCTGGCTGATGTTAGAGGCAAACATCGTCCGCGTATTGTAGACAATTTTACTTCCCGAGGTATCTTTGAGTGGAGGTCGCTGACGTAGGATATTGAAGAGAAGGGGAGACATATAGATCCCTGAGGCGAGTCCTTTACGTGTAAACCTGGGTCCGACTACTTCACCTCCATTATGAATAGCTCTCTATTTTCCAGCAGCGCTATTAGATTCGCCACGAAAGTTTCCGGGAGAGGCCACTGTCTAAGTTTTTCCGCCAGTAGAGGGAGAACAACGTTGTCGTATGCTTTGGATATATCGGTGAATAGGGCCATCAGGTAAAAGTTTTCTCCATTACTGATTTGGATATCTGTCACTAGTTGTGCTATGATTTCATTTGTGCCTTTCCCCTTTCTGAAGCCAAGCAGGGTTTCTGGTAGAAGGTGATGATGTTCTACATACCACTCCAGTCTGAGTTTAATCATCCGTTCTAACATTTTCAAGGAGCATGACAGGAGTGAAATTGGCCGGTATGATCCGCTGTCACTGGGGTTTTTGTGAGGTTTGTGGATTGGGACCACTCTTATTGCTTTTAGTGGGGGAATGTGGACTCTCTCCATCCAGACCCTGTACATAATTTTGAGGAACAAGTCTTTGCCTTCTCTGGGAGTTATCTATCATCGAATACTGTATTTGGTCCATTCCTGGAGCGGTGTTACTAGATTTTTTGAGTGCACTTTCCAATTCCTCTATTGTGAAAGGTTGAAGCAAAGGGTGGTCTGCTTCCGGTTCTGAATGTCGACTTCCTTTTCTGGGCACCAGTCTGGAGCCAAAGAGCAAAGGAGGTCCATGGCCGTCGCAGTGGAGATGTGTTTGATTGATTGCGTTGTCTTGCGCTGAATTCCTTTAAAACCTGTCTCCATATTAGTTTAGTTGGCACATCTTTGTTCAGAGACTTACAAAAAATTTTGCCAGTATTCTCTTTTCTTCTTCTTCTTCAGAAGGCGTTTCGGTGGAAGCTTGTATCTTGTTTAAGAATATGTATTGTTCGTCCGTTGCTTGTCCTTTATATTGCGCTAACGCCTTCTTTCTGTCTTTTATCGCTTTAGAGTGCACTCTTCATCCCACCATTTCGGGCTGTGTCTATGTGGCGTCTTTCTCTGTTATTTTCTGGGATGGATACTTTGGCCGCTTGATCCATAATTGTGGTGAAGGAGAGGTAGTCATTTTTGGGGTCATCTGACGTGCTAAAGTTTTCTAGTTTATCTTTATGGACTGTTTATATAGTGGCCAGTTAGCTCTCCTTGTGTTCCCCTTGTAAGTGGGAGACGGAGGAGTGGTCTTGAATCTCTGGTCAGGTGGGGACATTATGATGGGAAAAATGGTCAGATCCCGATGGGTCTGGGAGGGTCTTCCATTCTATGTCGATGGCCAATCCCGGCGAGATGAGTGAGATTATCGACTGGCCGATCTACGTTCTGTTGCTCTGTGGTATCTTGTTTCTGATCCATCGTTCAGTAAGACTAAGTTCATTTCTTCTAGTAAATCTATTACCACTTTGCCTACTGCGCAGCTGGATTCACTTCCCCACTGTTGGTGTGGGCGTTAAGGGTCCGTCATAATAAGCATTGGGGGGGATAATTGCTCTATTACCTGACGAAGTTCTCTTTTGGACACTGGAGTTTGGGAGGATCTATAAATTGAAGCAACTGCTATTTTTCTGTGGTTCCTGCTGTCATATTCTACGTTGGCTGCACATACTTGTAAATTCGATCCCTGCGAGTTGAGCTGAATTTCATCATACTGTATTCCACTTTTGATCAAAAGAGCGACTTCCTCCGTAACCGTCTGATCGATCCGACCGAATCACATTGTATCCTGTACAAGAGAAGTGGTTGTCAGGTTTCAACCACGTTTCCATTAATCCCGCAACTGCAATGGAATTTTCTTGGAGGAGGTATAATAGGGTTTCCTTATTAGATCGAACTGACCGAATGTTCCACTGCATGAAGTTATTACACTTCGCCATTATTATTGAGCACTAGAGGATTTTCTGATGAACTCTCTTATATCTGGCATAGCGCCTGTATTAACCATCTTCAGCAGCGAGGAAAACAATGTAGACCACCTTATCTATGAGGGGTTCTTCCCTTTCGAAGTTTCTGGGGCCTATAGGGTTGTAGCTTATCGGGGCAGATGTGGTGGGTCATGGTCAAAGTACAAGTCTGATGGAATCTTTATGTTTGGCTTCTGGTCGCCTGCTGCTTGGAAGGAGGCTCGGTTCTGGCTTGCTTATTGAATCGTTCTTGCAAGTTAGGGGTTGGCCTCGCTGTTGCCCGTGCTTGAATGGGGGTGGATATTGGACTTCCGGGTTTAGGTATGCGCATTGGGGGGAAGCTGGAGGTGTCTGGGGTAAAGGGAGGCCTGGCAGCTTGTTTAGCGTAAGAAGTTGGGTTTCTAGAGCTGTGGCTTGTTCTAACGTAAGGTTGTTATAGGCCATGTGGGTTTTGATGCGCTTTTGTTTCACAAACTCTGGGCAGGAGCTTGATGTTGCTATGTGGTCTCCCCTACATATTGCACAGTGGAAGTTGTTAGTTTGTTGCACCCGGATGTTTCATGGGCCTCTCCGCATTTAGCGCATCTAGCATTGCTGCGACAGTGCTTGTTGACATGACCATATCTCAAACACTTATAACACTTAGTTACTCTTTGAACATATGGTTCGACTTGACATCTGGTGTAGTGAATGAAGACATGTGGTGGGAGGGTCTGTCCTTTGAATGTAATGCATACCATTTGCCGCGGTATCCACTGATGTATTCCGTCGATTGTGATCTTACGCTTTAGTCTTCTGGCTGCTATCACTTCAATATCGGGAATCTATGACATTTAGTATTTCTTCTTCAGTTAATCTAGTATCTACCCCTCTTATTACCCCCTCTTTAACAGTACAATAGCGTGGTATAAAAAATTTAATATTCTGAGGGTGATTGGTGACTGATGCCAGGTTGTTTGCTGCCTTATAGTTATTAAATTCAATCTGAACACGGTTCCTCCCCTTGGTTTGATATGTTAAGGATCGAATGGTTCATTGCTGGGATGGAATTCCTGATAAATTTACCAACGGACATGGGATGAAGACGTCCGAGGGCGCCCCTATTTGGGTGCTCTTCTGTATTTATCTGTTCTGCATAGACTATGAATGGACCGGTGTCATGTTCTGAATACGTAAATTTCTCTTCTCCCAATGTAGAAGCTGCTTGCAAATTTGGCGGAATTGACTGTTGGTAAAATCCCTAGATCCCATAGCTATTGCGTTTTGGCTGCTATTGCTAGTATAAAGTTGTTATTGGTATTTCTGATTGGGCTATCTCTTCACTTCCTGAAACGCTTGCGGCAATTGCGGGGTTAGTAGGTATAAATGGCATACTATTAATATTCATATTTAGGTCAATTTCCCCAGTTGGGGCTCTTTCACCTCTGGTACTTATGCATGCAGGCTGTTCTATGTCGGCATACGCACGTAGCTTGCGTTTCTTTATAACTGTTGTCTTTTCAGAATCTGGGAGTGCAATGGGCGGCGTACTTACGATGTCAACTTCGATCGGCGCATAGCTCACTTGAAGGGCGAGGAGATAGCCTCTGCTGTTTCCTCTGCTGTGCTCCCTTCCGTGTCCTCCTGCATCCTGTAAGCCCTTAGGCTTACCCCTCTTGCACTATTAACCCACTATCTTCCACCTGTTGTGTAGTTGAAACAGCAGCAGTAACTTAAGCTCGAAGAAACACTAACCACTGTGTAGACACGAAGTCCGATAGCTTGCTTGCACCACTTAGAACGGCTCGCGTGTAAACAAGGAAACGATCCGCACTGTTCGACGGCTCAGAGCAGACTGTCCGCGCTGACTTTACTCTCAAATATTGTCTTACATCTCTTCGCGAATTTTTCTTTAAAGACAAAGCTGCAAAAATTCTATTACGTCACTTTTTAAATTTTTCTCCGCTATCCTGGTAGGTCTCTCGTCAAATCCCCCTCTTTTTCATCTGGTCTTTCAATTGTTGGTTCACCGAGCGTGGTGCGTGAACTGGTTAACGTTCTGGCCTCGCATTCGGGAGGACGCGGGTTCGAATCCCCGTCCGGGCATCCAGATTTGGGTTTTTCATGGTTTCCCCTAATCACTCCAGGTGAATGCCGGGATGCTTCCTTCAAAGAGGCCATGACCGAATTCCTTCCCGTTCCATGCTACAATCCCTAATGACCTCGCTGTCGACGAGGCGTAAAGCCCAAGCAAAAAAATTTGTTGTTTCCTGCTGACATGTTGCGTGGGATCCTTCACCTAAGCGTGCCGCAGCGTCGGAGAACGTGTTCGGCCGGTGCCTGCGTTTCGTATTTCCGTCACGTAATAGCCACAAGGAATTCGGAGGAAACCGATCCGACGGCCAGAAGCCATATCCCCTCCGGTTCACGACTCCTCTAACGTCCCTGTCCTCACATCGGGCCGCTACTTACCATCAAAGAATCGCCAACTTCACCGTCATGAAACAAGTCAGCTCCAGCTCCTACAATTACGTTGGTTGTCACGCAAGTTCCAAAATTAGGTTGCAGTATCATTAAGGGAGCGTCCATAAGCCACGCGGCTCTGTCTAGGGGGGAGGTAGGTGGGGTAGAAAGTAACGATGTGCTACGTGGGATAGGGTGGCGGAGGGGGGGTGTTTCGGAGCCAAGCCACGTAGCTTTTCATTCATTTGATTTTTCACCAGTTAAAATAAGATACAGAACACACAACAGCCTGTGAATATTTATTTCTGTCATTATCTCCGTATGAAATTTACGATATTCTGACAAGAAAAAAACAGTACAAAATGTCTTCTGGAATCAATAGGGAAAAAAGCTACGTGCGAAGATGGGTGGAGGGAGGGAGGGAGGGGGTTGAGGTAAAAGCCACATCAGGCTACCTGGGGGTGGCGGAATTCAGAGGAGGCCAAAACTGAGCTACGTAATTTATTTATGGACGCTCCATAAAACAGGGAAAGACCTCGTTACGTGTCAAAATTAGATTGCCCTGATTTTAATTGATATCCTGCTTAATATACTTTCTCGGTGCTTTAGGGAGTAGGGAAAATTGAAGGGTTACTTTAATACAGAACCCAACTTCATTGTGAGTGGTTAACATTAGAGCCTGGCATTCGAGAAGACATGAGTTCGATCCTTGGTTAGACCATCCAGTTTTCGGGTTTTCGTGGTTCCCCGAAATCGTTACAGGCGAAAAGCATAAGCTGATTTCCTTCCCTGTCTTGTTCCCTAGCCTGCTGCCGAATTTAATGATCTAGATGTCGACGATCGCTAAAGTCCTGATTAAGAAAAATAAAAAGAGCACATTTATCTCTCATAATAAAACTTTCCTATTTTGCTTGTATTAATAATAATCAATTTGGCATTCTCATTGCTAATTATTAGTGCTCCTCTATTCTAGTTGTAATATCGGCATCACATACTGATAATTTCACTGCCTGTAACTGTTCATAAAATGGGCTCATTGTAGATATGATAAAAGCTAAGAGTGTTTGATTCGTATGTTATAAATTTTCCTAATGCTTAGTTGGTATAAAGGAATGAGTTAAAATAATTATTTTACGGCTCGTAGATGTAGACGTCATTAGGGCCTGGAGAGGACTGGGGACAAGAAAAGGGAATGAAATCGGGAATCACAATTTGTAGGAGCCACAGTAAAGTATTGTAAAACAGAAATCTGGATAGCCGGACCGGGATTCGAACCCGCATCTTCCTGCATGCCCCAGTGCGAATGTTAACCGCACACCTACCATACTCGGTAAGAGTATTTGATTGAATGAGCCTTTCGTGGAATATGCCTTTGTTGAAAGGCAAAATGTAAATCAAGTTGTTTAGAATGCTCTTCCATTTTACTGCGCTGATACTTTGCGACTTGACCTGTCAGTTGTTTAACGCGAGGTGATTTCTCTTACAAGTGCATTCCTGGAACAATTATGGCTTGTGATCAAAATCTAATCCGATCCGAATAAATTATTGTGACTTACATAACATCGCACGCTGTTGTTACTGCACAGTCTCACGAATTAAAAGTAACAGGCCAATTAGAACTATGTACTATGAATACTTATATGCTTTTCCGATACTGCGTACGATTTCTTCAGCCCCAATCCAAGATACTTCCACGATTCAAACGTTCGCAGTAAACATAAGTTTTATGTGTTAAATTGTGCTCATTGAAACAAATGAACTATTAATTTGCAAGTACAGAACGCACTTTGGTGTATCTTAATTCATATAAAACGCTATATTAATTATGCTGCGAATTTTTAAATTTTATAAAAACTGATTACCCCAAGACGCCATAATTATTATTTACTCCTGTTTTCAGAAAACATCAGTACTGCACTTGGAATCCGTGATGATGATATGCCGAAAATCAGTGCAGAAATTTACTAAACTTAGGGACTTGAATCTTGAGGATATTATTTCAGATCCAGGTTGGGCCATTCGATTTATCGACATTTACATAAACGAGGTCGTACGAAAACTAATGCGAATGCGGAAAAACTCACCTCAGCGTGTTTTAACACGCTGAGGTGAGTTTTTCCGCATAACCACTGTCCTAATACCCCGCTCTAAAGGGCTCCTTGTCAACAATCCGCCACTTAAAAACTCTTGGGAGCGTGCATTAACCATGTAGCTCCATTTTGGCCTCCTGTGAATCCCCTCTCTTCCCCCCACATAGCCTTACGTGGCTTTTGCCTCTACCCCCCCCCCCCCCCCCGCACGTAGCTTTTTTCCCTTTTGATTCCAGAAGACATTTTGTACTGTTTTCTCTTGTCAGACTATTGTAAGTTACATACGGAGATAATTAACTGAGGGAAATAAATATTCACATGCTGTTGTGAGTTCTGTTCCTCATTTTAACTGTGAAAATGTTATGAAAGGAAAGTACGTGGCCTGGCTCGGAACCCGCCCCCCCCCACGTAGCCCAGCGTAGCCTTCCAGCCAACCCCTCCCCCCCCCCACCACCCCTGGACCGAGCCACGTGGTTTGTGCACGGTCCCCTTCCAGAATGACGTCTTTACCGAGTATGGACGGGCCCACTTATTCAGCCCAGCATGTAAACGGTATGGATCGCGGTAAGTATGCGGGTCTTCGCTGACGTCATAGCACAGACGAGTTCACTTGTCTATCACTACGTCCTGTATAGAGATGAATCATATTTGAACACTTTTTACTATACGCCATGGACATAAAATTATCTTGCGACGTAAAGATTCTGATTCATAACTGACTTAACACAATGCCATTAACAGTATTTATTTCATATGTGTTTTAGATAATTATTTGTGAATTACACATGTAAACTGATACGAAAACCGGTAATGTACAAATATAAGCAGTTATGTTTGTTTTTCTTTATTATGTCAAACAGAAATAATGGTTATCATCTTCGTCATTTCAATCATGTGTTTACTGTCATTTAGTCAAAGTATTTGGTTGCCAGCTTCTGTCAGCTACGTAAGAAAAACCATTTCCTTTAATTATGATATACTCGTCTGGATTCGAAGGGGCGAATCTTTTGACCTAAAACATTATCCTGTCATGGCCGACATTTCGTCAACTGTGGTGTACCGCCTACGTGAAATCAGCCAAAATGCCGAGTATTCATATATATATGTGTGTGTGGTTTCTTTTACAAGGAAGTAGATTGACTTTTGTCAAGTTTAGATTTTCCGGCCTCGTCAGCGATGAGACTGTAACGCTGCGCTCGCATTAAGACGGTTGCCGGTTAGAATCCGGCCTAGAGTATGGATGGTTACAACTAAGTGTAGTTTTCGGCTCAACTATGCAACGCTGTATATATAATATGGTACTTATTAACAGTATGAGAAGAAACTTAAATGCTGACAGTATGACAACGATGCTGATAGCGAACGTACTGCAGTTTTAATTTAGACATTTGTTCTCTATGGTTCAAAGATGGCGGGCGTCTGACCAGATGAACGCTGTGGCTGTCTCACTATGTTGGTGGATGTTCTGAACTCACCCCACCCCTAAATCTTAAGAAGCAGAATATTGTTTTCTTCTTATGTCCTCTTTTCAATTTATTCTATAGTTTCATAATAAATCAACACACCTGGTAAATGGATCCTATTTCTTGTAAGTTTCACTGGTCTGTTCACTACTTCCCATCCTATTAGCCCTCGCCATTATAAAGTAAGTCTTTAGTAATCTGTTGCAATTATTCAAATCTTGTCTTTCTATATAAATTTTCCCATCTGTTGTAAAAAATTAACCAATCCTGTATCTATCAAACTGTTAGCAACCTCACCGTTTTTAATTTTTTTTTTAATTTTGTAAGATTATTTATTAAACTCTTTCTTCACCTACCATTTACATCTTATCGATCCTTATACAGAAATGGCTCTGTATATTTGAAATACGATGTGACACTAAATTGTTCTGAATCCACGTGATACTTTAGGTCTTTCAGGACAGGACAGGGCCGTATTACCTTGGACCTACTACCGAGCGGGGCGGTGTAACGGTTAGCGTTCTCGCCTCGCATTCGGGAGGACGGCGGTTCAAATCCCCGTCCGGGCATCCAGATTTGGGTTTTCCATGGTTTCCCCAAATCACTCCAGGCAAATGCCGGGATGCTTCCTTCAAAAGGCCATGGCCGAATTCCTTCCCATTCCTTGCCCCCATCCTTGCCCCCCATCATTTCCCGTCTCTAAAAAAGACCTCGATGTTAAAAAGAGACGTAAAGCAGTTACAAAAAAAAAAAAAAAAAAAAAAAAAAATTGTACCTACTGCCTTAGTACGCTTTTTACGCTAGTATTGAACTAATCTTAGACATCTGCACTGCGTTAACTTTTATATCTTAGCAGTATCTCACAACAAACACTGTTAGGTCAATCAGCAACTGTATTTTTACAATATCCATACGCTCATTCCCTTTTGGTAGGGTTGACACTTTGTAGACAGTTTTGTCGTAGCCTTGTTTAATCTCGGGGAGGAAATCCGATTACCACCGTCTCGTAAAAATGAATGTTTGTTTTTTTTGCCAATGTTCTTCATACAAACACACAGTCTCTACCCGGTTTTGAAGGAACTTTGCATACGTATAGCCTACTTTAAAACAAATATAAAAACACTCTTTATGTTTGATTTACAAAAACCTAAACCCTCTCTTCCTTTCCTCTCTCACCTTAATTTCTTTCAACGTTATTCATAAAAACCCATTTTTTTAATCCGATTTTGATAGTACTTAGCACACGTATAATTCAAAACAAATGGGCCGGTAGCTCAACGGTTAAGGCGCTTACTTCTGAAAGTTTCTCTCTCCGGTCGCGGGTTCAAATCACGTGGTGAGCAGGCGTTGTATTTGATTATATGGGCCCTGTTGGACGTTCCGCGGTTCTGATTCTACGTTAAACTGTAGGCCCTAATGGAAAAGAATTGGCTTTCGTGCGTCTGACACAATAGCTTGGTACATCTCCTTTGGGAAGATTCGACCAAACTTCGGGTTGTGGACTTAGTTAGATTTTTAGTTATTTAAGTGGAAACTTCTTTAGGTGCGTTGGGCGATTTTTGGATTGGTAAAATCTTATGAGTTCGCCTCACCGACATGTTGATGTTAACATTATCTATGTAGCGGTCTGGTGGCTCAGTGGTTAAGGCGTATGATTTCCCCAGTTCGAATCGCTGTCTCCCTTAACCCGACCTTCACCTCTCACACAGCTTGCCGTGTAATGCGATGTATACCAGACCGCTTCCGTGGTTCTGATTCCACGTTATACAACAGATCCTTTGTACCTCGTAGCATTATGTTATGGCGGCTAAGACAGGGGCGGAATGCGCAGCCAATAGAAACCCTGTCATCAGATCATTACGAACACACAAAATTACTATTATTTAGTACATCTGTAGCTATAAGTATGACGTGTTGCGCGTATGATATTCATAGCTTTAAGTTTTCACTTCACTTCAGTCGGCAGTTCCCAATGACTGCTAATTGGTTTTCTAACCCAGCCAATTTAAATCACGGGTGAAGTGGCCTAGTTAACGTCGTGTAAATCTTATGAACTCTTAAGAATATGAAACTTTAATCACCACACCTGCAGGGCCGGTAGTAAGGTTCTCAGGCCCGGGATAAACGTTCTTAGCGGTGACGTAACCTGATGCAGTCCGTGGCAAATTCATCGGATGGGGCCTTCCCTCAGGCCAGACAGACGACCTTTGTTTTAGCCCTACCATTGCCCGGGCGGATTTTGGGCCGGGGAAGCCCCTCCAGCCGGTCATCGGGCCCCCCTCGGTCGGCGGGCCCAGGGTGCATTTGATTCGCTTCTAGCCCCCCCCCCCCCCCCAACGCCTGCCCATGACGCCTGCTTCAGTGACGGACTGTTGATCCAGGGTTGCCAACTCAGATTTTTTTTTACTCCTAAAACTTAAGTCAAAACCCCTAAAATCACCAAAATTAAGAGAAAAAACCCCTAAAAAATAAATACTATATTTTGTTTAGTAATATTTTTATTTATAAATTATTCAATATTTCTAACACTATTTCGTTTTGTTCTGATGGTACAGAGTTTTTGAGATCATACATTTAGACTTAACATTTTAGTAGAAGGATTAAATGGTATGCAAGATCCACCGTTTCGTTGCAATGTGAATCGGAACATCATCACACTTTGTAGCATTTCAATAGATAGCATATTACGCAACTTATTTTTAACAATATTATAGATTGATAGCCTTGTTCAACACTCGCGTTCGAAATTGGAACTGTGATTAATGTTAGGCCAAATTCTGAGACTTTTAAAACGTTTATAGCCAGCTGCATCACAATCATCGTAGACTTCTGAATAAAAATCAGCTGAAGTGGAAGTTTTCGACCATGATTTATTACTCAATTGGTACCACTCGGATTCAATGTCATTTTTGTTGACATAAATATGAGTCCGCTGAATGTAATTTATTATTGGTTTCACGTCAGGTTTGACTTGAGACGTAGTAACCTTTGAGTGCAGATCAGCAACCATGTTGCTAAATTGTCGGGAAGCCGCTTTTGGAGTCATAGAGAAGTCCGAATTCTTAGTATCGAGGATCTGTACGAGGATTTGACGTCGTTATTTAAATATTCAACAAATAAATACAAAAAAAAAATACCCCTAAAATTATAAGGCCCCCAAAAAAATCCCATCACGCGTGTATACCCCCTAAATTTAGGGGGAAAACCCCTAAGTTGGCACCCATGTGTTGATCTTATTCTAATGAGTCTAGGTAGAGGGGGGTGTGGGGGGGGGGGGGTGTGGGGAGAGTTAAAGTGTTGCCATCTGTCTGAGAACCATATAACTTGTGTTCTCTATGATAAATGTATTTTTTGTTAGAAATGAGTTTTTCCCAACGTACAGATGATAGAAATTGTTCTCGGGTGTTCTTCCGGATCAGTTCTTCCATGTGCGACGTTTCGACAACTGCCTCTGTTGTTTTCATCAGATGAAGAATTTCTGTATTTTTTGTTTGTGTTAAGCATTCGCCTAGGTGATTGTGGAAAACCACATAAAAAACCACAACGAAGAAGGCCGGTACGCTGGACCTGGTATTTGATCTTGGTTCCGTTGTACCTCCCCGATCCAGTATATTATGGCTTAACAAGCGCAGCTACGCTGGCGGGCCGAATTTCATCACAATGGCAAGTTTCTTGATAGGAATCTTTATTGTTAACAAAGATTGGTAAATACTGATGCTATTCGGCTACAGATTGCACGTCAGAACATTTAGTTTGTTCGCTTTAACCTGTTGGTGCAATAGTCCTTTTTTTCTATTTGTCGTACCATGAGTTCTTCGAGCGATACAAAGTCCGCTATTAAAGAGTGCTCGTTTGGGACTTTGAGTCACCTTAGTTTGCCGCGAATACATCTGGGGCTCATTCCGGAAAGTGTTTACGTTGACCCTTCTCCTCGGAGCCGAACAATAGCGTCTCCAGTCCAGAGACTAGTTACAATAGGCTCTTTGTCACTGTGTGTCTTTGTTTGTCTTCACACCCAGCAGTCAACACCGCCACTCGCAGGTTTTAGAGCATATAAATTGTCATTTTATGTTTTTGTAAATGTGAAATGCAAATGCGTATGTTTGGTGCCTTTTAGAACAAACATTTAAGACAAAACGAAGTAATTCTGTGATTCTGGAAAAAAGAAAAGATTAGTGTGCAGAAGAGAACGTACCAAACATTTTGCATGTATTTATTTTGTTTTATAAATTTTTATTAAAAAATAGTCTGATTTCCACACATATTTTTAATATCTATTAGAATACAACATTTCAGTTGCAAATGTGAGGGGTACTTATTTGAACCACAAAATAAATGAGGGAGGGAAACTAATTGAGTAAATTAAAGAATGAAACTGAATGTTCCACAACTTCTGACTGGCTCGTATTTATGATTTCGAATGCGACCCGGCTTTATTATCATTTACATTCCTAATAATGTCAGCAAGCAATTCATAGCAAAGTGTACACCATGGTTATATCCACACAGATATGCATACAGAATGTGGGGAAACAATGAGCAAATTACTTACCAACAACCTATGTTAGTTTCTTCACTACACGTGAATTGCGATCTATCTTAATTTAGGGCCCGGATGTGTTCTTTTATTTACTTATTTTGAATTATCGAAGGCGATAACTGACCAGGGAAAGCAACTAAATGTTTGTTTTATTTTGCTATATTCACTTTATATATTTGTTTGTTCAGGTTTTACACATCGTCAATGTGGTGGCTGGGAGGAATGGAGCCAAGGAACAGGAAGGAATTTGGTAATGGAATTTTGAATGAACCGTCCCGTTAATCGCCTCGAGTGATTTCAGAAAACTGTGGAAAACTGTAATTTGGATGGCCAGACGATATTCACAAACGATTACCTTTGTAAAATCTTGAGCATAGCTGCGTGTCAGCAACGGTAAAAAAAATTTATATTAGCATAAAGCCACGAAAACGCCACCAGTTGCTTAAAAGTTTTTATTCTTTAAAACTTTACTGCAGTTTCGACAAATACATATTTGTCTTCTTCAGAAGTATGACACCTGTTTGAACTATAATAAAAAATTTTAAGCAATTGGTGGCGTTTTCGTGGCTTTATGCTAATATAAAAAAATTTACCGTTGCTGACACGCAGCTATGCTCAAGATTTTAAAATTTGTACCAGCCAAAGTATCCAAAGCTGCATGGAAATACAAGGACACTAAGCTAAAAATTGTTCAAACAGGTGTCATACTTCTGAAGAAGACAAACATGTATTTGTCGAAACTGCAGTAAAGTTTTAAAGAATAAAAACTTTTAAGCAAGTGGTGGCGTTTTCGTGGCTTTATGCTAATATAAAAAAGATTACCTTTGAGTTTGAAATGCAGTACCATCCTAGCATTTGGCCTGATAAATTCATAGAACAACCAGAAATCTGCGATCACTGACACACTGGATGTCTGTTATGGACTGAAGCCATATCCGTCGTGTCTCGCAGGAACTCCTTCATACCCACCGAGCGTGGTGTGTGAACGTAACGTTCTGGCCACGCATTCGGGAGGGCGCGGGTTCGAGTCCGGGCGTCCAGATTTGGGTTTTCCATCGTTTCTCCAAATCACTCCACGCGAATGCCGGGATGCTTCCTTCAAAAGGCCATGGCCGAATTCCTTCCCGTTCCAAGTCTCCAAACCCATCCCGCCTTTAATGACCTCGACGTCGAAGAGGCGTAAAGCCTTAAGCACAAAAAAATGTCCGTGAACCAGTGTTTCAGACTTCCTCTAACGTTGCGCTGTAGAAACTCAGAATATTCCGAACGAAAAGTTACCGTGAAAAAGGAACGCACCTCTAAGCAAATAGTGTGAGGCTCTTACGTCAGCTCCATATCTGACACACTTTATCGAAATCAGTGTTATCGCAATTCAGGAACTGAGTAAGCCGTAACATTGACATATATAAAGGAGGACAACTAATTTTTTGGCAACTACGCAGAGCGGTTCCGACCTTTCTTCAAGATAGACTTTTACACATTGTTGACATGATATCGTTCAGATTATAGACGAAGGTATTCCTGGCCAAAGTTCAGCGTTGATATCTGGAAAATGCAGCGATAACAACATGACTGAAAATCACCAGCACCACATTGGTTCTTCAAATAAGTTCGTACACCTGCTGCATAGTATAGGAATAGCATTCTGTTCCAAGGTGTCAGGTTAAGTACTGTTTCTAATTTTAAGTATAATCATATCTCTGTTTTTTGCTGGAATTTTTTTTAAGTATAAATAAGAATAAACTAATAGAAATATTCTCAAATTTGTTGCAACTGGCCTTCATTTTGTGCTAAAATATGTCAAATTTACTAACAAAACAAGTGTATAATAAAAGGAAACACACTTTTATATTATGTTTTAAGAGTAAGTTCTGTTCGTAACCCATTAAGGCGAGGTAACGTGTTTCCATTCTTCTGTGAAACACATTTCTGCTAACGTGTAATTTTAAATTAGTGTCTCTTCCAGATTACATCAACGGTTACAAAGAAACCGCCTCAGAACGGTAATAAAGGATCACAACTTGTCAGTGACCTGAATCTCTGGAGGACGCATGGTTCGATCAGCTAAACAGTACCAAGCGTGGCCTCGCATTCGGAAGGACGCGGGCTCGGATGATATCGGTTCCTTTAAAAAGGCCATGGCCAAATTCCTTCACGTTTCTTGTGCCCAGTCCTTTTCGGTTCCTAATAACCTAGACCTAGATGAGTCGTAAAGGCGTAAGCAGAAAACAAAAACTGAAACTTTTACCCGAATTTTAGTTCTCCACGATTTCCCACAATAATTTCAGCCCATTGCTGGCATGTTCAGAAGGCCATGGCCAAATTCCTTCAAATTCATTGCCCACCAATTCACCCCAGTGCAGTCCTTAACTATAGATTTGAGCTCTAGTCCGACGTATCTGCCCGTGACCGGTACAACGGCAGTTTAAACATCGTTGCCAGATTGTTTTCTTTTACCGAGAGTGGTGGGTGAACGGTTAACGATCTGCCCACGGATTCGGGAGGACGTCGGCTCGAATCCCCGTCCGGTCATCCAGATTTGGGTTTTCCATGGTTTCCCAAAATCACTCTAGGCGAATGCCGGGATGCTTCCTTCAAAATGCAATCGCCGAATTCCTTTCCGTTCTTTGACCCCAGTCCCATCCCGCCTCTAATGACCTCGACGTCAACGAGGCGTAAAGCCTCAGTAAAAAAAAAAAAAAAAAAAATGTTTTCGTTCTTTTTTTATGACTCGTTGATGTCGGGATATTTGGAGGCGGAAACAACGTAAGACAAGGAAAGGGAAGTAATATGACCATGGCTTTTTAAGGTACCATCCCGAGATTCAGCTGGAATGATCGGACTGGGATTCAAACCGCGTCCTCCCGAATAGCTGGTCCGAGGGATACCGCTTACCCAATAGGCTCGGTCGACTAGATTGACTGGTCTGCATCTACAGACATTATTTGAATGTTTCTCAACCACAAACTGTGAAATTTGTTTTTGTATATATCTTGAATCTTTCAAGGCGCATGCACACTATGCCATGTGGCAAGGTAGCTGGCATAGTCAGCTGATAGAGCCATATGGCTCGTCACTGCGTCCATGTAGGAAATAGCATCCAGTGACAAAATACTACCGACGAGTACCTGCCTGTCGTCACCGCTGCTAAATTGATTTTAGAAACTGAATCGCGTAGTGAATCACGCAAATGATGGTTTTACATACGTCACACTCTCCGAGGTAGAGTCAGATACGAATGCAGTGACTTGATGAATGATTTATTACTGGACGAAGCATAAGGGTGGTTTCCGAAACATTTTTCCGAATATTTTTTGAGACTCCTCTCAATTTGATATTTTCGAAAATTAGCAAGAGTGACACATCGTTTAGAAGAGCTGTTCCAGCCAATAAACGTTTAGCGCTTACACTACGGTTTTTGGCAACAGGGGACTCCTTTTTTTAATCCTTATTGAAAAATGTCAAGATAGGTATATTACATTTCTATTAATTTCTTCCTTATCAGCACCAAAACTAATTGCTATTGCCGTAAACGCATCATGCCTTTATTACGATTTTCGTATTCTTCTAATCTACAATTCCACAAAACATATTGAGTGCGGAAAGCGCTATTAATGCATAGATTTTCTCGTTAGTCCATTCCATCTTTAAGGTGGAATTTCAACTGGAGCCCTTCCTCTTCTCCCCTCAGGCCAAGCGACACGTCCCCACTAGGGATGTAATTAAAATCCGCATCCGCAAGTGCGAAACTTTCGCATGAAATTCCACATCCGCTTTCGCATCCGCAACCGCAATTTTTAATGCGTGTGTATAGCGGATGTTTTGTTTACAATGCAATAAATATTATATTCTTTTCTTTTTATAGGAGATCCTGCCCATCGTCGCTTAGCTAACAACAAAGTGGTTGTTTTTTCTGACGATCTTGCAATAAAAGTAACAATGAACTTAACGGTATTATTACCTAAACTACGAATTTACAAGTTTGAACTTGCATGTAAAGTAAAGTGGCCTATTCACGGTCCAACTTATAGGAATACCGTAGGATGCGCTCACCCATTAATGCTAATACAGAAGGGGTCCAACAAAATGTTCCAAGCAATCCTTTCCACTCATACTTTCTCGCGGCACACCATGTGTCCTTATCGCACACTCACAGGATGTTTCCTCCAATAGCTCCCTCCAATATCTACATCTTGTTGGACAGCAGTGACCCTTTTTGGTTGCCTGGAAGTCCAACAACATCCTACACGTCCTACATGTAGTCCTATAACCCCTTTCAGTGCCCATCAAGAATTCTTCATCGAAATCGGATCATCGTAGGTCCTACAAGTTGTACTGTGAGTGCGCCACTAGAGCGGTGGGAATGCGGATGGCGGGCATGGAACCGAGCGTGGTGGGCGAGCGTTAACGCTCTGGCCTCACATTCGGGAGGACGCGGTTTCGAATCCCCGTCCAAGCACCCAAATTTGGGTTTTCCATGGTTTCCCCAGATCACTCAAGGAGAATGCTTCATTTAAAAAGCCAGGGCCGAATTCCTTCCCGTTCCTATCCCGATCCTTTCACGCCTCTAATTACTTCGATGTCAATGAGGCGTATAGTAAAAAACAACACACACAAAAACGAACACAGAGATGTGCGGTGGCGTAGCCTTGTGCTTGATGCTTGAATTAGTCAAGCCACCAACTCCGCAATGTTAGTACGAGAAAGATTGGTTTTTAGACGCGTGCGCAGTTATGTAATTAATTTAATTCACTAGTGAAATCATCCCACGTTTTTTTGTTGCTGAAAGATGAGGTAAAAATAAATCACTATGGCAGTATTATATGGAAATAGACTTTACTTATGAAAAAAGATAGAATTTGGCAAAAATATATAATATTTTTGACAAAATAGTAATATCTAAATAATTATAAATTTATTTTCCACTTCCGCATCCGCTTCTGAGAAACATCCGCATCCGCTTCTGGGAAACATCCGCATTAGCATCCGCATCCGCATACGCATCCGCAAAGGTGACATCCGTTACAACCCTAGTCCCCACTACCTACTCTCTTCAGAAATGGCATGGCTTCCATTCAAGTGGAACGACATTAGTCGGATATGAGATGCAAGCGACTCTGTGTGCTTGTTTTGTGTGGAGAGTGATCAGCCCAGGACAGCCTCGGTCCTTGACATTCCCCGTTCGCAGACACGCCGTCCCGCTCGCTCCGACCGGTTTGACACGCCACAGGCATTGCACGCTGCCATATTCGCAACTCTCCGCATGATCGGAACTTGTATCACTTTACTCATTCGCTTATTTAATTAAATGAATTTGGGAAAGACGCGGGTTCGATAACGGTTCGGCCATCCTGATTTCAGTTTCCCATGGTTTTCGGAAATTACTCCAGCCGAACTCATTCACGTTCCTTGTCCCAAATACTACACCAGCTCTAATGATCCTAACGTCGACGATTCGTTAAGCTCTATAGGAAAGAAGATTGGTCGACAGTCATGACATCGAACCACAGTTATCCGAGGCGAGAGTTCTAGGTGTCGCCTGGGGAACGCAGAATATTAGGGTCTACTGATAAAGCTATGGAGGGACAGAAGAATCGGAATCAGCCCTTGTGGCTCAGTGCGCTAAGGGGGCATCCATAAATTACGTGAGGTGTTTTTCCGGATTTCCGGCCCCCCCCCCCTCTGATGAGACTTCGTGAGATCTGGTCCGACCCCCTTCTCTTCTGGTGAGATCTGGTCCGAGAGACCCCCCTCCCCCCCCCCTCAACTTTTTGAGATCTTTTTTTTTTTAGGTCTCGCTCTTCCAAAGCCGGTTACACCCCCACTTTTCGACGAAATACCCCCTTAAAATCGACTTTCACGTCATTTGTATACCTTTGTTTTTTAGCTCTACAGGCCAGCAAAAATTTCAAAAACCTCACGTGAGATTTCTGATGATCCCCTCTCCCCCTTGGTGATATTTGGCCCCCCCCCATATTTCACCTCACATAATTTATGGACGCTCCCTAAGGCGCAGCACACCGGATCTGGGAAGTTAAATGGGGCAGCGTGCCGGCATTCCTGACTGCGGTTTTCAGCAGCCATCAAACCGAAAGCCGAGACCGTACCTAATCTCCGCCTCATAAAATTTCAAAAACAAAAAAATACACTTCCAACACACAGACCATAGTTACACGTTTCACAGACAGATGGTATCATTACGTCGTACAACCTGGCAGTAGGTATAAAACGCTTGGCGTCAGCAATGATATGTGGCCGTAAAATCAAAACTACAAATTTGACCAACTCATCAATGAATAAAAACTCATCAAAGGTAGCCGACTCCAAAACGTTGGGAAAAGGTGGTAAAAAAGAAGGTATGAAGGGCATCAGTCGTGAGAATTCGAACCAAGATGAGATGAGACTTTAATATGGGAAGTGTCATGGCTGCTCTGAGCTCATATCAATGGGTTGAGCGTGGTGGGTGAGCGGTAACGTTATGGCCTGGCATTCGGGAGGACGCGGGCGCAAATCCCCGTTCGGCCATCCAGATTTTGGTTTTTTCAAGGGTTTCTCAAATCACTCCAGGTGAATGCCTGGATGGTTCCTTCAAAATACCATGGCAGAATTCCTTCCCGTTCCATGCACCACTCCTTTCCCGCCTCTAATAACCTCGAAGTTGACGCAAAAAAAAGCAGTGCTAAGTTAGATCCTCCGTGACGGAAGATCCTTGAATTGGAGACTGCTTTCTTTTCAGCGCATAGGGCAACACTTCACGCAAGACGGTGTACGTACAAGGGGGCGTCCATTAATTACGTGAGATTTTTTTCCTGAATTCAGGACTTCCCCCCCCATTTTCTGGTGAAATTAGGTGAGATCTGGTCGGACGCCCCCCCCCCCTCCTCAGATCTGAGATTTTGACGAAACCCTCCCCCCTGCTGATCGACCTCGCAGTTTTTTTAGACCTTTTTTTAACCTCTCCTGCTTCATAGGGCGGCTATACCCCCTCCCCCTCCTAAAGTCGATATCCGCGGCGTTTGTAGACCTTTTTTTTAGCTCTACTATCCATCAAGAATTTAAAAAGATGACTTGAGATTTCCGTCGACCCCCCCCCCCCCCCCTTGGTGATATTTCACCGGACTCCCTCTCTTTAACCTCACGTAATCAAGTTCGTTAATGGTTTAGAAGGGATGCAGTCGTAGCATTTACTAACTCCTGCTACGTGGCTAATCCGGTACTGGATGTAGTTTCAGCAGGATGCTACGGCTGCATATTAACCTGACGTTGACACATTTGTATGTTACTCTGGGCGACGATGTCGCCATCAGAAAATTTGTGCGACACAGTTTGGCTCATCTCCATGCAACCAGCAACGACTGTGCAACAAGTGTAAAACACGTAACATGAGATCCGACAAGGCTGCAAACAAATGAATGCACAAATATATGCCCGTTTAACACAGGGTGGCTAAATTTCACACATCCTGTGACTTTTTTCTTTCAGTAGATTCTCCCGTCATATCTGCCAGGTAGTTATGAGTGTTAAAAAACCGCCACGCCTGACTCCGGGATGTACAACGGGCCCAGGAACAATGTCGGCTCACGTCTACCTATCATCTGCGATTTTCTGTAATCATCTGACAGCGGTTCCCAATTATTATTTCCCCGAGTACCCCTTCAAGAAAGGGCTTAACCTTGAGTATCGCTGAAAAAAATGAAACCTGTTTCTAGTGATTTATTAAATTAATCCAATAACAAACTACACAAAAAAATCAACAATTGTCCGAAAATATATTTGGAGATAGTAATCTCTGTGTCTTTCTTTGATTATTTTAGTGATTACCGTATCCCAAAGATTACCACGCTTACCACTTGAAGCAACCTCATGTACCCTGTTCTAGGCAGACACTATACCATGTTCAGTCTGAACGGACGGCTCAAGGTAATGTTCCCCTGTGAACGCTCCCCCCCTAACCGCCCTTTCCCTTCCTAATTCTCCGAGCTGACCGTTGTGCCGTGTAGGCGAGAGACAAATTTCCCCTTCGCATGAAGGGTTAAGGGCAGTGGAGTGGGGATATAACAGAATGACCTCGAGCGGCCTCTGTTAACTGAACGGACTATAATATTCCGCCTGTTAGCGAGCCTGATAGCACATCCTTAGAAATGCCATATCATGTGTGAAAATAATTGCAGTGATTTCTGGAAACTCCAAAAGCAGTACACACACGTAAATAAAAAGTTATTGGTAAAGTTTTCACGAAGTTGTAAATTCCAGACGAAATGAGAGCGCTTTAAAGTTCGTTATCACCATGCCTGCTCCCAACAGCAGGTAGCTGTGTGGCGTAGTCTCAGAGAGGTGATCACTGGATTTTACGGATGCGTAACCAAAGCGAAACATAGGCTATTTTAATTTAGTTTCAATTATTGTTTTCTCTTAGTAGTATTTAGCAAATGAATGTCAGAGGCTTAGGAAAATATTTTTTTGTTTTTTTTAATCAGGAGAATACACCGAGCGTGATGGGTGAGCGGTTACACTCTGACCTCGCTTCGGGAGGACGCGGGTTTGAATCTGCGTCCGGGCACCCAGATTTGGGTTTTCCATGCTTTCCCCAAATCACTCCAGGTAAATGTGGGGATGCTTCCATCAAAAAGGCCATGGCCTAATTCCTTCCCGTTCCTTGTATTCAGCCCATTCCCTCCTCTAATGACGAGGTGTAAAGCCATAAGCATAAGAAAAACAAGAGCACAGAATTTTTGCTCTTGTTCCTAGCTCTGGATATTGGGATTGGGATTTTATTATCTCTCTGTTGTTGTCTCGCAAGATAAGTTACTTTAGCTACCTCCCTATCTGTTCAAACCAAATGAGAAAGTACAAGTAATAAAGAGTTTTCCTGTTCCATCGTTAAGAATCTCAATTTTAATAGCAATATCTCTGACACTCGTTACAAGCAGCCTGTTCCCTAATCGCTTTTCTCTCGTCTTCAGCTATTAATCAGCCATTCAGTTTTCAGTGACCATGTATAGTCTCCGCGACTTCTTTCAACCAATCGGTAATTCCTTACGAACGATAAAATAAAAGGCTATAAATCTCGATTGAGTCGAAAGACGATAACGAATTCCTAACTTCGGTCCTCTCTGATTAGGTCACAACTGAGGAATATGTTAAGAAATCTAAAATAAGATGATGAAAGATTGGGCTTAAATAAACGCTGAATGGCTATCCAAAGACGGCGAACATTTAAAGCCTAATAAATGAAACACCCGTATAGTTTTCTTTCTTTCGAAGGTCTAAGCGCGAGCCGGGGAAAGCGTCCAATCTAATTTACTTTAACTGCAGTGGAATGCAAGCTCCAGCGGCAATAACTCTACACACCCATTTTTCTTCTTTCTTGTACCCTCCTACTACAAATCTTAATTTGAAATTCTTTCAGCGTTTTTGATAAATTATTCATCACTTTCCTTTATAATTTATTCCTATCCCTAACTTCATTAATTACGAAAAAAATTTTCTCTCACCCTCATGGATGAAATCAAGTGCCAGCTTGTGGGAACAGTCATCTTTCCCCCTCCATGCACCACCTTTAATTCTTCCATCAGTATTTTTCCATGTCACCAATATACGCCTTGTATACCCTTAGAACTCTCTTCGTCCTCCTCCTGTCTTCCGATGAATCACATTCCAGCTCCTTTATATCCTTTACTGGTTGTGTTCTGCGGTAATTTCCAGAGACAAGTCTAGCGGCGCCTCTTTCTACCTCTCCAAGTCCCGTATTTGATACCGAAAATGTGGGTTTGACGAAAGTTTAGTAACCCAGGTCTCCTACTGAAACAAAACCTTCTTTGGTTAAATAAATGATAACGGATAAATCAGTGATTATGCAAATAATTTCGTCTTGGCCACACGTACTCAAATAGATCATGACTGATTATATAGATAAAATTATTTTAATAAGGAAAGAGAACTTATCATTCTAGGAATTGAAAAACCCACGAATTTACGAACAAAAATATTGAAATCTTTATTTCTTGCAACAAAAAAAGCAAATGAACTTTGTCTTCATATGATCAAATGGCGTACGTGATTGAGATTACAGCAAAAGATCTTCCAAAAGGGTTGCGTACATTAATTAAGCGAGGTGTTTTTCCGGAATTCTGGATCCCCCCCTTTTCTCTGTGGTGAAATCTGGTTGGAGCCCCCTCCGGCCCCTAAGATGATGTGAGATTTCGCCGAACCCTCCCCCCCCCCCATTTCACCTCAAGTAATTAATGGACGTTCCCTAGTGATCTTACTCAGTGAAGGGTATGAAACATCTCACAGGCGTTACTAGGTGTTTGAAAATCTGAGTTCTGGTGAAAAACTGTTGTGGCACAAACTATGTTCCGTTACCGTTCATTCGGAGCGATGAGCAGTAGCGTGGTACAACAGTAAATTGCCATTTCGTTACCTCGACTCTGCGTTGAGATGGCTGAGTATGGTGGGAGTGGAGGCGACGAACTGCCCCCGCCTGGCACCGTTATGTGTCGCCCTGGGAAGTCGTGTTGAACAGCCGCAGCCAGGCACTGTTAATCAGGCTTGGCGGTCTCCAGACACAGGCCAGCAGATTCCAGTCGAAAAACCAAAGTGTCAGGCGGTCTGCAAGAAACCTCTCGATCGGCGCCGTCCAATCACTCCTTGCCGCAACCAAACACGGGAACCGATAGGCAGAATTTAGCGTCGTCTTATTCGCTATATTATTTTCAGTTTTACACGCACAGCAATTACACGCTCTGATTCGCTGCTGCTGTTCCCCTCCATATTTCTATCATACGTCAGTGTCATTACAAACCTCTGGAAACTACCCTTACCATCAGAAAGTGGTGATAAATTGTCTCTGTTTATCTTGCCTTTCATTCAAATGTCCTGGTCCCTCACAGGCTTAGGTTAAGCCAGGTCTTTTTCGGCTAATCACCATAGCGACTTCTTGGTTATGCTATTCGCCTACCTCCCAGGTAGCTGGGGCACACGGATCTGTAGTCAATTTTCTGCCTTGGCGTTTCTGCAAGTGTGAATAACAAGCAGATATTTCTTATAAATTGTTCGCGAGCCACTCTAATTGTTTTGACCTCATGAAACACCACATTACCTCTCTGCTACAAGTACATTACCCCCATCACTCTTTCCAATAGATGAAGGATTTTGAAACTTTTCCTACCATCTGTCCAATGCGTCCGCCCCAGGCTTAGCTTATTGTCAAATGTTATGCCGAGATATTTAAATTTAAATTCTCCAACAAACAATTCCTTCCCCACCTTATATCATGATTAATCTTTAGTATTTTATCAGCGGATTTATATTCATCCTCGTTTGGATTATTCGTCCTCCTTTAAGCGAATGTCAGTGTGAAAGGACACAAACTCCTAAAACACTCGGTTGAAGACTGTGAAACCGCACAGAAGGTCATGAGGTAACTGCTGCCTCTGATGTCTCCAATTGCGACAGCAAAATTGTTCGAATTGAAGCCAGATTTTTCCTGACCCCCCCAGACTGGACTTCCTGTGACTATTTGTTGCTCCAAAATACGTAAAAAAAATAATAATTCTGGAACGAAGTATTTTTTCCTTTTTGTCTATGCCTTGTTGACGTCGAAGTTCTTGGAGTGAGGACAAGGTACGAGAAGAAATTCAGGAAATTGAAGGAACGATACTTGAATTCGCCTGGAGTGATTTTAAGAAACCATGGAAATCCGAAATCTGGATTGCCGGATGGGGATTCGAACCTGCGTCGTCCCGTAAGCGAAACCAGTGAGTTACAGCTCACCCATCACGTTCGGTCAAAAGAAGCAGATTTGGATTTAATGACGATGAAGTTATTGATCTAACTTTTGTTTTCGAAGAACTGGAATCAAGAAAGTAGAAAATCGATGGGCGAACTGTAGCGACGAAAATGGTAGCCACACCGACAAATTAAAACCTTTTCATCCAGAATAAAAATGATCTTCTAGAGTTTACTGACGTCTTTCGCATTGCAGATGCTGTAGAAGATCATACTTACACAGGTATTTCAAATTTTAACGCAACAAATCCAAAATGATAACGACGGACGGGAGGGTAATGTAGAGATTTAGCTGGGACGTCCGGCCCAATCACAAATAACACCATAATCGCTCACACTTCCTCATCTCTTGTCAGAGCCAATCATTTGTCAGGGCGTATCAAATGAGTGTGATACCGAGACAAGAGAAAGCTGTCGCCTTGACGACTTGGCGTCACGTCTAAATGCAGTGTGACGTCACTTCTTAGCGTTCCACGTTTGGATTTGCCCACAGTCCACCGCGTCCCTGAGTCACCCTAGATGACGTGACATTACTCAGCTTGAAGCACAGGTATGACTTCCGAACCCGTGTCCAATACTGCTTTCTTGTAATACTCTGCCAGAAGAGTTACTCACTGGTAACTTCAAATCTACCATCATTCATACTGCCCTCTTGTACACACACGCACATTAACTTCGTAAAACATTATATTTAAGTTTAACAGTAAAAGCATCTAAGTTATCACTAAGAACAAGTTTTGTTCACTTAGCTTGTAATCAATATCATCTTATTACTTAAATACCTCTTGTTACAAACATATTTCATAACAGAAAGAAAAGATTATAATGATGGTGTATTTATTGTAGTAACATGGAAATGAATGTGAAGATAATTTACATAAGATTGATAGAGTGACAAGGAATAGTGAGAATGGAGACTGATCAGCAGTAAGGAGTATATATAATGATTTTCGAACTGAGAGAGGTAAAGTTGATCAATAAATAAGGTGTTTAAAAGTGGTTCAAGGCATAATCACTGTTAACTGAGAGAAGGAGGACAAACTATTAAAGGAAACGAAAGGATAAGTGTTTTTCCTTATAGGAAGAAGACAAATATAAACAGTATAAGGTGAGCCTACATTAGCCGTTCTGAAAGGTAAGAAGGACGCAAAATGTACTCGGTGATTTAATCGGAAAGACGATGAAACAAGGCAACAAGAGAAATCAATTGTGAATAGATGGCCCAAAAGTAGATATACCCAAGGGGCACTTCGATCGAGAACCATACTCTAAATATTCTATGTAAGATTTTTTTGTCCGTACTGAATTCGATTATTCAGAGAAATAATGTTATTAAAATTCTGCTCTAACACATGTGATAACAATGTGTTAACCAATGATAGTGTCATTTGATCTACGGGAGGAGGGGGGGTTCAAATTATGTTGCGAAGTATAAATAGTATATTACACCAAATGAGTCACTAGATACATGGGGCAATTGGGCTTCACGATCGTTACGTTACTTAGATTCTTCAGGTCGTTAAAATAGATAGCTCATCGAACAAAGTCGATTTATAGAAGTTATTGAAAATAGCCTAATTGGGTTTCAAGCTCATAGAATCATCAGACGTTATGTATTAGGCAAGATTACACGCGAGCGCGTTTACCTAGCCTAACACGATTGTGATGTTATTACGACCTTAAAAGGTGATTCCACAAGATAAGATATTGTCCAAATGAATATGAAAATAAACCCGAGAACTGTACCACCTGCTTGCTCTTTGGAACCAAAATTAAGAATAACTTAATACAAAGAAACATGAAACCTGAGACTTTATGTAACACCGCAAGAGACCAGGAGGAAGTTTCGTTTCCTTTTACTCTTTACTTTGTAGATGCCACTACGGGTAACAGCTCGTACCAGAGAATATTTTGAACATTATAAATTAAAATGGCCTATTCTTCAGTGTTTTAAAGTACTGCACTCAGCCTATGCTAGTAAAAATGATTTATCCTAGAGGAGGAAGTGGACACATTCTCATGTCTGCAAATCATAGTACTCTGTCCTGACGTTCTCTGTGGTGATTGTTAAGGCACCCGCTTTCAAAACTCAAGGTTCTCGTTCGAATCCGGGCCAAGCCTGAATTGTCACGGGCCTTCACCTTTGCTTTGTGAGTATGCGGTTACACGTTAAAAACTGTATTTACAATCACAACAGAGGCGTGATAAATCGAAGCTCAATCATTCTGCAACCGAACACCCCTTCGACCTTTCTCGGTTATTAATACCGTATGTATTTAATGATAGCCTATAAAGTTATCTTGAAGGCTGAAGATGGGTGCGATCAGCAAGTTCACCTAAAAGACTAGGAAAATTGTATAAAAACTGTGATCAGAATGGCAAGTACACAGGTGGCACGCTATTCTTACTCCTTTTTACCATCAATTGAACTGAGGCCATGAAAAACGGCATTCATAATCCTAGCGTTTGTAACTTTTTATAGTATTGTTCGGCCAAACTTCGAGTCAGTGTTATCATGACATTATTTAGTAAATGCGATTAATGTTTAACTAGCCTTAAATCTTGTTCACGAACGAAAATTACAGCGTAAAAAATATAGCTAGAACATGAACAACAGTGATAATAATCGCTTGTAACTTATAGTAGGCTAGGTACCCGGGCCCGCCGGCTGATGGGGGACCCGATCACCGACTGTAGGGGCCCTCAGGCCAAGAAGCCTAGAATCCGCCCATTGTCGCCCGGTTTATAGAGCTAAAAAAATCACCCATTTTACCCCGGGCCCGAAATTCCTAGCGCCGACCCTGAGCAAAAGTGAAAATTAAAATAAGACCTTTCAAACACAATGATGCCTTTTGTTTCACACACACACACAATAAACTGATCTGCACTCAGGTACACTTCTTCTATAACGGCCATTAAAAAGCACCCACCTTATATGTAAAAGTCAAAATTCTAGTTCTTTTCAATTAATTGTTTGATCAACAATTGTGTTTGATGATGAAGTGCAATACTTTGACTAAAACTGTGATAAATACTCTTTATCATTAATGGAGATGCCAAAAGCCACATTTTCGGATACGAGATAACATGATTACCCTTTCTTTGTTGCTACCGAGGTGACATATCACAGGTGAGTGGGCAGTATAAGCATATAGCGGACCACGCTGAGATTGCTGATGAATGAATCATTAGCGAGGTCGCCGATGAATCACGTGGAGAGCAGTACGCCGTACAGGTGCTGTGCTGGCCACTGGTTTTTGATAAGATGACGTCCAGCTCTCCGCAAAGGTGGCCGTGAGCTGTTGATGGCGTCATACTCCGTCATAGACCACACCTCAGCGGAAAATGTGCCAACTGCAGCGGCGGTCATGTTAGCTGCATCAGTCCGCAACAATTCTCAATGATTACCTATGAACCTATATGCTAGAAGAAAGTCTTTCTCGGCGTTGTGAATTAATATAATGTTCTCAGATAATTAGCCCAGTGAAAATAATATTTCCACATGATACTCCAGCGATCAATAACTCCGTCGCCATCTTCAATCGAACCCATGAAACTATCTCATCTGCCAGTTTGCCTCGTTCTTTGAAGTCCTCCATACTGGACATGGTGACTTATGACCAACACTTTGGCCAGCATTAATCATCCAGACTGTGTAGGCGTTTTTTTTCAATTAGTTGAAAGCTGAGACAGCCCTCGATTTCTGTCTCGAAAAATACATAACCCACAAAAACAATTCTTGACAAAATAGAGACAAGTCTGGAAGTTTAGTGACGAAAACATATGAGATCTTGTTCTGATAGAATTATATGCTCTTAACTTTTTATTCACCTAATTTTTTAATCAGAATGGTTTCTGTCAGTGGAATAGATGCTTAAATTTGAAAAAAAAAACATGTGACTTGCCCATTATTCGTTTCATAATTTTTACTAAAGGCATAATATGCATGATCTATTCTGAATTTGTCAAAACCAAAACAGCTGTGAGGGAAATCTTGGCTTTTTTGTATTTGTGAGGATGATAAATCTAATCGATCAAGGTATTTATGCATATAGAAATTTCACTATCTACTTTACTAAAACATGATATGCGTAATGACCAAGTAATTTTTTATAAAAAAATAACGGTTCAAAACACCGATAGGAATCATTCTCTTTTAGACAATGTAATCTTGGCTCAGAAAAAGATTTCATAACTTTTTGTCACTGAGCAACCCCAATTTTTACAAGAATTGTTTTTGTAGGAATTCATTTCTTTTTGTATGTGCATCCCTTATTCTGAATCGTTGCTCAGATGTAACGATTCCATTTGAAAATCAGTGGATAAAAAATTGCAGAATTCACGTCTTATCAATATACGTGTGTCCGATACTAACAATACAGATACTCTTTGCGAACGAGTGTGTGTCCTCACGGGCGAGCGATTGTAGTTGCCATTGAGTTAACCGGCACCATAAGGAAATCCCTAGTAACTTCCAAAATAAGCACAGGATGAAGTAAAATTTAATGCGTTTGTTAAGCTTGCTAATCCTTATGTGAAACAGAAATTTGAAGCACAAAGCGTTGTATAGAGCAAAGCAATTGACGCGTAAATACGCACCGAAACGTTTCATATGAGGATTGCCATAGGATAAATACAGGGAAAAATCACTTTTATAATGATTTGGGGTGAAACCATATATGCGTATCTAATTACCTGTTTACAAGACCACGGGAAATGCTGTGAAACTATGATGACGGAATATCGTAGATGGTTAAATAAAACCTTTGAATTTGACTAAATTCAAACGTAAGGAGAGGAACGAAGTAAAATGTAACACTTTTGTTAAGCTTAGTAAGCTTAATTTATAGCCTATTGATTTCACGTCTGGGGCAGATAAGGACTAAATGCTTGGAAATTGGCCAATTTTAGACTTTTCTTATGATTTGTGGGTAAAGTCATATATGTGTTTGAAACTTGATATTTCAGCTTTCCACTGCTTTAGAGTTTTGATGATCATCAGTGAGTGAATGAAAAAATTGTCGAAGTTTGGAAAATAATAACTTCCAGACCAAGAGAGGGAACGAAACAAAATTTAATGTGTCTCTCCGCTCTTATTATTTCTGACTAAAGATGAACGGATATGATATCAACGTCAGGTGTGCTATCGGCACTGTTGTTACACCATATGGGCTGCCTGGGCTCCAACGCATGATGGATTGGTTAGTACAATGATGCAAAAAGTTTGGGATGTATATTAATATCTCCAAACTCTTTGTATGAAACAAGAGACTATACAAATCTCAGAACAAAAAGCAGTACCATCCAACAAGTGTCCTTCAAATACTTGGGAGCCGGTTTGGATAGTTAGTTCTGATCTCAAGCTATATCTCGGAATGAAAGTGATTAGATTCTCGGTGCCTCTGCACGGATGCGAAAGGTAGGCTCTTGAGTCTAGATGCTAACATCAATTAATGGAGTAGATGCTTTTGATATTTATCTAAACGCCGTATTTGACTATATCCTGGGCACAAAGAATCCTCAACAAGGAGGTTCTTAATTGCACGCTGAAGAAAAAAGAACTACAGTACTACTTACAATTAAAAACGAAAGGAAGGAGCAATATCTGTTACATGTTATGAGAGCCGAAAGGCATCTGCTATTACACCTCACAAAGGAACGGAAAATATAAAAAAACGACCAGCTGGAAGACGAAAGAATTCATTGCTGGGAAACATGCGCAAGTAGTTCAACTGCTGCTTCTAGAAAACACTGGCTTTTTCTGATAAACGAAACTTTCGTGGAATCCATACTTCGTAAGAATTGCGTCAACTGTTCCACTATAGTTGGACAGTCAACAGTTGCGCACAGGATTGCTAATTTTTAAACCAGCTTTGTACCCATTTCAAGTCTGTGCCTAGTGTTTGTGTTGTTATTCCTTTAGTGGGAAGTAGTTACTCGTACTGAAATAAGATGAAATATTTCCCAGAGCATAAACATTCAGATTACTTGAAGTGAACATACGATTCTCAATCAGACAGGCACAAATTCAAATGAATTTCAGGTACCAAGAATAAGGCAATAGGCGTTTTTTCACATTTATGATGTGGAAATACAAGATAGCTTCCTAGCTACCGTTCAGAACCACAGTCAGAAATTTTTCCTTTATTTTTTAATTAAAATTGAGAAACATACGTAATTTCCAGAAGACAACTGTCAAATTACTTTTACTATTACTTTCATTATTACTTTTACTATGTCACTTACTGATCAGGCAAATTAACGAATCATAATTTTAGTCTTGAAAGAAAACATTGATTTTTTTTTTATTATTACGTCTATTTCCATTGGTATTTGCTAACAGCAACTGTTAAATGGTTTTCATAAATTTAAAAATAGTAGGTTATATAATCTTCTATTAATGTGTTGTAACGTGGATGGTCAGACAAATTTTCGGCCTTGATCATAGAACGCGTTGTCGTCATCGACAAATTACGAAACAAAAAATTGGAAGAAAATTTTTCGTTTATCACTGTCTATAAACAAAGCCTTTTTAAGCAAAGTAAGCATGAAAGATTGTGGATTCTACATTGGGGATACAACACAATTAAAACTACCCACGCCAGGGACAAGAGTCGTAAAAGAGACCTTCGGAACGTCAGGCTAGAACTCTAATGACTATGCTTCACTTGGGTTCGTTGTATTGAAGGAAACTGATGGGGGAAAAAAATAGAGGAAAAATACGATTATAATTCTATTAGTGTATTTGAGAAATTCCGGTTGATTGTAAAAAAAAAATCAAAAAAAAATCAAAAAAAAATCAAATTGCAGTTTTAAATTTAGTGTCAGTCAGTCGATCGTAAATTATGAAATTAGAAGACTGAGTTTACACATAATGCAAACTCGTACAAAGTTTCTGGTGAAATGGTGAAAATAAGTTAACTTCGCTATTACTCGATAAATGTTTGTACGTTTGTAGTATTTTAACTATTGCTCGACATTAGCAGCTTTTATTTCAGAAGCCTGTTTTAATAAACCACGTTTAAACATATATAACACCATAATATATATAAAAATAGACGTGTGTTTTCCTATATTTCACTTTTCAGCCACCACTACCTAGCACAGATCACTGGTGTTTGTGAGTGGCATTAGCACAGAGTCACCCGTCGTTCACAACGTTGGCCGAATTTCGGTAACTGTGGCAGTGTGGGAGATATGGTGGTTGAAAGTGGCCGATCAAGGATATTTTCGTATTTGACCAAAGAAATGTCTCTCCGTATATGTCACTCTGCTGCCACAACTACATAGCATAGACCATTGGTGTTTGTGTGTGGTAGTGGTATCGTGGTTAGATGTCGGTAGCTGTGGGGGTGTGGGAGATATGGTGGTTGAAAGTGGTTGACCTGCGATACTTTCATATTTCCACCAAAAACGTTTGTGTCATGGTGTATCACTTTTCAGCCAAAACTATCTATCGCAGATCACTGGTGTTTGTGTGTGGTTGTAGCACAGAGTCACTCATCGATCACAACGTTGGACGAATTTTGGTAACTGTAGGAGTGTGGGAGAAATGGTGGTTGAAAGTTTTCGATCAAGAATATTTTCGTATTTCAACCAATGACATGTATGTCCGTATATTTTACTTTGTTGTCTGACATAGCGCAGATGACTGGCGTTTGTGTGTGGTAATAGCATCGAGTCTCCCACTGTGGACTATGGTGGTTAGATGTCGGTAGCTGTCAATCCAAATTCTTTACAAACACGAACGAAGTCGTGGGCATCCGCTAGTATAATATGGAACTACATTACACATTTGTAAGATACCTAGCGGTTGGTATGAGCGAAGATCAGATCAGATGACAGCTTGCCGCATTTCTGTTCCAAATTTGCTTTACAATAGGATGTGTCTGTTCTTGGGTTCGTCCGCACGATATAATGACAACAAACACTGAGATATAAACGAAAAAAAAAAAGTAGAATCACATAATGCTTGCAGTGAACAACAACATCTGTTGTCGGTTTTGCATAGTATTTATCCTAACAATTGAATATTAGTTACTAACAAATATATCGTATATTGCATATTCGCTGATAAGTCAAATACGCAGGAATCGGGTCCAAATAGTATCTCAATTCCTTCATGAAACTCGTTTTGTAAGAACTCTTCTGCTGTTCCTCGATTTGATCTGTCTCAGTGAAGGCAGTGACTAGGATCGTTGGTCAATATTTACTGAAAGGCTCGGGAGAGCGGTTTTATCAAAATAAGTTTCAGTGAAGGAGGACGTTTTGTATCCAGTTCTCTGAAGCTGAAGATCCCGATCTCTCCATGTCTGGGAGTGGCGGAGAGAGTAGCGCGTCCACGAGACGGCGATCAACACAGGCGAGAGTTGATTAGCATGAGAGAGCAGGAGAGGGGCCGCTCACGGCCGACCAGTCGGTCAGGTGGGGAGAGTTGGCAACAGTGCAGCAGCTGCGCGGCGCCGCTCTTCAGTTGTCCGTCGCGTGGCGTGCCGGAGGGGCCGTTGCGTTTCGCCTCGTGCACGCCGACAAATTGTTTGCTTATTACGTGTGCGCGATATCATTTTGATTATTTTTTGTGCGTGCAATTGAAGATTCTTAGTGCCTATGGCTGTGTGGATGTGGGTGCGTAGTGAAATAACGGTAAGTTGGAAGTGTGGCGTTAGTAGTGAGCCGCCCCCGCCTTGTGGCAACACAGCACCCAGCCGATCGGATGTAGGATGGCTTCGGCCCGTGTACCTACCTGGCAGCACGGCCTGCGGGACGCAAGGTCGACCAGCATTCCGTATGTTCGAATACTCCAGCACTGTGTGTCGCGTTGTCTCCATCAGTTTTAGCGGATAATTCATGTAATTAAAATTGGAAAATATGCTGCTAAAATCTTCTCAATAATTGCTTGTTACTTAATCTGAGTAAGAAATTCATTTTGACAACAGTTATGTGCAAAAAAAAAAAAAAAAAAAAGAAAAAATTGACGCTACCTGAAGATCACACGAAGTATGTATTCTTTCCCTGCATTTGTTTTTTGTTACGATATTTTTCGAATACCCCCTGATGTAGGAACAAGAATTCTGTCCACGGGCGTATGTTACGTGTCAGTCGTGATGGAAAAATGTCAATTTTATTATTATTTATTTTACTGTATTCCTTTAATCAGTTCACATTAAAAACGACGCTACTTTCGATTGATGAATAAATAACGCCAAAGCAATTCAATGTTTGAGTATTTATTGAACTCCCGAACGCGTTTCATATCTTTTGCAAAAGCGTCTTCAGCGGGTGAAACGCGTTCGGGAGTTCAATAAATACTCAAACATTCAATTGCTTTGGCGTTATTTATTCATCAATATTATCAGCAATTGAGGAAAATTATCCACAACATCCAGATATTAACGCTACTTTCAGTTACAAGCTTATGTACCGTTATGCATTATTATAATGAATTAATTTCTTTTTAATTTTATTTACTGCCATAACATTTGATGAATAGGTCCAAACACAGAGTGGGTCTACTGGAGATCGCGATTCCGCTACAACAACATTCAGTAATATCGTTGGAATACTGCTGTAGTCAGTCGCAAGACGTATTACAGTACTTTCAAACACTAATTCCGTTGTAATACAGCCTGGACCATTATTTTCAAGCAGTAATTAGGTTTAATACAGCCTGGAGCAGCATGAAACTGTTAAATATACTTCGGAAAGAATTTCTAGTGGAGTCTTGCGTTTGCCACTGCAGTGTTATGACAACTGGTGAAATCGCATATCCAGTAATCCCCACAGAGTTACGAAAAAAAATAAGTTTTCATTAAGTAAACATATTAATAAATTTGAATAAATATTTATGTCAGTTAAAATGTATCAGTCAGACCTAGAACTGATTGTTCGCTATCACGAATCTCCAAGAACTTACCTTTTGACTCGGTTAGTGTGGTTGAACATTTTACATGAATCATGATGCCAATTTGTTTAAGCGCGAACCTGCGGTTCTTGACCCTGCTACTGCTGGCCAGCAGACGACGTTTGCATTGGTCCCTGTGAATTGTGTAGAAAACTTGATTTAAATGTATATTGGAGGAACACATTATTCCTTGTATTAAATTTTACGGAAATGCTGAAGAGAAAAGCTCGCTTACAGACAAATCACGTTTAGTTTTTGTGTCTGTTACTAACGGGTAATTTTTAGTGATATTTTTAAAATGAAATGTGTTTTTGTTAATTAAGCAATGTCAGTTTTGCTACCCCTGTAGAGGAACTATAGAGCTTTGCTATCTTTTGGTTGTGTATTTGTGAAGCTGTACCTCTACTCTGTATGGGGTATGTAGAAATGAAGAGGTTTAGCACAGGATAGGAAAGGATGGAGGATTGCATCAAACCAGTCGAAAGACTGACGACAGCAAAAAAAAAAATCTCTACTCAATATCATTTCCCATGAAACTTTTAAGCAATAAATGTATCCATAAACGTTAAATGTTAGTTTACGAATATAAATTTGTTTACATCCGGGCAGTAGCGAATAAGGATAGTGAGCTCAATTCGGATTAAGTGATGCTTTCATAATGCAACGTAATGGTTGTTCTTTTGTTAGAAATGTTTTTTAAATGGCACTCGGAATAGCTATATATTAGCCGTTTTCGGTAGATTTCCCTAAGCAGTTGGAAATACCAGGTCTGTTTAACGTTTCTGAAACATCTTCCGTTTATTGCAAGTAGCATGTCTATTAAGACTTTTTAAAATAAATTTTTGTTAAATCGCTCATTTATAACACTAACATTTACGAGGAGTAAAAATTAATTAATTAGTTCATTTACCACGAACACAAATAAGTTAAATTCTTCCAGATGTGTGTATGAGCACCCAAAATGTTTGTGTAAGTATTGTTTGCTTATGAACACATCTGTATCTGAAATGCCAAGGTGTAACCGATAAAAAAACACATTCTAGTAGTAATACATTTACGTTCCCACTATTTCAAAATAGTATACTCCAGAGTAAGCTCCGATTTTACATGATAGTCAGACACCAAATTGATGTATCAGATGATTGATCCAGACATAACTTTAGATCCTGCACACTAGTTTGTTTTGATGTCTCTGATGAAAATATGCTAAAAACTACAGTAAGCTAAAATGCTTTTTATGTTCTAAGCAAACGGATTTTCATATAGCTTTGCTCTCGTGTATAGAACTGTAAAGTTCAGTGATACGTATTCAGTTAAGAGTTGATCAGACAAATAGAAATTTAAAGTAGGATAATTAGAACAGGCCTGGCGTAATGAAACGCCAAAATTGTCTATTTAGTCTTTTACGTTACTACATCATACGAAAAACGCTGTTATACATTACACGGAGCCCTGTTCTTATGTTTACCGTATTTAATATTGGAAAATTTAATAAGACACGTAAAAATAACATATTACTATAGCTGTGAACTTCGTGTCAATTTTGGCCATGTTTGCGTGTTCACCAAATTAAAAAAAATTGTGATGAGGGGGACGGGAGTGCTGTATATTAAAATCGAAGTAATCCTGTTATTCGTACCAGGAAAATTACAAATTAATACATCTACGGGGAAATAATAATCTTTCACTCGTAATGGAGAGAAACATTGCCAGTAAAATCCAGTTACTGACGAAGTAATTAATAAGTTAATGCTACTAAAAATCGCAACAGATCTTGGAAGTTCCTGTTTCAGATCAATTATTTAGTGGTTTTCATATCAAATCAGTTGTAACAAAATGAAATATGACCTGCTATTTTGATTTTTTCAGCCCCCAGTTTTCGGTATTTCTGGAAATGATTTATTCGATTTATAATATCATACTTAATACATAATGTTTAGTTCTGTCTGTAAAATTTATCCCCAGTTAAATTTTACAGATCTTCAAGATTACTGGATATTCGCTATAGTAACTCGATTTTTGAGATAGTTGGCTTGTTGTTTTACTTATTTGCATTATAAATCATGGATGTGATAGATGCAACTAACTTTCCATTTGAAGAACATCATGCGTTAAATTTCCACTACAATAATGTTCTATCGCAGTCTCTTTAGAGGAGGTTGGCAACCTTTGGGAATTGGTACCCCGTTATCTGTTGCTCTTAAGGATACAATAGAGTTTTTTCTGTTTCCTGAAAATACTCCAAGCTAATGGTTCCATAAAGCAAATGATAAGATATCGATTCGATCAATTTCTCGGCAATAGGGAAATAAGAAAATGTCTCGTTAGATCCCGCTTTGTACAAACCATAAAAAGGGATGTGGAGGGGAATCAAAATTGATACTTGATCATTCGGAAGTATCCATAAACTACGTGGCCCCATCTTGGCCTCCTGCTGAATCCCCCCTCCCCACGTAGCCTGACGTGGTTTCTGGCTCTACTCCCCTCTCTCCCCCTCCCCATTCTTTCTGGCACGCAGCTTTCCCCCCCCCCCCCCCTATTGATTCCAGAAGACATTTTGTACTGTTTTCTCTCGTCCGATTATTGTAAATTACATACGAAGACAATTAAATGACGGAAATAAATATTCACATGCTGTTGTGTGTTCTGTACCATATTTTAACTGTGACAAATAATATGAATGAACAGCTACGTGGCTTGGTTCCAAACCCCCTATCCCTTCCCCCACGTATCCCAGCGTAGCTTTCTATCCCCCCCCCCCATAAACAGAGCCACGTGGTTTATGGATGATCCCCTACGATTGTGTAAAGTCAACACCGACTACCCGAGTGTTAGTTCCGTAACCCATGTCACCACGTGAACTATTAAAAATATATTATTACAGGGGAACAATGAACTTAAAATTTTATTTTAGTCGATCACATGTAGTGTCAACACACAAAATCTTTGACCCAGTGTTTGAGATGGACAGGTTTCCGGTTCGATTCCCGGTTTCGCATGAATTTTTATGGTTTCCTTATCTCCCTTTATATTTGGAAAAATGGGCTGCACTTAATCGATTCCGTATTTTTGAATTCTCATAAGTGGGAGGCCCGCTTTAGCTAGTTGCATTACCAGGGTTAGGTCAGGCGACCATTACTGAGGCATATTAAATCTGAGCATTCGAACTGCTCTGGGTCTTTCTTTTCGGAAAACACGAAGATGGTTGCAAATTTAAACGTCTCCATATGACAGTTAACTCTGCATCAACAGTATCCTATGCACTCACTTCATATATCAAGAAATCTTGAGATCTAAATAACGTTATAGTAATGGGCATTACCTAATTATGAGAATTTCTTCCATCATCTGGATTCCATCCAACTATGTAGTCCTGAGTCAAGCACCAATAACAATTCAGCACTCCAGCCATGAGCGGCTCACTGTCATTCATCATGCGCTCCAACTCGTCTCCATCAATCTCCATCGTGCCCGCTGTATTCCAAATGGGAAAGCTGCTATACTGTCCGTTTAGCGCCGCATACGTGATAAAGCATCTAGCTTAGCTTTACAATCGAAGGCTTCTGTGCCCCGAATTATTTCCACGCTCCCACTTTTCGTCCGATCTGCTTCGTCTTTCTTCTTCCGGCTAGAAAGCCAGAATTTAATACCAGGACCCGGGAAAATATCTTACTTTTGTCGTCCTGTATGATAGCATGTGGTTTATACAGCATAATTGGAAAGGCTCATGCTTCTTGGTGTGTGAGGTGTAGCAAAACTCGCTGGATCAAATGTATCACCCTCGATGGGTACTGTTGAGAAGTGAAGGTGATTTTTTTTCGAGAGAATGTGTTTTTCTTGCCTTTTTACCAGACTTACCAAACGACCCTGGTAAGCCATCTCAGGAACTGCAAGAGTTAATGACACAATGAACTTTAAGATCACTTGGTTCATAGAGCGTAATGAGTTTTTTTTTTTTTTAGAACTCCAGATCTTGCGTGCAGAAGTCATGGCCGTGATAATTTTTTTCATAAAAGAATTTCATCCTTACACCATTACGTTG
This sequence comes from Vandiemenella viatica, assembly GCA_031002005.1. Classification (NCBI taxonomy): domain Eukaryota; kingdom Metazoa; phylum Arthropoda; class Insecta; order Orthoptera; family Morabidae; genus Vandiemenella; species Vandiemenella viatica. The sequence continues at coordinate 208,118,236 of CM061919.1, read as the reverse complement.
TGAGTAATAAAACTTGTGTTGTATGTTAATAAATGACCGTATTACTGTCTGCGGGTTCGTGGTAATAAATATTTGGTTTCTATATTACAAATTGAGAATGTGGTAAAAATACTTATTTTTTAAAAGTGATTTCTGTGATCTTTTCCTTCACTATCCTATTAGTAGAATGACTAGTTACTATTTTAACTTGATTTAGTCTCCGTGATTTAACATGCTGTCCTAATTCATACAGATTTGTGAGTGAAAGAAAGTCTTCAGTACTGAGGTTGTTTTCTCTTCGTTTCTGGGCAGATTGGTAGCGTTTGTGTTATTTGTGAAAACAACTGGGGAGCTGCCATTAAAAACGGGGCCATAGTGAACAGGGTTGCCAACTCAAAACATTTTTTACCCCTAAAGCTTAAGTCAAAAACCTCTAAAAATCACCAAAACTAAGGGCTAAAACCCCTAAAAAATAAATACTATATTTTGCTTAGTCTTTTTTTGTTATTTATAAATTATGCAATATTTCGACATTATTTCGTTTTGTTCTGATGTTGCAAAGTTTTTGAGATCATGAATTTTAACATTTAACAAAATTAACATTTTAGGAGGAGGATTAAATGTTATGCAACATCCGCCATTTCGTCGCAATGTGAATCGGATCATTACCACAAGTTGTAGCATTTCAGTACATAACCTAATTACTAACTTATTTTTAATAATATTATAGATAGAAAAGGCGCTGTCGAAATTCGAACCGTGATTAATACTAGGCAAACCTCTGAAATGTTTTCAAAACGTTAAAGCCAGCCGCGTCACTTTTTTTTTAACTGCTTAACGTCTCTCAACACCGAGGTCTTTAGAGACGGGAAAGGATGGGGGGGGGGGGGGGGGGGCAAGGAATGGGAAGGAATTCGGCGATGGCCTTTTGAAGGACGCATCCCGGCATTTGCCTGGAGTGATTTGGGAAACCATGCAAAACCCAAATCGAAATGCCCGGACGGGGATTCGAACCGCCGTCCTCCCGAATGCGAGGCCAGAACGCTAACCGTTACACCACTACTCTTGGTAGGTGCGTCACAAGCATCTGAATAAAAATCAGCTGAGTTGGAAGTATTCCACCATGTTTTATTACTCAGTTGGTACTACTCCGACTCGATGTCATTTTTGTTGCCAAAAAAATAAGAATACGTTGAATGCAGGGGCGTAGCTACTATGGGGCTAGGCGGTGCAGCTCTACCGTCGTCTAAGAGAACACAGGGCCCTCGCTGCACAGGGGGCCCCAATCACTGCTCAGGGGCCCCAATCACTGCTCAAGGGCCCCCATCCTCAGTTCAGGGGGCCCCTACCAGCACACAAGGCAAAAAAAAAAGGTCGCCCGTCTGGCCTGAGGGCCCAAAATAAATTTTTTGCACCGGGGCCCTTGTTGACCTAGCTACGCCAATGGTTGAATGTGATGTAGTATTGTATGTTGGGTTTGACTTGTAGCAACCTCTGGATGCGAATCGGCAATCATTTTCAATATTGTTATTAAAAAATATTGAAAATAAATCAACAAATTGCATGTTGACACACCACAGCACAGTTAATTCGACCAGAAATACGTAAACAACAACGGCAACATTGTTGCTCCATCAAACACGTCTTTACATACCGTAAATAACCAAAAGAAGTCTACGTCTATGGAAAACACTGAGTCTATGGTGACCTTTTTTTTTAAATATTGGTCAGAACGTAAATATTTTACTGTGTGATCAGAAAAAAATATTCAGCCATAGAAGATTCTGAATTCTTAGTAAGAAGGTACTGTACTTGATGCTATGTCAATGCCCAACAAACAAATCAAAAAGTCTCTCAAAATACCCATAAAATTGTAAAGCCCCTAAAAAAATCCCATCCCGCGTGTATACTCCCCCAAATTAGGGGGAAAACCCTTGACGTGGCACCCATGATAGTGAAAGTTATTAGCAACTCATTGTAAACCATGAACATTTCAACAATGTAACTGAATGACAGCAGGGTCGTAAATCACGTCTGTACACGACATGTGAGATTGTGACGTTGTTTACTGGTATCACGTGACTGGTGGACAACAATGCTTAGTTTCGAAAGCGTGCTGTAATTTAATTCCTTGTTAAAGTGGAAAAATCAGCTGCTCAATTTCATCTCGGTCTTTGACGTGCCTATGGAGATGTCTGCATTTACGTCAGCAGTGTTAGGAGATGGGTGAATCTTTTCAAAAATGGGAACACGAGTATCCAAGACGAGCTTGGTAGTGGGCGCCCTCGAACTGCCTGCACGGAATACAACAAGGAAAGAGCAGATGCGATCATTAGAGAAGACAGACATTTCGCTGTGAATGACATCGCTGCAAAACTTGCGGTAGGACATAGTGCAGTGCAAGAAATAATTCAAAGTTTCATGATTTATCCTTAATCAGGTAATACCAAACTTAAAATGCGTTAGTGGACGGTCTATATCAGAAATTATTCTTAAGAGAAGCTTCCTTCCCGTAATACACCGGTGTTGGTATAACACTTCCAGTAATTACCACCAGGAAGATGCCTGTTAATATGATGCTTACACCTCTAGTCAATTCAATTGGGCTGTCAAGTATTAACGTTGATTGTCCTGTTATTAAACCTTCCTTACGATGCGCTTTCCAGGTAGAAAGTATTCGTCAATAGTATTACAGCTCTGATATCTGCACCAACATTGCATTAAATATGCATGATACGGCCAGTACCCGATTTCCAGCGATAACGTCAGTAATGATGAAGTTATATTTATATATAATGCGAGTTGTAATTTGATCAGGGGGGATGGATATGAGTTTTTAATGACCTGAGTTGTTTTAAACTCCGTAAAATTTTATATTCAGATTTCCATTCGTTTACAGCTGTTAATGAAATCACACGTTTTATCTACATCTACAATAAAGCACTCAAACCAAATAACATTTTAATTTAAATGGAAAAATCAAATTATAAAACAATTAAAGTTTTAATTACTATATATCATTTGAATAGACGAGATGAACGAGACAGTTCTTGCAGTTTCAAGTGGTTTAGACTTTGGTGATTAAAATTATCTGCAGTGAATTTTACGAATCATGAATTGGAGCTAGCATTTATAAACACTACACTACTATCTTAAAAAAGTTTCCAACGTTTCATTGCTCGTTCTTGTTTCCCGCAATTCACTATTCCTGATGAATGAATGGTTGACGACATAAAGATGTGATAAATACACTGTTTTTACGATTATGCCTCAACTGCCAACGTGCATCTTGCGTTGCACTTGCAGTCTTGTTTTCAATTCGCTTCTGTCAACAATGGATAATGGATTTCTCATGACCGTTGTGTAAGTTTTAATGTAATTTAGGAATATTTTAAATGATACAGATTACGTATTCAGTTTATAGGAAATTGTTATCTCTGGTAGAGATATGTCATTCACAACTAGATGTCAGGATCGTCAAGGTTCGTCAAGGTAGGCGGAGAGGAATCCCTCTCTTCTTTCAAATAATATCCTGCTGTAAATGGTGTGAACAAGATCAAACAGGGACATCTTATTGCCACTGGATGCGACTTTATTATGGTTTCAATTAATCTAGTTCTGAGACAGGAGATTTATTTGAAACAATTCAAATTCATCTTGAATTTAGCGAAATTTTCGCGTTTAACCTGTATAAAAGAGGAATAACAATACAAAAAATAAGACCATTATTCGTGTTCTTTGTGCAGATATTCATTAATCGCTTATGCATTTATATATATTGAACTAGCTGGTACCCACGACTTCGTTCGCGTTTGTAAAGAATTTGGATTAACAGCTACCGACATCTAACCACCATAGTCCACGATGGGAGACTCGTTGCAATTACCACACACAAACGTCAGTCATCTGCGCTATGTAGTTCAGGTAGCGAAGTAAAATATACGGATACACATGTCTTTGGTCGAAATACGAAAATATCCTTGATCGGCCACTTTCAACCACCATATCTTCCACAGTTACTGAAATTCGGCCAACTTTGTGATAGAAAGGTGTCTCTGTGTTACTACCACACACAAACGCCAGTGATCTGCGATAGATAGTTTTGGCTGAAAAGTGATACACCAAGACACATGCGTCTTTGGCAGAAATATGAAATTGCCGCAGGTCGACCACTTTCAACCCACATATCTCCCACACCCCCATAGCTACCGACATCTAACGACCATAGTGCACGACAGGAAACACGATTCTACTACCACATACAAACACCAATGATCTATGTTATGTAGTTGTGGTCGAAATACGAAAATATCCTTGATCGGCAACTTTCACCCACCATATCTCCCACACTCCCACAGTTATTGAAATTCGGCCAACCTTGTGATCGAGAGGAGACTCTGTGTTACTATCACACACAAACGCTGAAAAGTGATAGACCAAGCGTCTTTGGCAGAAATATGAAAGTGGCGCAGGTTGACCACTTTCAACCACCATATTTCCCACACCCCACAGTTACAGATATTTAACCACCAGAGTGCACGATGGGAGTTTCACTGCTACTACCACACACAAACATCAATGGTCTATCATATGTATTTGTGGCAGGAAAGAGAAGTTTAAGGAGACACAAATTTTTGGTCGAAATATGAAAACGCCCTGCATTTACCACCTTCCACATCCCCACAGCTATTGGTATTCGGCCAACGTCCACTATAGGAAACTCCATGATACTTCCTCACACAAACACCAGTGATATGTGCTATGCATTGGTGGTTGAAAAGTGAAATATAGAAAAAAACACGTCTATTTATATATATATATTGAATGAGAGAGCTCGCACTTTGCGTGTAAACATGCACACATGTGTGAACTACGCCGTTGTGGATTTGCAGTTTCCGTGACGTTTGCAGCAGAGCGCAAGCTTCACAATCCCGTGGGAACTGCAGTCAAGGTGATCTGGTTTCAGAACTGGACATAGAGTTGGCTATCAGTCCAACCGACAGCGTCACAGGTTTAAGACCGGTTTCGACATTTTTGTCTTTCGTTTAGTATTCTGAATAAAGAATAGAATCTGATACAAAAGAATGAACCCAGTTGTATTGCATACTTGTAATTGGTACAAGGGAAAGTTGGGTGCTGATGTCGGTAATCCAGAATTTCCGTTCTATAGTCTGAAGACCACACTGATTAGAGTTTACTTTATATTTCTTTGAATTTGATTCAGTTTTAATGGTTTTTCAGTGTATGACGTATTATCAGTAAACCGCCGTGAAGACTTCCCTTTCAGACTAATTAAAATTGGAACAATCCAAAAGATGAACTGTACCCGCAAGGTATTAGAAAGATGCTAGAAAGTTTTTGGGTACTTCGGGAGTGTATATATCGGTGTAATTTAGGTTCGCATTTGCTACAGCCTATTGTATTACGACAAAGGTATATATGGTGTGCCGGCCTCGGTAGCGTAGGGGCTAGAGTGTTAGCTCCACGTGCCGAAGGTCGCCGGTTCGAGTCCGGCCGAGGGCATGGGTGTTTAGTGTATGTGTTGTCTCTATGTCATGTCCATCGTGTTGTGTCTAGAACCACTTGGAAAAATAATACACTGTGAAGCAATGAAATACACTGGATGATTCAAAATACACTTGAGTTGGCTGTATGGCCTCGAAGCCAAAAGCCATTAAAAAAATAAAAAATAAAAATATATGGTGTGAGCAATGTGTCAAATTCTGCACAAATTTTTTCTAAGTTTTCCACCCCTTCCTATTCAGTGTTAATGTCGTCTTTCGACATACTCTGTTAGACGTTTTAACATTCTACGTTTACAGATTTGAGAATTTTTATCTCACCGTTCCTCCATGATTACGTCTTCCTGAACAGTTCCTTCCAGATATCAAGCCGTGAAATATTTTTGCTATCTATGTAGAAGTCGTCATAAAGTAATTTCCAAGTACAGTAATACATTTTCATCGGTTGGGTGATCTATAAAAAATTATTCTTCAATTCATTGATTTCCAGTTATGTTCGAAGTCCCGAGTGGTTAATCATTTCTGATTCATACTCCTTTAAGGCCCTTTACCAGCATCGTAGGCAAGAGGATTTGCCGAAATATTTTCCACCCCTCCTCACCTGTATTACTATGCAGTTGGCAAACTTAAGTAACTTTTTATTCCGGCAAAGATCCAGTGTTCAGAGCCATGTATTTAAAAGTGTGATCGAGCATGTTAGGTGTGCGGTAACGCTCTGGTCTAGCAATTGGAAGGACCCAGGTACGATCCCCGTCCGGCGATCCAAATTCCGTTTTCTATGGTTTCTCAAAATCATTCCACGCGAATGCCGGGATGTTTTATTTTTATTTTTAAAGACCATGGCCGTGTTCTTTTCCGTTCAGTGCCCCCAATCCTTTCCTAGCCGCAATGACTTCGACGTTGACGTGGCATAAAAAATAGGAGTGTAGTGCACCACGTGTAATTGATATCTGGTTGGAAGGGTCATTCCCACCTCTTAAATCACAGGTGACTTTGTCGACCTCTCTGGTATCATACCGAGCGTGGTGGTGTAACGGTTAGCGTTCTGGCCTCGCATTCGGGAGGACGGCGGTTCGAATCCCCGTCCGGGCATCCAGATTTGGGTTTTCCACGGTTTCGCCAAATCACTCCAGGTGAATGCCGGGATGCTTCCTTCAAAAGGCCATGGCCGAATTCCTTCCCATTCCTTGCCCCCCATCCTTTCCCGTTTCTAAAGACCTAGTTGTTATAGGAGACGTTAAGCAGTTAAAAAAAACTGGTATCACGTTGGTTCTAGACCAGCCTCTGCCACAGCTGGCTTCAATTCTGTCATGTCACTTTATTGGTTAGAGAAATAAAACAAACTAATGTGCGCAGAGACAGTTTTGCCATTCGCTAAACAGCCTAAATGTGCCGATATTTTTCCATTTGCTTTTCCTAGTTAACGTGAGAGATGCTACATAGATATTGCTTAGTACGTACACTGTTAACACGATTATTTACAGGTAGAGAGAGGGTCGCATCAAAACTGTATAAATAGGTATATCTCAGTGGAGACTTTCTCCAAGGCATTTGGATGAGATAGTCTTGAGAGATTGTTACAGAACTATTCGCAAAGCTGGTTAAAATCTTGTTGGCAGTGATATGTTGTACTCTGATTAACCGTCTACTATCAAAATAATACTGTCCGGTTATTAGGTTATCAGAACTAGCATGAAAGGTTAATAACGTACTAAACTGATTTTAATGAGCGTCGACGAATCATAAAAATTCAACTCAGTTTGGGGACTATAAAATCACTACTTAACAATTAATGCATCCATTATTTGCTCTGTGTTTGTTTGATAGTTCCATCAAAGTTTTATTGCATTTTATGCACATTTGTGTTTTATATCTTGGTTGCTAGTTGTTTTTCCACATTTGATTTTTAAGGTTTATAAATTGAAGACCTGCTAGCTACTGTTTTTAATGAACTGTTTAATTGCATGCGCGTTTCGTCCGTATTGTACGGGTCATCTCGGCAGCAACCATTAGATGTTGGCGACGAAAAACGCTTGTTGAAAAAATCATTATCTCCGGTTTTAGGATGTAGTCCAACATTGCAACTCTTCAGTTTAGTGAGATTTCTGAATTGATACTATTTACATACTGAAATCGTTAACATTATTGCATAGTACGTACGTTGACAGCATGATACAAATTTACAGGTAGCGAGAGCATTGCATTAAAACTGTATAAATATATCTCAATGCTGTTAGCTGTCTTGTGAAACATCTCCTAACGGTATAAAAGCTACCTGACGAGAATGATTGATAGTTGGATCTCGACGCTTGGGGCATAACATTATGGAAGTGATTATGAAACCCAGTGTGAAGAATATGCCGAGAGTACCTCATGATCGGTATTACCTCCCACATAGCGCAGTAACCGATCAGGTCTGCTGAGTGGTGCAAACCTGCAAGGACGAGCAAATGCGTCCACGCCAACAGACAGTTGATATTGCTTGTCACCATCGACTAGGGACGCACTAGAGTTGTGCCAGGTGGTCCGTTCAGCGATATTTGGCGCTGATAGGATACGTTTGAACGTTTCGGTGGCTCAGTAGTCAAGACGTAACTGGAAATCGAAAGGTTCTCGGTTCGAATCCTTGTACGGTCTGAGATTTTCAAAGGCCCTTAACACGACCTTCACGTCTGGCACGGCTTGCTGTGCAACGGGAAGTAAACCGGAACTCTTTCGTGGTTCGGATTACACTTTAAACTGTAGGTATCCTTTACTCGGGAGGATTACCGTGTGAGTTTAGGTAAATATGAAAGGAACTGGCCCTCCTCCCTCTGATACCAGGTTTAGTATGCTTCCTCGGAATGATCCAACCACCCTTCGTGTTGAAGACCACCCTTAGCTTAGCGTAGCTTAGGATGTGCTTACAGTAGACCACTCAACACAATAACGGCGTTAGCGTGTATCACTCGCCAATACATGCATTGAACCATAGATGACTATTAGACTAGCGTGGTTCGAGGGGTCACATTTCCAGTAGGTACGCAAAGGCGATAGGTTTCAAGTGTGTTGAAAACTCTGTGAGCTCGAAGCAACAACTTGTCAGCAAGATGGTTCCAAAATGGTGGAACGAACGAGATTTACCACATGTGAGTTGGACTCCGACCAAGTCTGGTGGGCGAACGTTAACGCTCGGGCCTGGCTTGACATTCTAGAGGACGCTAGTTCAAATTACATATTTCGGTTTTCTATGGCTTCTATGAATCTCTCCAGGCGAATACCGGTAAGTTTCCTTCAAAACGCCATAGAAATCATTTCCCATTCTTTGTCCCAAATCCTATCCCGGCTGTATAAATGACGACATCGACGAGCTATAAAACTTTAAAAAAAAAAAACAAAAAAAAAACGTGGACACACTGATTCATGATAGGACATCGTTATGCTCAGCTACTTGGTATCCATCTGCAGCGTTTTATGGTACCTTACGTATCGCTGTAATTATGGGAGGTTCAGGTTGACAATGCACTAGGTCGGATGGGCCAAATTGTGGGCGAATGGTTTGAAGAGCAGTCTGGACAATTCCAACCCATGATTTGGTCACCTACACATGAACAACGCAAACATATTTAAGATATGAAATCAAAAGACGTTCATGCACATGTTCCACGCAATTATGTGCGGGAGACGATTGAGGCAGAAGACTCCACACAATATTGGAGAGATCATCAGAGGAGAATTTGAAGATGCCAAAGGCGAGGGCTAGACCAGATTGAGGAGCAAATTAATCAGAAAGTCGTCAACTATTCCTCTAAGCAGGAGATACAGGTTGATTAATGTGTCAATGGCTGAGTCACTTACTTTCAAATCTGCACCATTGTTCGTTTGTTTCCTCCCTCAGTGTTTGTTCGGAAAATACTGCTTCTGAGCAACATATTACCGCGGCTACCTGGAGTCCACTGATTATGCCTCACACATTGTTGGGGGAAACTCCTGTGGGAAAACTGTTAATTACAAAAAAGTTGTTAGCTGCCTGTCTTCAAAGACCTTCATGTTCTGTCAAGTATACTCCTTTGTTTTATACATTTCTTTTACTATAAACCCAGTAGACATGTCAAGTAAAGTGGGGAATGCATTGGGTACACGTTGCCATTATTTATGTACAGAAATGTTTTGAAACCTTTCATATGGAGTGTTCATTAGAGCAGTTTTAGTACCGAAACCACTACATGTTCTGTATATTTTCAATAATCCTAACTGACCTGTTCTATTTACCTCTCAAAACCTGCCATTCGTGCAGCACGGTAAGCAAGTACCGTTTCATTAATGTTAGGGGGGGTGGGGGGCAAAAAAAGTATGTGTGATGTCGAATTCGTTTGTTGAAGCGAAGATAGTGTGATGCTTAAATCATTAATAAATTAACAACTATTTTCGTTGATTGATGAACGCGATACCTTCTTAAAATTTCATGTTTCATCATTTGTTAATAGTTCTGATATAATCTGGCAGAATCCAAAAACTTTCCATTGATGTATTTGATTCCATAGTGCTAAATGAAGCAGCACGATGTTTACTTATATCTCCAAGATATGTTTTTATGGCATGAAACGCATAGAATTTTTCGATCTCCCTGACCACGATAGAGCTGCGAGGCATTTACGGTGATACGCGTAGTCAGAAAGATAAGAGTTTAGCTACAAGGCTTTAAGATGCACATGTTCATTAAGTTCAAGTTGTACAATAAAGTCACGCGATTCCTTCCCAAGCAGTAATGTTACAAAATTTGTTACATAATGACTCTTTAAGTTTACATGATTTGGAATTGTAGCGGAACGTTTCATGTAGTTAACTTTACGATCTAGTAGTTAATAGCTTTGTGCAATAACAATGATTGGCGTCAGCTGCCAAAGATGGAGGTGTGACTTGAACAATGATTCCAGTAGGAAATTCTTGCCCTCATCCGATTTCTAAACGTGTGAGGGATGCACCAGCTGCAGAAATAAGTCGATAGAGGAGGCAAATGATGTGCGGAATTTCCAACAGGGCGAGTGGAAACAACTGACATAACGTATAGCGGTGGATCAGTGATGGTCGCCACAGCAGAGTATAAAAACCCATGTCGTCATGCTATACTCTGGAACAGAAGAATCACTGTAACGGTACTTGTGCATGACTTGATTCTCTTTCGTGAAATGAATTAGTGCTCAGTTCGAATTTTCTAAGTGTGTGCGAGATACTTTTATTTTATTAAATGGCCACACGCCTCGACAAATGTCTGAATCACTTTGGATACTATGTTAAAAATGAATGGTAATATGAAGAGCACAATGTATGGAGTGATATGTCAAAAGTAAAATCTAAATATTGAAAAATACTTAACTAACTTTAGGTCCGAGACTTGTTCTGTTTAGTTGGACTACATTTCCGATATGATCTTGCAGTTTGTTTTAACAAATACCTTTAACCCGTTCCGAGCTAATGTGGGAATGGTTCCTTTATATTAAACGCGATTAGCTTTCTTCCAGTTCATACATGAGGACTGATCGACAAATTGTAATGACTGCCAGACGAAAGTGTAGCATTACAAACGATGGTTGACACAGTTAACTGGTCTGTATTAACAGAGCTATGAAAATTAATGTTAAGAAGCCCAAGCCTGTGATAAACAAGCCAACACGCAAGAAATACTAAACCGAGAAGAGATAAAGCGTATTAAGAGCGCAGATATCTGCAGCGTTATCTAAACGAGCGTAGGAACTCTAAACAGGAAATAAATTTTGACTGAAAGAAAACAATTCATTAGAGCTGCGAAGCCGTACATATTTGTCTCTTTAGCTGTGATAAATAAAAGGTAGAATGGAAATGAGTAACTGGACTGATTGCATCTCCATTAAGTCTCAGTATCTTCCATCGACTAATGCAGTGGGTATATTAGCGAACTGAAGCAGATTTACGTTCCAGAGGTTGGTAGTGTTCTGCCAAGGGGTCGCATAGTCTCAGGTTGGGTGCCTTTTCGGTCGTCTATCTTTACCGAATAGAAGGCTCAAATAAGTGCGTGTTTGGTAATCTATACTCGTACTATAAATGAGAAAGTAACTCCGTCTCTATGTCTGTTTGTTACGTTTTCACGGGTAAACGGCTTAACAGACCTTCATTAAAATTGACAAGAAAATCCTATTCGACATAGGGAAGCGGCCGCAGGGGGGGGGCGGGGCGCGTGACCTAGTTGAATCCAAACGTACATATCCTTCCTACTGGTGACAGACGCATAGCATGTGTAAGTAAGTCTCTGGAATGCGACATCAGAGAGTTGGCCGGTGGCTCAGTGGTTAGAGCTCTTGCCTTCAGAAGATCTGAGTTTGGTCCGGGTTTCAAATACCGGTAGGGTCAGTAATTTTTAAGAGTTGTTTTTGATCTATGACCTATGTCTGTACGTTCCATTGTTTGAATTCACGTAAAATTGTAGGGGGTGGAATGCTTGGCAAATCGTAGACGGCCTTCCAATGCCGTACGCCTTTACTTTTTTATGTTATATTGGTGGCTCAGCCTTTGTTTCTCTCGCAGTTAGTTTGTATATGATCTACACCAATAATATTATACATGCAAAAGTAAGTCTTTGTCTGCCTGTTACGTTTTTACGACTAAATGGATGTATCGATATTGATGTTATTTGGCAAGGCAATACCTTGTATCTTTAGGAAAGACACAGGATGAATAACAGTTTTTGTCATGAAATTTTGATAACTTATCGAAGGGTGACAAACAGCCGGATACTTGTGTAAGTGTGTAATGTTACATCGGTCGCTCAGACTGTGGTTCTCTCGCAGTCAGTTAGGGAGCGTCCATAAACTACGTAGCTCCATTTTGGCCTCCTCCTGAACCCCAGCTCGTCCCCCCTCCCCCACGTAGCCTGATGTTGCTTTTGCCTCTAGCCACCCCTTCCCCCGCGTGACACATAGCTTTTTTCTTGATTGATTTCAGAATTCATTTTGTACTGTTTTCTCTTGCAGACTATCGTAAACTACATACGGAGATAATTGAATGACGGAAATAAAAATTTACATGATGTTGGGTATTCTGTACATTGTTTTAACTGTGACAAATAATGTGAATGAAAAGCTACGTGGCTTGGCTCTGAAATCTCCTTCCCCCTCCACCCCCAGGTAGCCCAGCGTTGCTTTCTACCCAACCTCTCCCCCCTCCCAGACCGCGCCACGTAGTTTATGGACGCTTCCTTTATGAGTGGTTTGTTAATTAATTTCGTTTACAGACAAAACATATTATTTAGTATAGATGTTGATTTGTGTTGCACCATACTGTTATTTTCCGTGTACTTCAAAGTTTCTGGCATCAATATATTTTGTTTTTTGACATAACTCACAGTCGTATACCAAACCTTAGGTGTAGCTATAGCAGAGCGTTAACAGCTAAAGTTATTAGAACCCAAGAATTTTATGTTCATGCTGAAGAAAGAAGAGAAGACCAAGCTGAAATTGAAGCTTCCCTCAGTTAAATCACCGAGCGTGGTGGTGTAACGGTTGAGGACGACGGTTCGCTAATCCTCGTCCGGGCATCCAAATTTGGATTGTCCATGGTTTCCCAAATCACTCCAAGCAAATGCTTCCTTCAAAAGACCATGGCCGAATTCCCTCCCATTCCTTGCCCCCCATCCTTTCCCGTCTCTAAAGACCTCGCTGTTAAGAGACGTTAAGCCGTTAAAAACAATAAAAATAAACTCAGTTAAATCCTCCCACTTCCTCGCACCTTATTTTTTTATATTCTAAACATGTTGCAAATTCTTTTTATGAAACAGGTTCGATAGTATGGTGATGGCTTCTCGAATCGGTGTTGTTTGGGACAAATCTTACCTAACTTACAACATTCTATATCCTGTTTTAGCAATGTACGAAATCTCGTGTATCAGCTGTTAGACCTAATATTATAAATGCGAAAGTAACTCTGGCTGTTTGTTATGTTTTCAAGACTAAACGGCCAAACCGATCTTCTTTAATTTTGACAAGGAAATACTGTACTATGTTTCATTAGAAAGTACATAAAGTACTTTTTTTGGGGATAAATAACATTTTGTCACGAAATTTTGAAAATTAACCGAACGGTGACAGACGGATAGCGTGTGTAAGTCTCTCTAATGTCATATCGGTCTCTGAGGCTTTGCTTCTCTCGCAGTCACTTTTTACGTATCTTAAAGCTTTCTTTCATGTGCAGAGGTCGGCAACCTGGTTAACAGAAGCCATCGTCAAGATCTAGTCATCTATCCCGTAGGTGAGCGGTAATGGTAGTTCCTAACGGTATGAAGGATGCGAATTCTGATTTGTCTTCCAAAAATAACTCCGTGTGAATGCCGGGATGGTGCTTTTACAAATGTAGTAACCGAATTCTTTTCCGCTCCTAGTCGTCTCGAAATGCTAATGATCTCTATTCTAAAAACCGTGCACCTTGTCAGCAGATGGAATAATCACTATACATAGTGTCAGAGTGTCGTATCAACTCGTGCCTTTGCGCTGATGTTTGCGGTTCCACCCAGGCTTTTGGATCGTAGTAATTACCCTTCACTACTTGTAGCAAAATAGCAGGCTCCCAGAGAAACTCGAAGCAAGTAACCTCTGTCAGATTAAAATATGTGTGCAAGCAAATGGACCGATGAAATAGCAGATTAATTCCGTATTCTACATGTTGGTTGATAAATCTATAGCCATTTAGTTAAAATTTCATTGTTCCTTTGAAAGGAAAACGTCTTCATTTAACAATGAAAACTTCCATTAGTGTAAGTGATAGAGTATCGACAATTTGGTGGTGTAGGAATTGATTATAAATTCCATGATATATCTTACTTAGATTGTTAGGACACATTGGACAGGGGGTATGGAGAGGTTTCTAAGTCCTGCATCTACTGGAAAGCGTAATGAGGGGATGTAGCAGGATAATGAGAGCTCCTGTTTGAGAATTGTGGACTACTGTGGAAGAAACATTATGGATATTAAATTCAGGCGTAAGGGGGTAGAAAGAATAGCAGTAAGATTTGTTTGTGAAAATTACCGTTGATTGATACGGATAAGAAGTTGGGGTGGGAATAATTGGAAGACGGGAAGGGGGAAAGAGACTCTTGGGAATGCGTAGCTCATAGCTTGACGATGAGGCATAGTAAGATACTGAGAAACAATTAAGAGTATTGCCTTGTAGAAAAGACACATCATACAAGATAGCACTTAAATTTAGTCATAAAGCAGTGGGAAATTTTCCAGTTGCATGTAAAGCAGTCAGAGATGGGAATAAATTATCGAGGAATATGCTGAGCAAGTTACCTCAGACCACAGAAAGAATGGTCTTGTTAATAACTGTTTTATGCAAAAATAGGTGTTTAGGGATATTGTTTCCGCGGCATATGATCGTTTGTTTATTAGTTAGTGTATTTGTTTATTTTATATCAGTCATTCATTTTTCTGACAGCAGTTCCCAAACAATGGCTTAAATATATGAAAACTATCCTAAAAACGACGACTGGTTTGGAAGTATCGCCGACAGTTGCCCGGCTCAATCTCCGGCGAGCGAATGTGACTCTCGAAGGTCGATCATCCACTGTAGAGCGATACCTCCAGGTGCCAATCTGAACTGGAATCATGGAGGCTGGACGAAGGATAATCTAGCAAGACGGCGTCACCTCAAGGATCCAACAACTACTGTGGATGATGGGAAGAACGGACAATCCAGCCTCTATATTATCGGGTCCCCCCCACCCTCCCCCTCTGTCATTGCCAGTACTGAAGAAGTAGGCATTTACTTTTTTAATAGTAACACTATGGCGGGGGATTGGGCGGTAGAACTGTTCTCTTGACGGAATTGGAGCGTGATAAGAACAACTCTGCGAATCCCTACCCTATATGATAGGTCGCAGTGACAAACAACCTGCATGCCTGTGAAAACGCTGCCTAAGTTGATGACTTTTGGTCTTTTATAATTTGAAGTGTGGTGCTACAGAAGAATGCTGAAAATTAAGTGGACTGACAAAGTAAGAAATGAACTAGTTTTGGAAATGATGGGTGAGGAAAAATGTTTGTGGAAGAAGCTTACAGAAAGAAGAGACAGGCTGGTAGGTCATATTTTGAGACATGCTGGATTGTTTAATTTGCTGGTGGAGGGAACGGTCGAAGGTAAGAACTGTAGAGGAAGACAGAGATTAGAATATATGAAGCAGATAATTGAGGACGTGGGTTGTATGGGATATGTACAGATGAAGAGGTTAGCACAAGATAGGAAAGGATGGAGGATTGCATCAAGCCAGTCAAAAGACTGATGACAGAAAAAAAAGTTAAAGAATGATTGGAACTTGATGTTTCTTTTTTCTCTTTTATTTTTAGTTTCTTGTTAATAACTTTTTTTCCTGACTATTGTACTAGTAACGCTTTATACATCTACATAATTATATACTCTGCAATTCACAAAATTGTTGGTAGGAGGGGGTGCTTTGCACCATAATCAATCCCTGCTCCTCGCATTCCAATCCTGAATACCATGAGGGAAGAAAGAATTTACATAAGCATCAGTGCGGCATCTTATTTCTCTAATCTTATCACTCCTGTAATTGTGGCCCAAATAGGTTGGTGGGCGAAATATTTCATCGCACTCGTAGACTGGGTGTACGCATTTTTGTCAGTAAGTTCAAAAAAAACCTACGTCGTCTGTCTACCAGAGTATCCCAGCCCAATCTACGAGTCTATACTGTGACGCTTTTAGACTGTGGCAAGCGGTCACAAACCGAGTGGCTCTTCTCTGTACTTTCTCTAAGCTGTCAGTCATCCCCCTACAAAACTGGGTCCCAAACGGCACAACAGTAGTCCAAATGTGAACGCACGAGAGTTTTGTACGCTATTTCCTTTGTTTGTGTGTTACAACTTTTCAAATTCGACCTACGAATCGCATAAAATTATACCGTTTAAATAAATAATAATTAAAAGAAGAATGGCTGCGTGAATTTGAGTCGACTTTAAAAAAAATCGCAGCCTAGAATTAGCTCTACATACGACCGAATTAATGTGCAAGTTCAATTTCAAGTTGCTTTGTACTGTTATGTCCAAATACTTCACGGAATTGGTCATATCAATAACTGAACTGTTTACTTTGTGTTTCTGAACAAACTGATTTTTTATTTTTGTTTGTTTGACACAAATTAATAAATTAATTAATTAAATTCGGCTACGGAATGGAGTGATCAAGACCAAGGGGTATGGAATGATTCCTGTAGTTTTTCCCTGAAAGCTCCACGAGGACAGAGAGAAATGAGATTGCTGAAAGACGTAGAAATTTTCGTAAAGAAACATACGAGTAGAAATTAGAAATTAATGATAATTTAAATGTCAAGTGATTAGATCAAATGCTGAAAAAGAAAAGTTCGCGATTGTTATGACGTGTCATTAGAATTGAGGAGAAATTGTTGCAGACATAGTGCTACAGGTAATGTGATAGAAGAGAATGCCGACCAACTAACATTTATATGGAATGGTCAAGTTCGGAAGGACATATAGGCCAAGGAAAATTGACAAAGGATTTGGCAAAATTATCAGAAATAGGAGACTGTTGTGGAGTTATTCATTTCGCGAAATGAGAATTTTCGAGGTGATAGCTGGACAAACATTTGACCAAACCTAGTGAAAGATTATATAAAAACACATCCGTGTTGTGTGAACTTCCTCGTAGAAGCTCATCTCCCATATTGGTAAATTCGTTTGTAACTCCATTACTGTGGTGGATGAATTAATTCAAGTTGAGATTCCTCATGTTAAATGGTCGATACTGAAAGAAAAAGAAGTTTTTACTTGAAGAGAGTTTGGATCTTTAATAGTAGAGATCCTACAACTAGCTAACCAAGAAGCTTGAGTATGTCAATACGGGATAGTGGCACGGTTTTTAGGCGGTATTCCGTTATCACATAGGAGATTTCTGTGCGACGATCAATCACTTCCGAACGCTGCTTAGAGATAACACAACAGAACCTAGTTCATCGTTCACATTGTTCATAGAAAGACAAAGATACTCCCTTCATTTACTCAACACAGACCACCTTTTTTATCATCTCCGCTGTTTACGAGACAGTAAGCAGTAAAAAAGAATTGTAATTGAAGAATCAGTGTAGTTATGAACACACAAATTTAGTTTCATAATTTTAATGGTTGATTATTTGTGCTGTCAAAAAAAAATCTAATTATACAGTTTCTCGCAAGTAATGTTAGGAGGACAAGTAATTAACATGATGTTAATTTTTAGGATTCCTTACCAAATGGAATCGGAGCCGTCGTGCTATCTTTCGGTCTGTTACAAAACTTTAGCACCTATAGGGAGTAAGTCTCGGACTTCTAGTGTGCACAGTTTGTCTTTCACTAACTAAGAATCGAGTACCGCATTCCTTCACCAATGTTTTCTACGGCTTTCACTGATTTCTGAAAGTTTCACTTTCTTTTGTAAGAAATTTACAAGGTGTGTGAATTAATTTTGAGGGATTTTCAATAGAAGACGCCACTTGTGCTATTATATCGCATCAATCTCGTGTGTAACTATATTCTCGTGTAAGCTCTTTGAATAGGCTTTACTGTTTAGTATGTGACTTTGGGCTGATGTGTAAACAGCACATTTGTTTGCAGTTCTGAAAATGTTGAAGTACGAGCCAACAAAACACCATTTGCGGGAAGTGTTATTGTTCCTGTTCAATTCGAAGAAAAGTGCTGCTGAAAGTCATCGAGTGCTATTGGAGACTTACGGCGAACATTCTCACGTTTTAAAAGTGGTGTTTTCGATACAGTTGACAGAGAACGCCCAGGTCAACCGAAAAAGTTCGAACATACGGAATTGGAAGAATTACTCGACCAAGATTCATGTCAAAAGCAAGATGAACTTGCTGAATCGTTGAATGTTGATCACACAACCGTTTCTAAACGTTTAAAGGCTCTCGGTATGATTCAAAAGCAAGGAAATTGGGTGCCATACGAACTGAAGGCGAGAGACATTGAACGCCGATTATTCACCTGTGAACAATTGCTTCAGCGCCAAACAAGGAAGGGATTTTTGCATAGGAGAAAATCATGGGGTTTGCCTGGTCATGCATCGACATCGACGGCGAAACCGAATATTCATGGTGCAAAACTTATGCTCTGAATTTGGTGGGACCAGCTCGGTGCTGTGTATTACGAACTGCTTCAACCGAATGAAACAATAACTGGTGAACGCTACAGAACACAACTGATGCGTTTGAGCCGTGCTTTAAAAGAAAAACGTCCGCAATTCGAGCAAAGACATGATAAAGTGATTCTTCTTCATGACAACGCTCGACCACATGTTGCTAGTGCAGTGAAAAAAATATTTGGAAACGTTGAAATGGGATGTTTTACCCCACCCGCCATATTCACCAGATATTGCTCCATCGGATTACTACCTGTTCATATCCATGGAACACAGCCTGGCTACGCAGCGCTTCCAAACTTACGAAGATACGAAAAATTGGATTGATTCGTGGATTGCATCAAAAGATGAGTTGTTCTTTCGACGCGGAATCCGTATTCTACCAGAAAGTAGTGGCTAGCAATGGACAATACTTTGAAACATAATGATGTATTCAGTTGTTCATAATAAAACCTTTAATTTACAGAAAAACCCTTAAAATTAATTCACACACCTTGTAATAATAATATGCGTCATTCCAATGCATCAGACATAACACTGCACCCCGGTTGGAAAAAGTGAAATAGGATGGTACTCGAATAAAATTGTTTCGGGAAACTAGCAGAGTAAATCAGGTGGTTAAACAAAAATTCTCTGTCGCCATTGCCAAGTGGTAGCTGTCTGAAGGTGAGGGATATCCTTATACACCACGCGATGGACGCTCTACGTCATATGTTCCTTTATTGGCTGCTGATTACGTCAAAGACTTCCATGATTGGGTGTTCACTTGGCTGGTTTCCCAAGAAAGATTTACGCAAATACAATTCGGAGAAAAGCTTCGTTCTTATAAATATTAGCACTTATTCTATTCCATCAGAATTTTGTTTTAATAACAACTAAATTTAAATTTCTACTTAAATTTAAGTGCCCCCTGCCTTCGGAATGAAAGAGCGTCAGTACAGCGCTTCAGTGTTGTAAAATAGGGTTGTAACGGAAGTCCTCTGTGCGGATGTTCAGTGCGTGACATCAGCGGATGCCGATGTTTTGCGGAAGCGGATGCGGAGGTGGAAAAATAAATTTACAATTATTTAGATTTTAATATTTTATCAAAAATAACTTTAAAATCAAAAAGTATAATTTTTTACGCCAAATTCTACACTAAAAGTAAAGTCTGTTTGCATATTATACAGGGCGTTCGCCGGGAAACGCAACCCACTGTTAGCGCTACAAGGAAGAAACTGCTCCCGGCGAGCGAGCGATCAGCTTCCGGCATTGTTCGACCGTCGGCCGCGGACTATTTCACAATAATTACGCTTCATAAACTTGTATGTGCTAAGCATTTAAATGTGTCGTAATTCATTAGCTTACCTTATAAAAGATGCTGGAAGTGTTGACCCTCTTGTGTAATGCACATTTCACATCTTCTGAACATATTTCGAGACACACGCTGGATTTCACCTTTGTCAATGGACATTATTACTTGATAGATTTTTTCCTCAAGTTCTTCCAATGTGTGAGGATTTCCTTCGTACACCTTACCCTTAAGTTTACCCCAAAGGTAGAAGTCACAAGGGTTTAAATCCGGTGATCTGGCGGGCCACAACCCACGGCTGATTACACGATCATAAAACACTTCGTCAAGTGCAGCAAGCGAATTTCTAGCGGTGTGAGCTGTCGCCCCATCCTGTTGAAAATAGCCGTACAATTTTTCTTCTTCAGTAAGTTTCTCGAAAAACGGTTTCACAATATTTTCGATATATCTTGCGGAAGTAAGAGTTTCACGGAAGAAAATTGGACCTATGATTCTCGAAGCACTAATCGCACACCAAACACCCACTTTTAAGTCATGCAATGGCAGTTGGAGTAGAGTATTTGGTTTTTCTGAACTCCAGTGTCGACTGTTTTGAGCGTTAACATAACCACTCAGATGAAACCAGGCCTCATCAGAGAAAAACGTCAGTTGCGGATCAACAGTGCTATCGTGGACACCCTGCAGGTACCAGTTGCAAAATCTAATCCTAGGCCCCTGGTCTATTTCTGTAATTTTATGCACCACAATTGTTTTGTACGGCTTTAAGTGAAGTAGCTTTGTTACTTTCCAAGCTGACGTCTTAGATACGCCTGCCTGCTGCCCTAACTGACTTAATGATTTTTTGGGTGACTGTTCTAGTCGAAAAGCGATATCGTCAATTTTCTCCTCTGTGAGAATACGGTTGACCGACAGTCTCTTTCTGTTAAAAAATGAACCCGTTTCTCTTACTTTTTTAACCAGACGCAGAATTGTTGATTTAGCTGGCAGTAAAGCGCCAGGAAATTCGCGACGAAATTTACTGCGACACTTTTTAAACGACTTCTTCTTCACATATGTATCGTAGAGAAATATTCTTTGTTGCAAACTGTAACGTACCATAATTTTACTCACACTCAAACACGGTACAGATTAGTAAGAGTATGAAGCCCTAAACCAGCCAAACCGCAAAGAAACGTTTATTCACAACACTGATTAATAAGAGACTGAAGTCACAAACTAGCTACAATGCAAAGAAACCGTTCTTAACCATGTAAGGGTCCCATTATACTGTGCCACTGCACTGTTGGGGCAGCGGAGGTGTTAAACAGTGCGGTGATTCACGGTATCGTGTGGCGGGAACCGCTGGCCCCGCTGACCGAGCAAGTTGCCGACGGCAACAGACTGGGAGGGTTGCGTTTCCCGGCGAACGCCCTGTACTGCCTCATTGATTTATTTTTTGCCTCATCTTTCAACAACAACAAAAACAACAACAAAAATCATGCGATGATTTCACAAGTGAATTAAATTATTTACATAACTACACATGCATCTAAAACAATCTTTGTAATATGAACTTTGCGGAGCTCGCAGCTCAACTAATTCAAGCGTCCAGCACAAGGCCATGCAATTCTCCGTGCCCACCATCAGCCTTTCCACAGCTATAGTCCACAGTCCAACTTGTAGGACCTACGATGATCCGATTTTCCGATAAAGGACTCTTGATAGGCCGTCAAAGGCTTGGCAGGACTACCCGTAGGACGTGCTGGATATTGTTGGACTCACGATTGGAGGAAACATCCTGCGATAAAGACACTAGTGTGTGAGACGAGAAAGTACGAGTGGAAAGGATTGCTTAGAACATTTTTGGACCCCCTTCAAGTAGCGTGAATAGGTGAGCGCATCCTACGGTTTTTCTACGCGGATGTCCTATAATTTGGACCGTGAATAGGCCGCTTCACTTTACATGCAAGTTCAAACTTGTAAATTCGTCGCTTAGGTAATAACACCATTCAGTTCATTGTGTCCATTGTTGCAAGATCGTAAGAAAAAAATAAACAGGTTGTTGTTAGTTAATCGACGATGGGCAGAATCTCGTATAAAGAGGAAAGAATAATATATTTTTTAATATAAAAAAAATCCGCATTAAAAATTGCGGATGCGGAGGTAGGATTTCACGCGAAAGTTCCGCTCTTGCGGATGCGGATATCCGCTACATTCCTGAAACCGCTGTCCGAATAAGTCTGTTTCACCACTCGACTCTAACGTAGGTAGTCGGTGTGCGATCTATCTCACCGCGGCAGAGACGACGGAATGGCGATTTAAACTGAGATTCCTTATGTCTTCACAAGGTTGTATACGACAGTGACTTGTTGTTAGTTTTTGTACCACATATCAAAATACCACGGGGAGATTCCAAAGACGTAGTTTTGCGTCACTGGCGTCAATTTCGAAAAGATCTTACAAAGCTGCTTCCAATTGGTAGAAGCCAATCGACTTAAATATGGAATATTTGCAGGAAGGAAATCATATTTTTATTGCTAGGCTTCTACATAAGTCCCTCTTAACCATACTCTCCGATCTGCGCATTCATACAGGTTCCAGGTGACTTTTTCGAATTATTGCTTTGCACTGGTGTTTATTGATCTAACAGCTTTTTGGGTGTACTACATAGAGATGGAAAATTATCTTCATCAGATAGGAACTAAAGGTGATAAGCAGTTTTAAAGTAGTACAAATAAGGATGATGGCCAAATAAAATGTGATTTCAGCCAAAAACCTGTTTGACAATGGACACACTGGGAGGCATCACGTTGTGCTACAATAATAGACCACCGGATTCATACACGTTTACGTCGAATTCTTTTTAGGATTCTCTCCGTTACGCCTTTCTAGTTTATATAATTTGCCACTCGTGAATAATTTGTGTTAATTACTCTTTGGAATTCGAAGAAAATCGCCAAAATCGTCTTCACAACAGACATCTGAAATTGAACCCTTTATTACCGTGCCACCGAGAGTACCTCGCATTCTCTAGAACGATTTAATTGTAATGGAACGCACTCTCCGGTGCCAATTTCCCTACATATCCATCTTCCCCCCCCCCCCCCTCTTTCTGCACCTATACAAATTTCAACGTTTTTGGTAAATTATTCATCATTTCTCTTGGTAACCTATTCCAATCCCTGATACCCTTACCTAAAAAAGAGAATCTTCCTAATCCCTTATGCCTGAAATCGAATGTCAGCTAGTGGTCATGGCCATCTTTTCATTCGTACACCAATATCTTTCCATGCCTTATCAGTCATCACCAATATACGCCTTGTACACTCCCGTGACCCTTTTCACCCTCCTCCTGTCTTCCAATGAATCCCATACCAGCTCTTTTATCATATCTGTTACTGATCGTTCTGCGGTAATCTCCAGAAACAAATCTAGCACCCATTTTTGGCACCCTTTCCAACTCCTGTATTTGATACTCACAATGTGGGTCCCATATTACACTACCATATTCAAGCAATGGTCTGACCAAAGTTTTGTAACTCAATTCTTTTACTTCTCTCGTACATTCCTTCATCACTCTCTCCAACAAGTGCAGAATTTTGAAACCTTTTCCTGCTAGCTGTCCAATATGTTCTGCCCAGTTAAGATTGTTATTAAATGTAATGCCAAGATATTTACATTTCAAATCCTCAACAAGCAATTCTTTCCCCAGCTTATATTCATAATTAACGTTTTGTTTTATATTTGTGTATCTAATAAGCTGACTCTTCTTTGCATTTATCTCCATCCCATGTTTAACAACCCAACTAGATATCCTGTCTAAATCGCCCTGCAACTGTTTACAATCCTCTATCGTTTTGATTTTTTTATATAGCATTATGTCATATGCAAACAATCTAATTTCAGATAGTAAACAATCAACACAATTATTCATTAGAATAATGAATAGCAATGGTCCCAATACACTACCCTGCGGCACTCCCATTTTTACTTCCACTTCTTTTGATACTGCATTTCCTACCCTAACTTTTTGTTTTATAGGTTTTAAAAATTATCATACCCAGCAAATCACTCCCTCATCAAAACCACTCAATTCTCTCCTGGATCTAATGACCTCGACATCGACGAAGCGCAAAACTTTTAATTAAAAAAATATGAATGTGCCGAGGTTCTTGTACCCATGCAGCGGACTGTTTTCTTAGCTTTCGTGTAGGTAATCCACCAGATTTAATTTAGTACCATTTAATACTGTAACTGTCAAATCTTCACAACCTGGAAGTCTTTGGTTTTCCTGTTCAGTAATCAAAGGATGTGGAACAGACCTTCCTTTTTATAATTCATGTTCACCTCAACTGCTGCCATTTCTAGGGCGACGTTCTGAAGCAACTATCAATAAGGCTGGTCTTCATCTGTGCCTCCTCGTCCACTACTAGAACGCTGGAATTATCGGGAAAAGTTTCTATCTCCCCCATAAGCTGCAAATACCATTTTCACACAGTTTGTCCAGACTGCCACCTGGTGCTGTGGGCGTACGTAATGTTCACTATGGGCAGTCTAGTTTAAAATTTACAAATAGTAGGTGGGTTGTGTGTATCAGTATTTAAATTTCTCCAAAAGATACATTGTGCACTTCAGACGCATATCCTGCAGGGCCGTCATGCTAGCAGATCGTTCGTTGTGCGCACAGCTGGAAACAGGTCCGTTATCGCTTCCGCTTCCGTTAGTTACTGCTCAGGTGAACGATAACTCCTTGCGACAGGAACCAGTTACGGTTTTTCACAGCAAGCAGTTACCTTAGTACGTATGATTCGTTATGCTACAAATATTTCTGCCCGAACTAAAGGAAAACTTAAATTACCAACTATGAGATAGGAACAGTAGTGCAGCTTCTTACTGTGGAAACCTGTATCACGTATCAAGAACTTAGATGCGCTCTCCTGAGCCACTCGCTGTTTTGCACTAAACGCAATAATTTATTCATATTTCCTAAATAAAATTAGTTTTAGAAAAATTATGGAGAAAATAATGTCATGGCTTTTGGAATAAATGTAGCCAAATTTCACGCTTATTATTATAGCCAAGTATATTGTATGAATGATAAAAGTTTTCACACAATATAGACGCCATAACAGCACCACATTACTTAATTTAAAAAGCCCTGTTATATGCGGGACTCCAGTTGCAAGGTCAGCGCACTAACCTTTACGTCATCGAGGTCTAGGGGGGAAGAAAAAAAAAAAAAAAAAAAAAAAAAAAAAATATGGCTCTAATGGTAGATTTCGACACACATTTTTAATGTTGAAAATGGGATTAAGCGATTTGGTTACTACCACAGCCCAGTCTTTTTATTATCCAGTGATGCCTTCAGTTTCACTTTACATTACGGTAATTGGGCCTGTGGAGCCGATTCTGAGTTTTAGATTTAAGAATGAAACCTCAGATTCATAGAGGTTCGAAATCTATTCGTTCAGTTCCTAGTCCGTTGCTCTACCGTATAAAATGCGTGGTCCAAATGAAAATCTGCATACATTTGTCAATAGCGGGTAGACTTCTCAAAAGAATAACATTTCTATTATTTACTAATGCCAATACACAAACCGTATACTGAGATCGAAAATTTGAGATTATAAAGATGAATAATAAGATTCATGTAGCTCCTTATGGAAGTTAACTTGCGAAAATTGAAAGTAGTTGTGGTCATTAGGGGGCATCTAGTAATTACGACCTTCTCGTGACGTGGAATCGACGTGGGAAGTAGTGTGGAAACCTTTTTTTTTTTTAGCTCTTCTGTTCTTCCAGGAAGTAAAAAGATGACGTTAGATTTCGGTCGGACCCCCTCCCCCGCCTCGTGAGGTTTCGCAGCCTCCCCCCCCCCCATTTAAGTTAATAGTTTATAGTTAATGAACGTCCCCTTACTTCTTTTAAGTGATTTTTCTGAACAGTAACTCTGTTTACTACGCAAGAAACACTGACTTATTTCATGACACTTTCTTATTACAAAAATCGAAAGAGGTTGGGTCGATATAACCCAATTGCGCAATTAAATACGATTTATGACTGCTGGTGTTAAAGTTTCACATACACACTGCGTAAAGCAGTAGCAAACCGTAGGTTTTCGTTACTGTGTAACGAGTCCATCGTCTGACTCGTTACTCACAAATTCAATTCGTTACTCCATTTGTCGTTTAGACGTTAGTTTGATTCGGTAAACGAACGACTAAGATGTATCATACGACGACTGGAACGGTTGAATGACAGTGAACGAGGGAATGAACATTTGAACGCGGCGCTTCATGCTAGTGCTCTATTGTGTCAAAAGTAACGAGTAACGTAAACAATACGACAATAACGAATGCTGATTAATTTAGTTACGAATACATACGGGTACCAGTGGCGTAGCTAGGTCAAGAAGGGCCCCGGTGTGAAAAAAATATTTTGGGCCCTCAGGCGACCTTTTTTTTTTTGCTCTTGTGTTGCTGGTAGGGGCCCCCTGAGCTGAGGCTGGGGGCCCCTGAGTTGTGCTTGGGGGCCCACTGAGCGTAGAGGCCCCGGTGCCCCATAGTAGCTACGCCCCTGACGGGTACACATTTTTTCGTTACTTTTACAGCTCTACTACGTAGTGATTGTCAAATGTTAATACCCGTTTAAAATCACGGTATCAAAGTTTATGTGAAGCGTACTTATCACAGATGTTGGCAGCAAAGTGAAATCCAGAAGTCAGTGATCGATATTGGAATGCCTGTTGCTCAGCTTTACTTCTTGTTTTGAACACATAAAGGTCGCCGGCCAAGTTGTTTGGTTTTATTCCCTGCGGAAGAAGACTCCTGAGAAGGCCAATTGGAGTAATAGATTACTCAGGACCTGTTGCAGTATGGCAGAGGAATTGGCCGGCAGGTTTCACGAATGAGAATCATTGTTGTTGCCTGACTAGGATGTGATTACCTTGCTTTTTCTAATTTGAAAAGTACGTTGATATGTTTCGGTTTTTTATAACCGTTTAGTATGGACAATTTTCGTCATTCTTAGAAATACTTACTTACTTACTTACTTACTTCCTCTTCATGGATAGGCCAAAAGCCTGTTCCGACCTCATTCTTCCGACCATCTCTTCCTAGGTCTTCCAATGTCCCTTCTGCCTGTGGGATGGTACTCCAGGGCAAGCTTAGGAAATCTGTCCTTTCTCATCCGTAGGACGTGGTTCTTCCAGTTATCCCTTTTTTGGGTAATTCTATCTTTTAGCGGGGAGATATTCAGTTGTTCCCTTATTTCCTCATTCCTCCTCCTATCATTTAGGGAATACCCTTTTACTGACCTTAAAAATTTCATTTCAGATGATTGAATTTTGCTTTTGTATTGCGTTTTATTTACCCATGTTTCGCTGCCATATAGCAGAGTCGGTACGGCCGTTGTTTTATAAAACTTGAGTTGAGTCTCCTCTCGTGCTTTACCTTTCAGTGTTCGTCGAATTGTTCCACACATATACTGAAATCGGTGAAGTTTCTTCTTCACCTCGTTATCCTCATTAAAAGATAATTCACATCCGAGATAAGTAAAGCTGGAGACTTGTTCTATTGGCTGATTGTCTACCACTATTTTAACTCTGATAGGGTATTTCCCCTGCCATGCCATAACTTTCGTTTTTGCACGAGACAACTGCAGATTGTAATCTTTGCTGATAATGTTTAGTATATGAATTGCTTTTTGAAGTCCATCTTCATTTTCCTGGAGGATAAATTGGTCGTCTGCAAACAACATAGTATTTATGTAAGTGTTGTTGCTTATTTTTATACCGGATGGACATTTTCTTTCCATTTCCTAACTAAGTCATCTATATATATATTGAAGAGTTTTGGAGACAGGCTACAACCTTGCCCCACTCCTTGGTTAATTGCTATTTCTTCTGTAAGTTATTTCCTAGGTCTAAGACGATTTGTGAATAACTTGTATTAAATGCTGTGGATATCAATTTCTTTGCATTATTTCCATAGTTTTTGTCCTATTTACTTTATCGAACGCTTTTTCATAGTCTATAAAAGCAATGAAAGTCTTTAAATTAATTCTCTTCTCTTTTCCAGTAGTTGTCTAAGGCAGAATATATTATCTATGCAGGACCTTCCTTTCCTAAACCCACATTGTTCTTCTGATAGGAGAGCATCTGCTATTACTTTTAGCCTGTTATTTATTATTTTTGCATATATTTTGTATCCCAGTATTTAATAAACTAATTCCTCGATAGTTATCACATGAATTCCTATCTCCCTTCTTAAAAAGTGAATAACTTTGGCCTTCCTCCATTCTTCTGGGATGGTTCTCTTTTTCCAACACATATTAATTAAGTGTAAATATCTAAATTTCAAAATCATTCCCCCATACTTAATCAATTCTAAGTTAATTGTATCTAGTCCAGGAGCTTTTCTATTTTTAAATGATTTTAGTGCTGCATCAACCTCCTCTATGTCTATAGGATCAATTTCTTAGGTATCCACATGGTCAATTCCTATTTTCTCTTCTTCTTCTTTATAATTACTATTGTACCATAATGTTCTGTAGTGTTTTACCCATGCCTCTTCTTCAATTACATTTATATTAGCACTTTCCTGTTCATCCTTGTTGAGATGTTTCATAAGTTTATAAGTAGCGTTGCCAGTGTCCCGATTTGCGCGGGACGTCCCCGATTTTCGGGGGTCTGGGGATGCGTCCCGATTTACCTTTGATCGGGACGCCAAATGTCCCGATTTTTGAACCAAGTGATAAAAAGTTATCATTCATTGAAAAAAATGAAATCGCGTGTCATACGTCGAGACGCATCGTTCCCAACCAGCAGCCCACTGGCCACCAGAGACAACTGGCCACTGCTAACCTTGAGCATGTTAATAGTTTCACTAAACTAATTAATAGAGCGCTAGCGTCGATGGTAGATTCATAGGTCTCCAAGCTGTTATCCTTTCCACCGTTAAAACACGCCGTTTCGCTATTGTTGTGTCTGTATCGTAATACATTGTTGTGTATACCCCAGCGCTCTTGCTGACCCCGTTCTCTCTTGCCACGCATTCACATGGTCGAAGCTCTCGCTCTTGCTTGCTGGAGATGCGATCGCACTTTTAACTCATTTATTCAGTGGTTGAGTTCGCTTGAGTTTCCGTAACATATTGCAGTTTCAGCTAGTCACGGTACGGGATATAAACGTTTCTTTGTAGGTAAGTGTTAGAAAGAACTATTTATACAGTAAATTCATCCACATATACTAAGTTTATGTGCTTTTAAGGTTTCACCTTAATCGTGGTAACTTGAAGTTTAGTATTCGGGTAGAGAGTTTATTATCTTTGGTTTAGTAATTTTTATATAGTTGCGCGCTTTTACTTAATGTAATTAAAGGACTGAATAAGTTTTATGGTTTTTTCGACGAAGTTATAATAATAATCTGACGAACGGCAGGAAAGGGGGGAAAAAGTGTGAATCTAATTGAATTGCAGAGGTCAGAAAAGGCATCAGTCCACCTTTTATTACTTTTACAGGGGAGACATAAAACAGCTTACACTACTTCCAAAACGGGAATAAGCAAGTTACTGGCATACATAGAAAGAGATGCACGCAATGGACAATTTTGAAACCTTAAACGTAATTTTTAGTGGAATGTTTATGAATTAATACAAATTTAAATTTTGAATTTGTTACTATTTGACAGTCAGTAGTTGTAAAATAGGAAATGATCACTGAAAAATCCAACCAAACTAATAGTGGTACTTATTTGGTGGAATACACATATGAATTATTATAACATCAGATTATTAGAAATTATGAAGAATTATGGCAGACAGTTACACAAATGGTAATCTTTAAAAAAACAGAAATTATGACAACATTAAAAAAGAAAAGAATAAAATCGCAGGAATTCAGCAGCTTGCCAATTATTTCTAAACATGAAATTATTTGAAAACTAAAATGAGTCGCCTTCCTCATCAGAGCTTTATTGTAGGCGGCCCTGAGTTGTTGGCTACTGCAAAAATTTGCTGATGATGCCAGGTGTTTTCCTTTCATGTAGAGCTTGGTTTGTCTTATGTTGGCCACCTTGCTATACTTTATGGAAATTTTATCACAGGCAACTGTCTTACTTGTGTGTTTGGTTTTAAAAAAACTTAAAAAAAAAAAAAAAAATTCAAGCCTCCTATGAAAGTGTTGGCACCAATTGAGCATTTTGTGTTCGAAGAGTAGTGGAAAGCCAAGTATGAGGATGGATGTAAAGCATTTTTCTGCTCCTTAGGTGTTTTCTTTCCACATGATTCAGTCGACAAAGACGATTTCTTGAAATAAGAGCTCTACCATCTCTTGACATCTAAAACTTTGTCTGTATCCAAAGCCATTACTCGGAATACACTTTTCGCCGAAAGAATATCCTTATATTGATTTTGAATATAAATGCGCTCTTTTATTTTTGAGAATGCGATCATTAGGGAAGTAAGAGTATCTCTGTATAACGTAATAGTGGTATATTTCGGCAAAACGTTCTGTAGCTGTCAAAGTGAGTAAAAACAGTATTACTGAATGGTTTTTATTTTGGCTAGGGCACCTGTCTGGGAAAATTTGCAGTTGTTAGACAGTAGAAGGGATATATTTATCAATGATTTCAAAAGCATAGACAAACTTCAATTGTACCTTTCTTCGCCATGTCTTCATAGTAGATGAAAAACGTAGATAACCGGGTGAAGTTAAAAATGCCAAAACAATTCACCCACAGCTGGTGAAAGTAGAACATATCTTGTACAGTAATATACTGAAAGGGGGGGGGGGTTGCATAAAATCAAAATTATTCCCCACGACATGATCTAGATATTTGCACATTTGACTTACGAGTTTAATCTGGGAAGTGGCAATAAAATTTTTGGTCTTACCTCTGTGAATCGTGAGTTCTGCAGCAACAACTCTTTTTGCAGAATCGCAGAATGAAGAATCACTTTTAATATTAATGCCTAATTACTAACATGTTACACAAGTATCAACTTCAGGGCGTCCGAATCTCAAGGAAAAGTTTTCATTAAAAACCTCAGATAAAACTTATACTTGACATTAACGTCAGGATGCTGTTTTTTGAATAGGTTATACATTTTCTTCACATCAAGCGGAGCACCTAAATAGCTTTTTTCCTTCCTGAAAAAACGCGTCTGGCGTTGTTTGAGGGCTGGATTTATCCCTTTTGATCGGATTGTCATAAACATTCTCCATCACCATCTACTTTGCCAGATTTTCCTATCGTTTTGAAGAAAAACACTAAAAAACTTTTAAAAAAATAAAAAAATGATTGTGTAAATATTTCTATAGAGGGATGAATGAGTAGAGCGGGTGCAATTTTGTAAAATAAATGTTAACATTGTTTTTACATCTTTTTTAAAAACACATGTTCTCAAAAATCTGTCGAGATCAGATAAAAACTAGATTTCTGTGTCGCCACACTAACTTTAAAATTTTAAATTTCAAGTTCTGATTTCTTTGTCATCATTTGTTTGATCGGAATCGGTCCAACGCTGTTTGACAGGAAATGTTCTGGGCTTTCAGATATCACTATCCACTTTGACCGATTTCCGCAACGTTTTACAGCAAAAACTGGATAGTTTCACGTGTCAATTTCCCTTTAAGGAAGATGATGCAGGAGATGAAGCGGGTTTTTGTAAACCACATTTAGCCAATTTTCTCTTTGTTTTAAGGTATACGTGTGTAAAGTTTCGCCGATACTGTGGATATGTATAAAGAACATTTGAAAAAATTAGGGGGGGGTGAAGGGGGATGATAGGATGTATTTTTGTAAACCAAAAATGGGCAGTATTTTTTTTCTTTGTTTTAAAGTACACGTGTGCAAAGTTTTATCGAAATTGGATGAAAGCTATGGATTTGTATCAAGAAAATTTGCAAAAATTAACGGGGAAAGTAATGGGGATAGGAGCTGAGTTTTTGCAAACAAATGTAGACAGTATTGTTCTCTATTTTTTTCAACATACACGTGTTCAATGTTTCATCGAGATCGAATAAAAATTGCGAGCATGTATGTCGCCGCAAAAACTTTAAAGCAATTTTTAAAGTTCTAGTTCAAATTTCTCGTTAATACTTCTCCAATAGGAATCAATCCAGAGCCAATAAACAGGAAATTTTATGAGCTTTCAGAATATCACCATCCACTTTAGCCGATCTTCCTACTGTTTTCGAGATATTTGCAAAAAAACTGTAAATTTACTTGAATTAGGGTGGCGGGGAGGAGGGAGTGAGTTTTTTTTAAAAAAATTGTTTATTGTCAGATACCTTCATAAGTGCGCATACAACAACTCACGTAATTTTAATCGTAATCGGGTGAGTTGTGTAGGAATGTATAGAAGAGAAACAAACTAACATTTATTTTTACACGTTAAATGAATCGATGTGCTTGTCAATTATCCCCCAAACAGAAAGTGAATTAACATTACCACAGGGACAATTGATACCAATAATGTCCTTTCGAATTTCACCTCGTAGAAGCAAATGGGAGAGGCATCGTATTCTTTTATCAGATATTTCATGCATAAGGGAGTGGGAAAATTTTCTTTTGTTGGTAAGGGTGTCAGGGATTGGATCAAATTGCCAAGTGAAGTGACGAATAATTTACTAAAAACTCTTAAGGAATTTAAAATTAAAATTTGTAAATCGGAAAAGGGAGGGATTTAACACTATAATTATATATAGAAAAAATAAAAGGGGTAATTAGATGACTAGGAGAATTGCCGCCGGAGCGTTAGCTCCATCGCAATTAAAATTATTAATCACAATAGTCCCATGCAAGCCATCAAAAGCTTTTCGGCATACTCTCGTACGTTGTCTATCTGCTGACACAATAATGAAATCTCCTTGCTCTGGGACATTCTTTTAGTTGTATGAGCTGTTGGTAAGTAAACGTCTTGCAGAGCCTTGCTGTCAAAGCACCTCATCAATGATCTCACTGTTGCTCCGTGAAACACGAATAGCATTTCCATGGGCATCTGTTACAGCAATACGAAAATAATCATTCCATAGTAAGTTTCAGCTTGCTAGGAGGTACAGAAAATGGTGTTGACAGCAAATAACGTTATCTAATAGGTAATACAAGATTTTTTAAATAATAATTTACAGTATACTATTATGATTGTAATAATATTGCATTTTATAAGTACTACTAATACTTAGCATACAATGTTATCACTTCATAATGAAACTTATAAGTTACTAATAGTGACAACTTTAATTCGTTAGTATTATGACACTAACAAGGTTATTACTTTTTACAAGAAAAAAAATTAAAACATTCAAACGCAAAAGTGAAAAATTAACAGACTTACAATCAGGGGGCCTGTTTGTATTTTGATATTAAATATCCCTTCCAATTCACAAATTATAATCTAGTCGTTCCCAACCGGGCGCGGCACCGACCAATGGTGGGCGTTAAAGAGGTAAGAGTGGGCGTTTTTGCTCCAAGGTGAATTTAGAGGCCGTTTAGGACCAATCACCGCTCCGTGCTTTCCAGTAACATATCTGACTCATTTGATTTTTCTACGCACAATAGGGATACTTTCTTGACTGAATACTCACACCTTTCTGGACACACGGATATATCAATATCAAAATAATCGAGTTTTGCAAAAAAGAGAATAAGGTTGACACATGCGATTTCTGACCTCAGCGATTCATTTGTATTGTGTGCCAATTTGATATGTACCTACGTGTGTTGGTGCTAGGTAATTTTTTGTTTTCAGAATTCCATCAAAATGAGCGATTCGGACATCAATCCCATTTCAAAAACAGATGTTGCCACGAGTACTCCGAGAAAGAAAAAACAACGGAGAATGTGTTCTTTTCTTGATATTTGGATAAAAAGTTATTCATTTATCAAACCAGCCTTAAACAGCAGATTTAAAGCATATTGCACATTGTGTCAAAAACAGTTCAGCATATCTCATGGTGGCAAAAATGATATAGAAAAACACCAGAAATGTAACGAACACAAGAAAAAGAAAGGAGTGCCAGTTTAACAACATCATTGAAAATATTTTTGAACACTGATCAAATGAGCACCCAGGAAGAAAAAGTGATAGCTGCTGAAGTCACAAAGACATACCACTCGGTCAAGCATACCTTGTCATTCAATTCACTCGATTGTGAATCAAAACTCGATCGTATATAACGATTCGAAAATTGCCGAGAAATTATCACTTGGAAGAACAAAGGCCAGTGGGATTGCACATAATGTTTTGGGTCCGGCATCTACTCAAGAAGCGATCGAAGCTCTCCAAAACGATACATTTTATAGTATTGCTACAGACGCCTCCAATCATGGTGGAATAAAATTTTTCCACTGATGGTAAGATTTTACAGCCCAGCTACAAATTTAAAAACTTGCGTACTTGATTTTTATGAAGACGCGAATGAAACTGCGTCAGCCATGTATAAAAATATAGTGAGACGGCTGAAGGAGCACAATATTGACACTAAAAATCTAACTAGTTACTGTGCAGACAACGCAAATGTGAACTTTGGGTGTCGCAATTCAGTTTTTCAGTTACTACGCGATGATAATGGCAAAATTTTGTCAGTGGGATGTCCTGCACACATTTTGCATAACAGTGTAAAGCATGCTTTGGGTTTGAGTAAATTTGACTTGGAGAATTTTATCCTGAAGCTGCATAGTCATTTCTCATACTATGCAAAACGAGTTCAAGCTTTAAAAGACTTTTATGAGACGCATGAATCTGAATTTGCTCCAGTATTGCGACATGTAAAAACGCGATGGTTGTCACTTCTCCCCGCTGTTGAACGTGCTATGAAATCATTCGACATCCTGAAAGATTACTTTATTTCTATGGGAGAAAACGAATGTCCTACTGCGCTCTGGATATTCTTTAATTCTGAAGAAACAGAACCTTACCTGGCTTTCTTCCAAAATGCACTGAAGGTCCTACAAGATGCCGTATTGAGTCTTGAAAACGAAACATTGCTGTGTTTCGAAGGTTACGATATAATGGTCAGACTCGCTAAGAAATTGAAACAGAGGATTGAAGATGAATTTGTTGGCTTCACGTGCGGCAATTTATTCAAAAAGTTGCCGGATGAAACAGTTTCAAAAATGAAAACAGATTGCTGTGCTTGGTACAGAAATGTTTTAAATTACATAGAAACCAAATACGAATTCAGTGAAAACAAATTCGACATATTCAAGCCACTTTCTTTGCAAGATGACTCTTTCACTTACGCGTCAATGGTTAATATAATTGAAAAACTAAAAATAGACGCGTTTTTTGAAATGGATGAGCTTTATGAGGAAGTTTGTAATGTGAAAGACGTAGTGAAGGCAGCAGTGCAGAATAAAAGACTTAACGCCGCTACAGAAACACACAGTATATTTCAGAATCAAGATCTCGTCAATCTGCAAAAACTATTTGCTTTCATGGCATCAATACCGGTTTCAAACGCGGCAGCTGAAAGGATATTTTCCCAGACTAATATAATTTGGTCTGACAGACGAAACCGATTATCACTGGAACATGTCAAAGCAGAAATACAAATTAAAACCAACTTCAGTTTGTCGTGTATCGAATTTTATAACTACGTTGTAAAAAACAAAGCTATGTTAAAAGCAGTAAAATCCAACGCAAAATACAATTTTAATAAAAAATAAATATACTTAAGTATAACATAAATAATTACCTAAAATTAAACTATAGAATATACTGTTTTGCATTATATTTTGTTAATTGTGCTAGTCAACAATTCTATTATTATAAAGTTTAGTATTAACGTTCGTAAGTTCCTATCATATGATAGACAGATCTTTATAGAAATTTCTTCTGTTCTGTCTAAATTATAAAAATAAACTAGAATTACCTAAAAAAAACTTTTTTTTTGGCTGTCCCGATTTGTAACCCTGAATCCCGATTTTTTTGGTCTTCTGTCCCGATTTTTTTTAGCAAACCGGACCTGGCAACACTAGTTGGTACACACCGCTGCGCTGGTCGGATTCGGGTGAGGCTCAAACCTAACAAGATGGTTTGATCATGGTGCCGGAGTGTGTATCTGACCTGTATTTGCTTGTCCGATAAAAGAGAACCAGCACAAAACAGAACTTCACTATTTTCATTCGGTTGGTGACCATTAGCAGCACTTTGTGGCTTGACACATCCCGACGACCTGAAGGTTGGGGGTGAAAATGCACCGTATCACCGCATCCAGAACGTGCGCGATTGGTTCGAAGAGAATTCTGTACAGTTCCAGAACACGATGTTTGACGTAGATCAATAGACATAACCTCCCGAGGCATATCTGGAATAGGATCCACGGAGCCGTTTTCGTAGCAGAATCAACTCCTATCACTATCGTGCAATTAAAGGCGGCTATCGAAAGAGAGTAGCTACAGCTTTCTTCCTGGGACTTCAGGCAGCTACATGAGTCCGTTACATCTTTTAACAGTTCTCACACATTTAGTGTATAAAGGCTACCCAGATGTTATTAGTGGGGTATCCCGTGACTTTTGAAATATCAGTTACAGCAACTAGTCCATTGTGAAGCAAGTCATTTATTGAAAGAGACAAAGAAACAAAGGGCCAGCAGAATCAAAACTAAAATCAGAAAATTTTAATCGTTTAAGTTTATTGAGAATCTATAATTGCTTGTAGAAGTTAATGTGTATGTACAGAAAGTATCATCATGTAATTCTTATCTAAGACTGAACTTCTCTGAATTTTTTTTTGCAGATGTGATATTAATACCGGGATTAATTGAACTTGATTTCTGCTTCAAGGCATAAATTTTGTTTTCACGTACTAGTGATACCAAAAAATTCCAAGATGTTGGCTAAACCTCCACTGAAACTGAAACATTAAGGAAGGACAATTAATAAATGAATAATTAGTGCGAAACCATTGCTCTAAAGAATAGTATACCACAGGAA
Organism: Vandiemenella viatica; assembly: GCA_031002005.1. Classification (NCBI taxonomy): domain Eukaryota; kingdom Metazoa; phylum Arthropoda; class Insecta; order Orthoptera; family Morabidae; genus Vandiemenella; species Vandiemenella viatica. Next base: position 208,081,365 of record CM061919.1, on the reverse strand, counting down.
ATAATATTTCGCAATTACCTTACAATACTTTCACTCTGATTGATTGTTACGGCTAAAAAATATGTTACCAAATGAATCTTCAGCTGCTGTCAGCTGAGGATTCACATAGTGGAATGTTAGATGTTAATGTAATATCCGTGATATTGGGGAAAGCGTTTATGTTTGAATCAGATAATTAAGGACGCAACTTGTAGCGAGAACCAAGAAGTTAACAATCAAAACCTTAAATGAAAAATTGAAGGCTGGAATACCACAATTCGATAATTAAAAATAAAACATTATGCCACTCGAAAATCTCAAATATAATCTAAAATATTTATCTGAACAAAGAACAAATTTGTACGCAGAGTAAACAAGATTAAGTTGAAAGATTTTCTTTGCTTACGCATTAAAATTGAAAGAGAATATGAATTATAGTACCTAATAAATATCAGTCTTTTGTTTCGTCTAAGACGCAAGGGTGGTTTAGTTGTCACAAGCAGTCTGTAGCTTCCTCTGTTGTGAATTCTAAAAATATTTAACAGCAAAATGTTCCATTTTAAAGCAAATTTTAAAGAGCAATATCGTACAGTAATAACGTAAATGGCAGCATCATATTTTCAATGTTAAATTTTTATATTTCTCTTATTTCATATACTTATGGCCAACAAGAAAATTTGCTACCACGTGTTATTTATTTTGAAACTATAGTCAACATAAAAAAATCACATTACTGACAAGTTTCATTTTCAACAAGAATTGTATCATTTATCTGAAACATTTAACTGAAATTTAGATTTTAAATTTACGTTGTCTACGATAGGTTAACTTTGGAATTAGTAATTTGGTACTATCTGTAGTTTACTTAAATGTCCAACCATCCAGTAACATTTAGTAGCAGCAAATTAAATTTATTCCTAAAGAAGACTCTCATGAATGTTTCGGATTAATACTGTCACTACGAGAACCAATGCAGTATAGCACTGTACTGTATTATTGTAATTACGGTTTGTATTAAATCCTATTTGTGTATTTGTTACAGCTAAAATGAAATTCCACCTCAAAGTTGGGGAAGCAGTGGGTCTCGAGGTTTTTATGACTAATGCAAGGAAGTCAGTTGTATTTTGCAACATGCACTGATTCGCTTTAGATGATGTGTGTTATTATTTCTTTTTTCTCATTATTATTTTCCTTCTTCCATGAATGCATTGCTCGTATCCGATTTTTGGGCGGTTATAGTGGGAGATGTTTACCCCTGCAAGGGAACGTCTGGGAAGATGAACTGGGATGATTTACAATAGAATTTTTTTTACTTATCACTTTACGCCTCGTCGACGTCAGGGGCAAGATGGGAATGGAGACAAGGAACGGGAAGGAATTCGGCAAGGCCTTTTTGAAGGAAGCATATCGGAATTCGCCTGGAGTTATTTGTGGAAACGATGGAAAACACAAGTTTAGATACCATCCGTCGTCCTCCTGAATGCGAGACCAGAGCGTTAACCACTCACCCACCACGCTCAGTTCTTTCAAAAGACACCGTTGCTCCACCAGGCTTAACGTACCCATCCGACGGATAGATCACTAACAACAGTGCCGTATGCCATCTCTCCATACGCACTGCGGAAGGGTTGAATTTAACACAATCTGGTGCTTAGGAATTATGCACCGCCACCCTTCTGTGGCCCAAGTCCTAGTGATGAAAATTTCTTCCACCATCAGGACTCGAACTACCTAGCCCCATGCCTGCGCCGGACACCACAAGGGTGCCGCAACCAACTAAGCAAACGGTGTGGACCAATATTTTTTTAGAGTCCAATAATTATCTTATATATGTATATTATGTGCTTTCTTGTTGAAAGTTAAAATACTTAACGCTGTTTCGTGTCCTCGGTGTCAGACGATATACGGAGACCGATATAAGGAGTCAGCCCCATGTGCTACATCGGTACGACCTCTGATTTCCTGGGGAATTATGAGATGGTCCTGTAATAAGAGTTCTCGGATTGTTCCTGTCTGTGTCCTTGCTAAACTACCCCTATACCTCAAACTTTACTGCTCCCTCAGCAATTCACGTAAGACGAACAGCAGGATAGAACAATAGCAACGCATTCTATGGATGAACTGCATAAGCTTTTTTCAAATCAAATTTGTATTGTTCAAATTGTGAAATTGTATCTTTCAGGAAGAAATTTGTGAGCATTCCATCTTTCGCCAATATGGCGATGGCTAAGGCTCAAGAGCGATTGGTGCCTCCTCTGTTTCCGAGTGGAAACGCCTTAGATACCTGATGAATTGCTGGGGAAGAGTATACTTTATCCGAGATGCACGTTCAAATTCATATGTTAACTATGTTTATATGTAAAATTCAAGATGGGCTGGCGAAAAACCGGAAAAGGGATTAATCCGACGTAGGTCCCTCACTGAGAAAATAAATGTAATAACATGTTTAAGAAATATTTTTAAAATTATCCAAATTTTTATCTGTAGCTCAGTATCCAAACGTCTCTTTTTGAACGTTAGTATTCCGTGTTGGTACAGCTATTTCCAGACAGTGTGACCGAACAGATTCAAACGCGGAAATATTATACCCGCATGGTAAAACTAGTACGGTTTAATATTATGATGGTGACTTTCCGGCGGCTTCTCCCAGTGACTATGCAAATAAGCTACTGTCTCAGTAAGTTAGCTTATAAGCTACGCGTTACAAACAAATAAGAGATAACATATTAGTTCAAAACATGCACGATTCACGGAAACATGGAAAACCTAACCATGCAACATTGATTGGATCGCTACTAATGACATTCACTGCGTTGAATGGATAAAAAAAAAAACTGGCATCTGTACCTATAAAATACCAATCTTGCTCACATCATGTAGCGATGTCTGTCTCACGCTGACGTCACGCTTCCCGCCAACGCTGCTTTCATAAGCGCCGAGTTACTGACGTAAGTGCATTTTTTTTTCAATAGTTGCGTACAGACCAGGTCCAGGAATAAAACCAATATCCCGTGCTCTAGCAAAACATTTTGGGACTCCTAATTTATTTTTAATTTCATTGGTTCCCTTATTCTGACATCATTAGGCATAATTAATTTGAAGTTCCATGTGTATCACTGACTAAACTAGAACCGAAATATGTACAGTCGGGGACATAATTCGCCAGACCCCTCGCCTTTCGATTATGCTTCGTTCTAGACACGACTGCCACATGGGACAGCATAACTGGTAGGTGGTACACTAAATTCATGATAAAATAGACTCTCATGTCCAGCGCTTTACCCAAGACTAAAAAAAATGAGCTCGCGCCCGAGAGACTCGCAAACGCTCAGAGGCAAAGTTCGGAGTTCTACAGTTAAAATAATCACGAGTATCACTATTTTAATCATAATAAACTATTGAATTAATTAAATCGATTGATATAGAGGAATGATACCGCTTTTTTAGAAATTTTGACAGCCACTCCATATTTTTTTTTTAATAAACAGTTGACAATTCGCTAGCAAACGAAATTACATGATTAAAACTAAAACGAATCGCTAAATTACTCACGGATAAAAATTTGTAAAACCAATAACAGAGCTTGAATGGACTCAGTCACACGTTCTAGCGCTGCAGCGTTATCGAACTGTGTGTGACAAGCGTAAGTAGAAAGTGTATTTGCGAAAGTACTCAGATCGTGAACTAAATCACGAAATATAAATTATGTAGTTATTTACACATACTCAGTTGTTCG